>OX457028.1:63223088-63383622 GCA_949752745.1 Protula sp. h YS-2021 | reverse complement strand
GCACGCCATATGAGAAGAGGGACGACCCCCCTTCAGCCACAAGAATGACACCTCAAGACAGTGCTGTCTCACGAAGACTCTTTCATTGCACTGGAGGCTACCGAAGGTGCAGCCAATGATGTGCCTGAACGCTCAATTGAGTTTAAAAACGTGGATGCAAGTCAAAGTCGCACATGAATGCGATTCCACCCATCTAAGCATTGTTTTGTTCGCCCCGGACCTTACTGCTCGTTCGCCGATCAGATCACCCTGGAAGTCTTGGAGCAGCCCACCAAGCGGACCGTTTAGATGCGCAGTGATTAGGGACATTCCCCTGGTGGAAAAGACCTCTTTCCGTCCTGTCCTTAATATTATGTTCTTTCAGGACCACGTATTGAAAGTCTTAAGGACCAGATGGGAAGATTTAAGTATCAGTGATCCGGTTTCCTCCAAGTTTCTTGAATGCCCGTCCCTCGCGATTCGCTACGTGGTAAAACTCTCGACCTTACTGATGACCTCCATGGTGTACTTTTAGGCGATATGCTTTCCTCCGACCCTGTTGGTCCATTGTCAGGGGGACTACGGATCAACGCCACGCCCCTATTCTCAGCGAGAAAGAGCTGCCCCCCCCCCCCCGCGGAGGTGGAAAGGGTAAACCAAGAAAGCCGTAAGCTATCCCAGGATTTCCCCCTGATGTCCAGAACGTTTCACGCCTCCTTTCGCCAACCAGCGAAACGCATGAAATAGGTGTGGGGGAAACGGGGCATTTTGTTGGTTATCACTTCCGACCCGGCTCGCGAAAGGCTTAAATGAAGGATTAACATCCCTGGACACCGAAACTAGCAATAATTGGCGAATTCATGAAAAATTCGCACGCCAACCTGAGTTTTGGTACCCCCACTCTAAGAATTACGAAAATTCAATAAAATGACAGTTTAAGTTTGCATTTTGCCGAGACTAACGTAAATTCTTTCAAATATCCTGTTGTGTTCGTCATCACAGATGCTGAATAATAAAGGTCCGACATTGAAAAAAATTTACCCGGAAATTTGTTGTTTTTTCGGGAACTTTTCGTAAATATAGGTTTTCCTCAGGATAGATATTTTCGTATGCAAATATAAAATCTACTATTAATTCTGTTATTGCAAACATAAAATTCTCCCTAAATTACCGATATTGATTGGGCTCGTTATTATACGAATTTCGTAGGAATTTTGTGAAATCCCTAATAACACATAACCCCCGTTCCTTAGGGAACACCTCCTGTTTAGATCAACATCCGTGACGGAACAAGCTTTGGTCCTAGTTGCTATGATTTTCTTCATAAAAAACTCTTCACCCTCTTCCCGGTTCTATCTACCATTACGGGAAGTGGACTGTGTACGGTCACCACGCCGAGGTCATAGACTTTGGAAAGACCCGGCCGCGGCAGGCAGACGACCAATCAGGACTCCATCTCCCTTTGACTTCTCACCGCCGAACGACGATACCATTTCCTCGAGCTCCGCCTCTACCATAGCTACAGAGGATGTCCCGTTCAGAGATCATATTTAGAAAATAGCACGATTAGCGAAAGTCACCTGTGGCTCCCCGCGCTTGGATAAGAAGGATCTCCCGATTCGCATCACAAGCGGCTCCTCCCCAAAAGGATTCCTTTGTAGCGCTGGCAACCAGCGAAGACATAGTCAATACCATCTCCGTGAGGACTAAGGAATTTAAAAAGCTGGACGCTAGCGACGGTCGTACGTTATCGCGTTTCTACCCCCTCCAAACACTGCCTCGAACGGTCTGGCCCATACCGCTCCGCTGATGAGTTGATCCCATTCTAGGCTTTAGAACAACCCGCAAAACGGACGGTCTGGATGCCAGCAGTGCGGAACAATTCGGACATTCGATTAGTTGACAAGGATGCCAAGACCATCCAGGCCTCCTCCCGTAATATCTGGGACATTATGTCATTTGAAGACCCACACCCTAAAAGCCTTAAAGGCACGATGGGAGGACCTACATCTCAGTGATCCTGTATGTTACAAATTTCTAGAATGTCTTGCCCTGGCAACACGGAATGTGGTAAAATTTTTAACTTCCCTGATGACGTCAATGGTCTATTTATGAAGGGATGCCTTCTTTCAGCCCTGTTGGTCCAGTGTCAAAGGCCTGCGGGACCTACGTGATGCACCCATCCCAGGGGAAAGGAGCTATATCCCCCACCGAGGTGGAGAGAGTGAACCAGGAAAGCCGCTCACTTTCTCCAGACTACGCTCTAATGGCAAGAATGTCGCGATCCTCGTTCAAGAGGCCTATGAAGCGGAAGCAACCCTACAACTGCACGCTTGCACAGAGCAAGCCCAACACACAGAGCAAGTCATACACAGAGCCCCAGCCGCCCCTACCGAGAAGGGGAAACCAAGCCACGGCAGCAAACAGAGGGGCAGTCGCCGCAGTTGTGCAGGTAGCAACCAACCTATGTACTGCCCCGAGACGCCTTCTTCTCTCGGCGATACTTTGACAAACTTAGGGGACTTAGAAAGTTTACTGTCCTAGAACGTCTTTGGGAGGAAATGGGATCCCCTCGACGGGTGGTCCGATGGCTAAAAAGCGGGTATCCCCTCCTCTTCATTCGAAATACCAAGGGGCACGAGCCCCCCATTCCTCAAACTTCCCAGGAGCCAAAACAACTAGTCACCTCCTACCTGAATTGCTCAGAAAAAGATTTAGCTCTCAACGAAATGCTACTAAATCTAACAGAAAAAGATGCAATCGAGGAGATGCCAGAAAATCAAACAGGCTTCTTTAGCAGGGCTTGTCTGGTCCCCAAAAGATCGGGAGGTTGGAGACTAGTAATCGATCTCTCCCCTATCAACGGGTTTCTACGGGTAACCGCCTTCCAAATGGATACGCACCAAGTAATAAAAGGGTCACTACCGCCCGGGATGTGGGGTACCTCAATAGAGCTATCCGAGGCTTACCTTCTCATTCCGCTCAACCGCTCAGCGAAAAAGTTCCTGTGTTTCCAAGTGCAACAAAAACGTTTCTGGTTTCTGGCACTCCCCTTTGGCATCTCCACAGCCCCGAAGTATTTTCCAAAGTCACGGAGGTACTACATTCTTGGGTCCGTCTAGAGGGTATGTTAGTCTTTCAGTACCTAGACGATTTGTTTCTGGCACATCGAGACAGGGAAGTAAAGAAGGCCCAGACCATGGTCTTGGTAAGCAAAGCGTTACAAGTAGGCCTACCAGTAAACCTTACCAAGTGAAGAGTTACTCCCCAAACAAGAGATTACCTTTCTCGGAGAAAGATGGAACCTAGCGCAAGCAAAAGCCTTCCCCAAAGCAGAACGCCGCCTAAAAATTTCAAATGCTATAGAGAACATCCCAATAAACAAAAGGGTAAAACTACAGGCCATGGAGTCCCAAGAAAACATAGCTCTTTCAGCACGCCACCTAGCGAGAAAACTAAATGTTTTGGCGGACTTAGCTTCCAGGGCAGGCCAAATAATCACACCGAATGGTGCCTAGCTCCCCAGTAATTTCGGTGGGTAGTACGTCAATCCCCGTTGGGACCCCACACTCTGGACTTATTCGCCAATGCGATAACAACCCAACTTGCCAGATTTTTCTCCCCTGCCCAGATCCAAAAGCCTGGGTACTATATGCCTCCCTCACAAGCAATCCTGTGTCAGGCCCTACAGAAAATAATCGACTCGGGCCAACGGTCCCTATTGTTGATAGCTCCAAGGAGCTACTATCACAGCCCCTGGCAACACTTCCACCCCTCCCCACACTTACTGAACCTACACCTGTGGTCTCTGACCAGTCCGTCTTGAAAAAGAAAGGTTTTACAGACAAGTGAGGAAGAAAATGATAAACAGCTATAAAAGCTCCACAGCTTAAGTCTATAGGTCACAGTGCAACAAATTTGCCACCTGGTGCAGTAAGTCCAAGCTGGACCCATTTCAGGTGTCTCCAGCAGAGCTGGCAGACGTTCTAGATCACCTTTTAACAAATGAACAGTTTAAGGTCAGTTCCATTGAAGGTCATAGGGCCGCCATAGGCTCCAGACTCAAGGCCTCAACAGGCTATGACCCATTAGAAGACACAGCCCTTTCCCAGCTGATCAGACACTTTAATACACCTCCATGCAATTCCAACACAGCACAATGAGATCTATCCTTAGTCCTCCGCTGAGATCTCCAACGCCCACATATCTTCGGGGAAAAGGTCATATCAGCAAAAAATACAACGGTTAGGTTCACATTCCTACTAGCCCTAGCTTCTGACAAGAGAAGAGACGAAATCCATACCTTAGATAGACGGATAAACAAAGAAAATGGCAAATGGCAAAAGGTCACCCTAATCTCCAGGGCAGGCTTCATGGGTAAAACTCACATCATCACCCAGGGCATGGACACATTTAACCATATAACCTCCCAGCCCTACTAGAGGAATCCGAACCCGACGATCGGGTCTGTCTGTGCCCCGTCAGAGTTCTACGCCAGTATCTGGAAATTTCAGAAACACACAGATCGGAAAATCAAAAAGCTCCCATAATTTCCTTTGTGCTAAAATTTAACAAAGACATTTCAAAACAAACGATTTCAAACTACATAAAATCTGAAAGTGACACATTACGTAAGGCCCGTAGGGAATTAGCAACTTTCCTGACCTGGTGGGCTTTTACTTTAGGTTCGGTCTGTGGGTTCGGGTCTAATTGTGCCTCGTCGTATGCTGCTAAGATTACCCCTAGACGGGCTGTGGGACTTCGCCCAACGCCTTCGTCAAGTATTATCTGAAAGACTTTTCACAAGACGAGCTATCCGGTCTTTATTCCTTGGGACTGTTTGCAGCATCGGAAACGACCATTACCAGCTAAATTTTCTGTTACAGGTTTCCTTCCCCAAAATTCAAGGGCAAGGGCAAACAGAAAGGCCGCTTTCCAAAGGGCCGTAACGGGAACAGCAACTTCAAGACAAGAAAGTAAACAATCAAGCAAGAAGTTGCACTACTTCTTGCAGATATTTCGACTTTCGTCTTTCGCCCCTATGGGACCATAAAAAATATAGCTACCATGGGCCACTCTTCTGCCTCGCGCCTAGTCAACAAAATTAAATTCTCTCTTCTTTCTATTTTACTAGAAAGAAAGGGGGACCATTACGGTCCCGACAGTAACCCAGAGAGCGCATACCTGCATAGCCCTGAGACAGAAGGACCGAGCCCATAGGCAGAGCACCATGGGACCACAGTGCCATAACGGCCCCATATAGGAAAACATCACTGATTTAATGACGTTTGTTATTATTTCCAATTAAACAATCTACATGACGGATTGTTTATATTCTAGTCAACCTTTTACAAGGATTTAGACACTAAATCTCGGAATTTACGAGAAATTCTTGGTTAAAAATTAGGACCCCGGCATCAGTCTTTTATCCAAGTTTTAGTAACATAGCATGCCTTTGTAAACACTATCATATGTAATTTCTGGAGTGCGGGTTTTATTTTACGTAAATCTATGTTGATTTACGATCCAATTGTCTTCTTTATAATAAAAGATTAACTAGACAAGAATACATAGCACTCGAGTAAAGACCGGGGTAGGGATTCATCCAGTGGGAGGTAGGAGGGGGTGGTAGAAGATACTCCTGTCGGGCAGTCAAGTCCAGTGTTACCTAAGACGACTGGACCCTTTCCTGTGATATTATTTACGATTCGTTTTGTACTTCATTTTTGTTACGGCCCCCGGCAGTACCCCGGGCCATTTTCAGGGAAAAAATTAAAAGAGATGGATCCTATTTGTCAATTTTTATTTCAATTGCTACTACAGGTTCCCATCATTCCCGTCCAACCAAAAGAAATGGACTTTTAGGAGGCATATCGTAATTCGCGACCTTTTTGTGCAGTGCAGAATGGCAGGCTCCCCTGTTCCGGAGTCACATCCCAATAAAATTTGAGATCAGCGAATTTAAAGGTTTTGCGAAGTAAAATAAACGTTTTATTTCTAAAAAAAAGCTTTTACGGGTAAAAGCGTAATTCGCGTTCTCCCCTTTCAACCTACTCTCCCTCCCATCCATCCCCAACAAGCCTGGTTGAGTTTTTAACCACCTTTGGGGGCTTAAAGGGAATGACCTAAATAGACAAAGACTAGCAGACTATGTCTCCTACGTTCTCATTGGTAGATGGGTGGAAGGCGCGAGAAGGTGCTTTCGAACTGCAATAAAAAGTTATTTTTTTCTAGTTGCGTGGTAATTAAAAGTGGAGAACGCGAATTGCGCTTTTACCCCCTCCCCCTTTTGCAACCAAACGTTAACGTTAACCAAACGATTGAAATTTTGAACCCTACAAAATGAAAATACCCCCTTCTGGCACTCCGCACGGACCACGCCCATTTCAAATCCCCTCCCCCCCCCTCCCAACCCGTTCTGTCTGTGTGTGTGTGTGTGTGTTTTTTTTTGTTTTTTTTTTTTGACACGCGCGGTAACACATATGAAGTGCCCCCCCCCCCCCTCCTCCCGGGGTGATTTCGCATTTCACATACTATCAATCGCAATAACATGTAATCCCCCCCCCCCCCCTCGTCCCCACACCGCGACTCTCCTCAGGTTTCCAAAATATGTAACGTAAAAATAATTCTTAATAGGTTCGATCTGAAGTTTTTAGTTATGACCGCACGGAGCGAAGGGTCTGCGGGTAGTGGCCATAGCTCAACAAACCAATCGTTGCCGGGCTCGCAATAACCTCACTCGTCACTTATTATACGAGAGGAAAACGAAAGTGAAAATTTTGAATCCTAAAATGTTGTAAAATGAAGGTATCCTTTTTGGACAAATAAACGCCATTCTGAAGAGTAAATTAATTGTTAAATTTAATGCAAATAGTGTCTTAAATAATTGGTATAATAACAACGAAAACAAATTTTTATTTTGGAACAGGAAATGAAATACCCTTGTATTAATTCACATATCTTGATTATGAAACAGTATGATAAAATATCGTCTTTTGTTATCGCTTACCTTCAGTGACAGGTCAAGAATTTCTCCTAAATCGCTGCTTTCCATTACTTCAGTTTACTCTTGTGTAACATGGAGCTGGAAAATAAAGTGAAAACCAAGTACCACAGCCTGAATGAATACCATTGATTTTATGTACCATATCAAAAGATAAAGGCCAAGGCTGTCTGTAGTACAGTAAAACACAGCTATTTCTGTCTATCTAGCTGTAGTGTGCATACTTAAGTGTTAAGTATTCTAGCACATTGGTGAAAAAGGTGCATCTTAGTGTTCAAGAAACTAAAATCTATTTTAGTGACTTTTTTTTTTTAAAGTGGGGGTTCCTCTGTTTTATGAGTATAATGTTTTGAGCGGAATCCCAACCCCTTCCGTGGGTCTGCGGAGTGAAAAGGTGTCATGCACAGAAAAAACCGAACCGCAGTAGAGGTTGGCTGTTGGACAACAACGCAGGAGAGGGCCAAAAAAAAGGTATCGATGTTGCGGATGTTTGCACTCGAGGCATCGGTCTGCGAAAGTCCGGAGGTGAGAGGGAGGAAAGGTGACGGGGCAGCCATGTACAAGTTGATTACTATCCCTACCCTTGAAGTTTTACAAACAACCCAATAAGTGCGGATTGCCAAGTCTAATTAACACCCCTTTTTTAACTAAACGCGGAATGCAGTACCGATCGAAGAACTCCTTTTTCGTGGAAAACAAAACAATTTAGAGTTCGAGTAGTGAATGAAAATTACCTTCCTTTTTAACGAAACTGGCACTTTATGCGCACCGCAGAAATAACCTTTTCTTCACGATGTTTTTGACACGCATATAAATTTGGTTGTAATAACGTTTTAAACAGGTTTTTCCACGAACCTTTTCATGTTACAAAAAGCGTTTTCTAAAGGTTGTATATGAAATACCGAAAAACGATTTTTTCGCAACGTTCTAAAAACGTTTTTTTAAACGTTTTTGAACGTTTCATACACAACCTTTAGAAAACCTTTTTTCATAAAGTGTTTTCGCACCGTTTCGTAAAACCTTTTGACAATAAAATTTTAAAACCTTTTATCCTTAAACATTTCTGAAGTTCACATTATCAGATCATTGTTTTTATCATTAACAACTAGCATTGAATATTCGTACCTGCCTGGTCATGAACCGGGAACCTTTCGCATCCAAGGCGACGAACTTACCTCTACGCCACGACGAATCCATGTTAATGTAGATGATATCTGACCACCAGCTGTTTCATTTTGGTCCACAAAAATTTAATTTTGACACTTTAATGCATTTTGACTGGCATTTTATAAGGATTTTTTAGATGAAAAAGTTTTTTTCAACACATTGTCAAAAAATGCTGAAAACTTTTATTCTTAAACTTTTTTTCAAATTTCACTTTTGCCAAATAAGTAAACTGGTTAATGTATGGCTTTGAAATTTCCTGCTTTTTATACTGATAGTTTAGGGCATTTAGATAACAGCTATAACATATTTTAAGTGCGTTTTTATTCAATGCATAGTTATAGATAGCAGTATAATTAATTAAATATATGTGAAATTGGATTTGAAGTATCTAAAGGCCAATTCTTGTTATTTCGAATAAACGGTTCATATCCAAAGTTACTTTACAATAGTGTTAAAAAAAACTTAGAGCAGTTCCATGACGTTCATATATATAATATTCCTGTATATGAATTGCAAATAAATTATTGATATCTAAAATTACTTTGCAAAAGTATTAAAATACCTATAAAATTCCTTGACGTTCCAATATATGACATTGTTTGCTTTATTATTGTGAATAAATTATTGATATCTAAAATTACTTTAAAATAGTATTAAAATAGCTTTTAAATTTCCATTACAATGCACTATATGCCTTTTTTAAAAATTGGTATCAATAAAGTTCTAATAGAATACGTTTGTTTTTGGTTTGTTTTTGGTTTGTTTTTGGTTTGTTTTTGTTATTTAAACATCGATTTTAATAACGTTCTAATGCAAAAACGTTTGTTTTTTGTTTGTAAAAAACGTTTTTATTTGGTTGGTGAATGTAACGTTTTTACAACCAAAATAGGTTTGTTTTTTGTTTGTAAAAGAACGCTTTTACTTGGTTGCTGAATGTAACGTTTTTGCAACCAAAAGGGTTAGTTTTGGGTTAGAAAAACCTTTTCACAACCAAACAAAAACGTTCTTATGTTTAGCCTTTGCATCAGGCTCAAAGTGGACTACCAAATAAACACTGCAGTTTTATTAAATACAGAAACCTATTTCAATCTTAAAGCACATAATCCCTCCCTTAAACATAAGAACTTTTTATTTTGGTGCAAAAAGATTAGAAGATGTTACTGACGAAATCAAAATCTTGTCAAAAGTTGTGATTGTGTGCGTGATTGAATCCGTTATAAAATATGGGATGCATTTTCATGTTTGTCTTGTAGGAGGGGTCACGGTCAGCTCACTTGTTTAGTATAGTAAACGTTGATATAGCAATCCTAAAGTCCCAACTTCTAATCCAGCGGTGGGGGGGGGGGAGGGGTGGTAAGAGGGAAACTGATGTTCGCTCCTATTTGTAGATCAACTATCATGGAATTCAAAATAAACGTCCACTGAGTCTTTCGGCCATGTGTTTTCATAAAAAATAGTCCTGTATCCGCATGGCTAGTACATATAAGGGAGTTTAGTTTTGTGTTTTTGTCTTAAGCCGTTCCCTAGCCGTAACAATAAAAATCGTACGTAAGTGATGCCGTTTACTTTGTTAGCCAGTAATTTTTTCACAACTTTTTTTTGAACGCTGCAAAATTATTTCAACAGAATGTTCGAACGTCGACGTTTTATGAAATAGATTTTTGGTATTTAGTATATAACATTCAGATTTTTTTTTGTTTGGCAACTAGGACAGGTTTGCAAGAAAACGTTTTCAAAACTTCATTGTAACCAAAATTGTCTACCAGGCTGTTTGAAGGGATGAAGTTCAACCAGATATATTTAATTGCCAACCGATCTCTTATTCTAAACTTGGTAAGTTATGTTCAGATGCACCCTTGTCTCGGGCCAGGGGAGGGCATCCAGATATGCGGTCCGTATGTTGTGCCAATTTTGTGAAAAGGGGAGAAAGGGTCGGAGGGTGGGGCGGGGATGTTTTCGTTTCGTATGTAGGGGGCTCCACAAAAGAGGGTATCCTTCAATTATGCAGATGTAGCTATAATAAATGTCTCTAATCTGTGATTGTGTGATGTCATATGGTGTCCGCATGTGGTGTAAAATTCACCAAAGGTCGTATGTGCTGTCGGATAAACATCGGGTGTTGGAACCCAGCAAACAACCGACGTCGTTTTTGGTTGAAAAAAGGTTGGATTTTGGTCGCAACGATTTCACAACCATATTCTGACCTATTTCCCCAAAACCCGACATTATTCCGACGTCGAGGCGACGTCGGATTTCTGACGTCATTCCGATGTTGCAAAAACGACCAAAAAGCGATGAACATTATTATCGCTCACCGGAAATGGAAGTCATTTTGAAAAAGAGGAAGAAAAAACGTAAATTTTTTGCATGAAAATTTTAGAATTTTGATGGCGCGTCGGTATTTTTCTTCCTAGATTGTAAAAATTTACATGGAAAATGCTTTCGTATGTATTTCACAACAGCAGTTGAATGATTAGTTATCTATTAATAATATAACTCAAGTCAGTTTCAGGTCGTAATCCGACGTCGGCTCCAAGTATATATACAACCTAAAACGGACTTAATTCCGACGTCGGAACCCGACGTCATTCTGACGTTGAAAACCCGACGTCGGTTCCATTTCATATACAACCAAAACCGGCACATCAGTCCGACGTCGGAAACGTCGGGTCACGACGTCGACCCGACGTCATTCTGACGTCTTAATGTTTGCTGGGAAATAGATAAACGCACGACGCGCTTGAAGGGAAAAATTCAGCAGGCGGGTTAGATTCTGTACTTGCAGGATAGTGTTTTGTACATCGGTTCATGCATTGTTACAGCACAAGGGAAATCCATTTATATCGTTTATCAGCTTAAAATGAATGTTTTGCAAATAATTCCACCACCCCCTTCTTTTATAATGGATATTTTTAATTATTTCTCAGAAAATAAGAACTTAGATGATATTTTACACTTAGTTCTCCACAATTCTCCACCATGTGTTTCACAACACTATCCCTCTTGTTTAACACTTGGCATTTCGCAACAGTGTATGAATCCAGTTCTGATTCAGAAATCTTGAAATTCTTTTTCGCTGCCATAGTGCTTATATGCAGATTTAATAAATTTCTATTTCTGCGTGTCTTGCTCAGATTTTAAGTTGGGCTTCGACTGCAGTGTAATACAGAATCTGTAAGATTTATTTCTGAGATAGTTCCATTGATTGAACACGTGTACATGAAATTTAACAGTCGTAGAATCTACAGAAGTGAATGCGTGTGAGACCAGCTGCAAAAACGGGACCATCCCCTGTGTAGAATCTTCCTTGTTAACGAAAAGGAAGATTCTACGAGGGAGGGAGGGAGGGAGGGAGGGAGGGAGGGAGGGAGGGAGGGAGGGAGGGAGGGAGGGAGGGAGGGAGGGAGGGAGGGAGGGAGGGAGGGAGGGAGGGAGGGAGGGAGAAAAACAGGCATGGATGTGGGGAATAGGGGAAGGAGGGAAGGAGGAAGAAGGGGAAGCAGAGGAGAGGCAGGGCTGGAAGAGGGGGGTGTGGGAAAAAGGGGCTGAAGGAAGGGTGGAGTAGACAGGGGAACAGAAGTATGGGAGCAGAGGAAAGCAGAGGTTAAAGGGAAGGCGGAAGCTAAACTATCGTTTTATTTCGTAAAACGAGCTTTTACGAGTAAAAGCGCAATTCGCGTTCTCCACTTTTAATGGGTTCCCTTCCAGTAATATTTACCACGCAAAATAAAAAAGAACTTTTTGAGGTACCGTTCAAGATCACTTAACCCTTCCATCCATCCTTCGACCAATCAGGATGACCGAGACGTCGTCTGCTAGTCTCGTATAAACGACATTCCCTTTTTGGCCCCAAAGGCGGTAAAGCACGCCCAGGCTAGTTGGGGATGGATGGGACGGGTTAAAATCAAAGTTAAAAGTGGAGAACGCGAATTGCGCTTTTACTCGTAAAAGCTCGTTTTACGAAATAAAACGATAGTTTTACTTCGCAAAAGCTTTGAATTCGCTTATCTCCACTTTTAATGGGACTTGAGTCCGGAGCAGGGGAGCCTGCCATTCTTGAACTGCCCAAAAAGGTCGCGAATTACACTATGGCTTGTAAAAGCTCATTGCATGTAAGCGAGGAGTGCTGTGCACTCGAAGCAAAAGAAGAAATAAAACTTGTCACCTAAGTTTCAATTCTTTAATGATTTCCTAAATAAAGTCCGGAGGCGCACCATTCCGGGCTTTCAACATAAGGTAAAATCGTAACAAAGTAAAAATATCACAGCAACTGTCAGTTGAGATGAGAAAGGCTTCCAACCATGCCATCATCTTTTTTGAGAACTATCACCATCCCCCTCCAACCGCCCACCGGATGGATCCCTACCTCAAGTTCTCACTATTCACTTGCTATGTATTGATGAACAATTAGGTTTATTTAGAAGTACTACAAAACGATCGTAAATCCATAGGAATTACGCAAATAAACTCTTTGACACTTCTAGTAAAGTGACTGAAGTGTCTTACAAGACATGCAATTCAAACTTGGAAAAAGAAAGCGAGTCCGCTGTCGAACTTTTCTTCTTCCCATTTGATAAATTACCACGTTTTATTTGAAATAAACTCGCAGCGATTGACTAGATAGTTCTAAAACTACTGTAAATTGTCATAAAATGAAAAACAGAAAATTTTTTGCTTATTTATGACTGTTTTCCTATATGGGGCCGTTATGGTCCCATAAGCCCATAATGACACTATGGTACCTCATACCATGAACCATAAATCGGTCTTTCGGCCTTCCGGCTACAACGGGTGTACGGTCACTGGGTACGTCTGGGACCGACATGGTCCCCCCTTTCTTTCTGAAAAACTTGAAGAAAGGAGATCAAAACTTAAGCATCCGAGTAGCCGTAAGACCGAAGACTGGGCTGTACTCATTACACATGCGATCCTGAACACTTCGGAGTAAATAAATGCTTAATTAAACATAACCGTCCAGCGTTTGTCCGTAACTTAATATAAGCACGGAACCGAAATGGTCCGAAGGACCTGAGCGAAAGGCGAATTGTTCAGAGTAAGAAGGAAAAACCTTCTTGTAGGTTGTTACTTTCGTGGCTTGTTGTTGCTGTTATTGTTCCCGTTACGGCCCTTGGAGAAGTTACTCTTGTGCTTGCCCTTGTTCTTAAACTTGGGAGAAGCATTCCTACAACAGAAACACTCAGCCTGTAATGGTCGTTTCTGAAGCCACGAACGGTCCTAATGAATATAAACCAGACAATTCATCTTGAGAAAAATCTTTCAGATAGTATTTAACAAACGAGTTGGGGGAAACCCAACAACCTGTTTTTAATATATCCGAAAGGGACACGTTACGTACCGCCCTGAGGGAATTGGCTACTTGCCTTACCTGATGGGCTTTGATGCTCGATTCCCCTAACGGGTTAGGGTCGATTTGTGCATCGTCATAGGCTGCCAAAATGATCCTTTTAATATAATTTGAGATCGACTGCTTCGAAAGATCTTTGCTAAATTTCGGCATAAAAGAAATGATGAGAGCCTTCTGATTTTTTGATCTGTAGGCCTCTGACATTTCTAAATACTGTTGCAGCGCTTTGACGGGACACAAAGAGACCAGACCGTCTGAGTCGGGGTCATCTGGTAGGGATGGGAGAGTAATGTGATCGAACGTTCCCATCCCTTGGGTCATGATGTGGGTTTTTCCCATGAATCCTGCTCTGGGGACTAGGGTGACCTTCTCCCATGTACCCTTATCTTTATTTACCTTTCTGTTCAGTGCATGGATTTCGCCTCTTCTTTTGCCCGAAGCTAAAGCCAATAAAAACGTGAATCTTAACGTTGCGTTTTTTGCTGAAATCACGTCCTTACTAAAAACATCTGGGCGCTGAAGATACTGTAAGACTAACGATAAATCCCACTGCGCTATGTTGGATGGGCAGGGTGGGGAGTTTACTTTAAAATGTCTTACTAGTTGTGATAGGAATGTATCTTCGCCCGGGTCGTAGCCTGTAGACGCTTTGAGTCTTGACCCTATAGCGGCCCTATAGCCCTCGATGGAACCTACCTTTAATTTCACCTCCGTGAAAAGGTGATCGAGGAAATCCGCTACCACTGCTGGGCTAGCCTGAAACGGATCTAGCTTAGAAGTGCTACACCAAGCGGCAAATTTATTCCACTGCGACCTGTAAACTTTGGCCGTCGAGCCCTTGTGACTGTTTACTATTTTCTCTCTCACCTGCTTAGAAAACACCCTTGTTTTTCAGAAAGGCCTGGTCAGACACCATAGGTGGAGGTTCAGTAAGCGAGGGGAGGGGTGGAAGTGATGCCAATGGGGTTGTGATAGCAACTCGTTGTGGCATGGTATCGGTATCGACCTTACTACCTTGCAATGGAGTAGGAGGGCGAACCATGGGGCTTCCGGTGTCCATGGGGCAATGAGTAATAGGAACGGTGGTTTCAACTCGATTACTCTCTGCAAGACTTGCCCTAAGATTGCTTGTGGGGGAAAGGCATACAGTACCTCGTCCCGTGGCCACTGACAATTGAGGGCGTCTATTGCCCACGCTGCTGGGTCCGTGCAAGGAGACATGTACCGGGGAAGTTGGGTGGTCATAGCGTTTGCAAATAGATCAAAAGTCGGGGCACCCCATGGGGATTGGTGTGTCACCCACTGAAAGGACCGAGGGGATGGGCACCATTCGGTGTTGATAACTTGACCCTGTCTGGAAGCTAAATCCGCTAGGACATTTAATTTCCCGGCCAGGTGACGGGCGGATACGGTCACCTGTTCCTCCCTGGCCTTTGTAAGAATTTGAAACGCGAGTTTGGACAGGGACCGCCCTTCCATACCTGACCATTCCAATAAATTCCCCACCCCGAATGGGACGCATCGGTCTGAATCTCTATCTCCGGGGTGGGGGGCTGAAATGACATTCCTTCGGACATAATTAGAACGTCGCACCACCACTGGAGGGCTTGTAGGGCTACCTGTGAAACTTGCATCTTTGCTGCGGGTGAACGACCCTGATGCAACGCCCACCTTACCTGGCTTTGAAATGGCCTGTAATGGAGACGGCCCAGGGGGACTGTCTTCTCTGTTGCCACTAACAGGCCAAGGAGAGATTCCATGGCCTGTAATCTCACCTTTTTTCCTGGGGAAATACCTTTTATGGCATCTGCAATTCTCTGGCGGCGTTCTGGCGTAGGGAACGCCTTTGCTATTGCCAGATCCCATAACTCCCCTAGAAAGGTAATGGACTGTTTGGGGGTTAGTTCGGACTTGGCTAGGTTTACTACTAGACCTACCTCTAGTGCCTTGCGAACTAAAGACATTGTATGATTCTCGGTTACCTGCTTGTCTTGATTCGCCAGAAACCAGTCGTCCAGATACTGAAAGACTAACATCCCTTCCAGACGTGCCCATGTTTTTAGTACTTTCATGACCTTGGAGAAAACGTACGGGGCCGTAGCCAGACCGAAGGGAAGTGCCAGAAACCAAAACCGTCTTTTCCCTACTTGAAAGGCTAGGAATTTCCTTGCCGAGCGGTGAAGAGGAACATGGAGGTAAGCATCGGAGAGATCTATGGAGGTACCCCACATCCCTTCCCGTAATGACCCTTTTATCACCTGGGCCGTATCCATCTGAAAGGTGACCACTCGGAGAAAACCGTTTATGGGGGAGAGGTCGATTACTAGCCTCCACCCTCCGGATTTCTTGGGAACCAGAAAAACCCTGCTGAAAAAACCCATTTGATTTTCTGGCATTTCCTCTATCGCCTGTTTTTGAGACAAGCTCAACAGCATTTCTTGGAGAGCTCGGTCTTTTTCGGACCCCTCGGCGTAAGAGGTGACTAGTTGTCTTGGCGCATGGGCGGTTAGGGGAATAGGGCACCTGAGCCCGTTTCGGTCTCGTTTGAAAGGTAGGGAGTAACCTCTCTTTAACCAACGTACTACCCTTCGAGACGCCCCCATTTCTGCCCATTGCTGCCAAAACTTTCCTAGTCTCCCTCCTACGGGCAAGGAGGCATTTAAGGAAAGTAAATTTTCCAAGTCTTTTAAGTTTGTTAAAGTATCGCCAGGAGATGAGGGAATCTCGTGACGGTACCTTGATTGGTTGCTACCTGAACGACTGTGGAGACGGACCCTCTGTCTTGCTGCCGGGGCTGGGTTTCGGTTTCTTGACAGGGGGCTGTTGTGGCTGCGCACTCGGCTTAGACTGTGCCGGAGAGGCCTGTTGTGGTCTCTTCCTCTTCAGTGGGCGTTTGAAGGAGGAGCGAGACATCCTGGACATCAGGGCATAATCTTGCGAAAGCGAACGACTCTCCTGGTTCACCCTCTCTATCTCGGCGGGAGGAAATTGCTCTCGTTCCTCCAGGATAGGGGCATGGCGCAGATCCCGTAAACCTTTGACACTAGACCAGCAGTGCTGGAGAAAGGCATCTCGACGCAGGTAGCCCATTGACGTCATCAAAAAGGTGGAGAGTTTGACCACGTCTCGGGTAGCTAAGGCCAGGCATTCCATCAGTTTAGCAGACACAGGATCACTAAGGCGAAGTTCTTCCCAACGCGACTTTAGTGCTTTAAGTGCGTGATCTTGAAATGACATAATGTTCAGGATGTGGCGAGAAGATGCCTCGATGGTCTTGGCGTCTTTCTCCACTAATGGAATGTCTGAGTCACTACGCACTGTGGGCATCCAGACTGTACGCTTCACGGGCTGTTCCAGTGCCTCTAGGGGAATTTTCTCATCCGCTGACCGATATGGGCCTGGTCGTACTAGGCAATGTTTAGATAAGTGGAAACGCGACAGTGTGCGACCCTCACCGGCGTCCATCTTCTTGAACTCCTTCGCGCGGACCGTGACAGCATGAGCAATGCCCTCGCTGGTGGCTAGTGCGATAAAAGAGTCCTGTTGTGGTGGAGCGGCCTGAGATGTCATACGAATGGGCGGATACTCCTTATCTAAGTTTGGGGAGCCACAGGAGACCTCTGCTAAGCGGGCTATCTCTTGAATGGCATCCCTGAACGGCACGTCTTCTGGTGCAATCGTAGAAGCAGAACTCGAGGGGGCCGCGTCCTCGACCGATGGGGTAAGGTCTGGTGGAGAGGGAGTACGGATGGGCCGTCTGCCCGCTGCCGCTGGGTCTCTCCAGAGTCGATGCCCCTGACCGGGAGAACGCACCTGCTCCACTGCCCGTAACGGTAAATGACAACGGGAATGTACTGACGTATCCTCGGATTCTTCTTCCCCGTCTTCCACCTCCGACTCCTGCTCCTCAGATGCTGCTTCTGGGAGTTGAGATTGTGGAAAATGTGACATGTGGGGTTCCCCTACTGGGGTGTAAATTTCTTTCTCCCTGTTGCTTGGGACTGCTGCTAGGGGAGAAGTTTCCATCGGCCCGATTCCCTCGTCATCTTCCGGCAATGCAGAAACTTGGCCCGTAAGGGGCACGCCCACGGAATCCTCCTCGCTGATGGTGACCGTTTCGGGAATATCCACGTTAGAGTCCAGCAGGGAGTGAGGCACAGGCGAGCCCGACATCGCTGCCACTGACTGAATCTCCGGAGGAGGACGAGAGACCGTAGCTGATGGTCTAGACTTTTGTTTTTGATTAAGCAGACTCTCCTGCTTCTGAACTTGATTTTGTAAATCCAAAAGTTGCTTTTGCAGTTACGATTGCATAGACAAGAACGCTGAAAATTCACTCGGGAGACGCTGTAGCTGAGGAGGGGGGGATAAATCCTCTCGCGGGGGAATGCCTAACTGGCCTGTAACCGCCGAAAGAACTGTTCCCGTATCCTTATGCGTTAAAGTCACTTGCTCCTCAGACGGGGACTTAAACGCCCCTCCTGGACTGCCCATGGGTTTCACTCTAGGAGGTGAGGCCCATGCCTCGCGGAGACGATCCCGTTCTTGCCCTTCCGGGATATCCAATTCTGCTACAGTCTCAGAAAATGCACGTCCTTTACTCTTGGATTTTTTATGTCTCTTAACTGGCGTTGCGGATTCCGATTCTGCACCAGTGTCTACGTGTATGGGGGTGGAGACCTGGCCCAGAATAACGGAGCTAGCCTTTTTCATGGTATCCTGAATAAATTCACGAGTAACAAACGAAGCTGACGAAAGGAATTTGCGCTTATCCCTCCTGCGCTCGTTCTTGGTCCTATTCCGTAATAGGACTTTCCAATCCTCTGGAGTGAGATGTAGGCACTCGCCGCACGGGCTGTCTGGCTCGCACAGAGGTATTCCACTATTCCGTCTGCAGCGGTCGCAGATGGAGTGGGGGTTACACGCAGTTGGAGGATGGATACACTGAGGCAGTAACGGTGGAGAATGTAGACTGGCCTCTGTCATATCTGAAATGCAAGCAGAGAAAAACAACGGTGAGAATATGTAGTATAAAACAACGCACAATACTACATTTCTCAGTGCTTTGCTTCATCTGCAAGCTTTAACCCTCCAAGCTGTGTTTACAATTGCTTAAACACCGCAATAACTCGCGGGGTCTAAGGAAAAGACGAAAAGAGATGCTTCCCGGAACGGTAGCATTCCCGGGCCGTAACGGGCTGGACCGTAATGGCACTACCCGTGTCGGATATGGATCTCTCTTGCCTCAGATGCACCTGGGACCATCGGACCGTAACGGGTTTGTGAATCCCGTTGGACCAGAATGGTCTTTTCGCACCCGTGACCGTATGACCACAATGGGAAAACGGTCCTGGCAAAGAAAATGACCCTCAGATGTCACAGAAAACGTCTCTTTTCGTCGGAGAACGCTGTCAGACTTGCAGAACCTGCTCTACGAAGACTGAGAAGCGACCCATGGAGTAAAGCTTAAGCAAAACTGGCCATTTCCGCGATGACACAGCTGGCTGGTAAAGCTTGGAGTCTGATCAGGTCCAGCAGCCTGAAAAGATCCTACTCCTAGACGAACTGAGGTGGAACTGGTAAGTTCCTCGATCTAAAAGAAAGTGGAGAAAGAGGCGCACTTCTCGGGACTAGGAAAGTGTCTCCGTGATCGTGCAAACTCAACCTAATCAGACCGAAGAGTAAGATGTCGAATTGACACACTTCGGCTCCATAAATTTATCCCAACGCACAGTAATAGATAAAATAATCCATTAGGCAGTGAATTAAGTAAAAATGAAGCAATTCGCACCTTAAACCAGTTCCCTTGCTGCATAAAACCGGCAGCATACAGAATGGCGTGTTGTACAGACGCCACGCAAAAAGGGAATGTCGTTTATACGAGACTAGCAGACGACGTCTCGGCCATCCTGATTGGTCGAAGGATGGATGGAAGGGTTAAGTGATCTTGAACGGTACCTCAAAAAGTTCTTTTTTATTTTGCGTGGTAAATATTACTGGAAGGGAACCCATTAAAAGTGGAGATAAGCGAATTCAAAGCTTTTGCGAAGTAAAAGGGGTGCTACACAGTGAAATGTCAGTACTGCCAGGTTTTGTTACATTGATTGCGAATCCAACTCCTTCCATGCTACCTTTTCATGAACTCCCATATAGCTTTCTCCCCTGCATAACAAATGGATTAATCTGTGGGTTGTTGCACTTTCCTGTGCAGCTTTTTAAAACTATCGTTTTATTTCGTAAAACGAGCTTTTACGAGTAAAAGCGCAATTCGCGTTCTCCACTTTTAATGGGTTCCCTTCCAGTAATATTTACCACGCAATATAAAAAGAACTTTTTGAGGTACTGTTCAAGATACTCCAACCCTTCCATCCATCCTTCGACCAATCAGAATGCCCGAGACGTCGTCTGCTAGTCTCGTATAAACGACATTCCCTTTTTAGCCCCAAAAGGCGGTAAAACACGCCCAGGCTAGTTGGGGAAGGATGGGACGGGTTAAAATCAAGTTAAAAGTGGAGAACGCGAATTGCGCTTTTACTCGTAAAAGCTCGTTTTACGAAATAAAACGATAGTTCGCTTATTCGCTTATCTCCACTTTTAATGGTACTTGAATCCAGAGCAGGGGAGCCTGCCATTCTTGAACTGCCCAAAAAGGTCGCGAATTACACTATGGCTTGTAAAAGCTCATTGAATGTAAGCAAGGAGGGCTATGCACTCGAAGCAAAAGAGGAAATAAAACTTGTCGGCTAAGTTTCAATTCTTTTAATGATTTCCTAAATAAAGTCCGGAGGCGCACCATTCCGGTCTTTCAACATGAGGTAAAATCATAACAAAGTAAAAAATATCACAGCAACTGTCAGTTGAGATGAGAAAGGCTTCCAACCATGCCATCATCTTTTGAGAACTATCACCATCCCCCTCCAACCGCCCACCGGATGGATCCCTACCTCAAGTTCTCACTATTCACTTGCTATGTATTGATGAACAATTAGGTTTATTTAGAAGTACTACAAAACGATCGTAAATCCATAGGATTCACGCAAATAAACTCTTTGACACTTCTAGTAAAGTGACTGAAGTGCCTTACAAGACATGCTATTAAAACTTGGAAAAAAGAAAGCGAGTCCGCTGTCTAACTTTTCTTCCTCTCATTGATAAATTACCAGGTTTATTTGAAATAAACTCGTAGCGATTAACTAGATAGTTCTAAAACTACTGTAAATTGTTATAAAATGAAAAAACAGAGAAATTTTCGGCTTATTTATGACTGTTTTCCTATATGGGGCCGTTATGGTCTCATAAGCCCATAATTACACTATGGTTCCTTATACCATGGACCATAGACCGGTCTTTCGGTCCTCCGGCTACAACGGGTGTACGGTCACTGGGTACGTCTGGGACCGACACGCCCCCCCCCCCCTTTCTTTCTGAAAAACTTGAAGAAATGAGATCAAAACATAAGCATCCGAGTATCCGTAAGACCGAAGACTGGGCTGTACTCATTGCACATGCGATCCTGAACACTTCGGAGTAAATAAATGCTTAATTAAACATAACCGTCCAGCGTTTGTCGGTAGCTTAATATAAGCACGGAACCGAAATGGTCCGAAAGGCCTGAGCGAAAACGCGAAATGTTAAGAGTAAGAAGGAAAAAACCTTCTTGTGGGTTGTTACTTTCGTGGCTTGTTGTTGCTGTTACTGTTCCCGTTACGGCCCTTGGAGAAGTTAGCCTTCTGCCTTCCCCTGTTCTTGAACTTGGGAGAAGCATTCCTACAACAGAAACCATCAGCTTGTAATGGTCGTTTCCGAAGCCACGAACGGTCCTAATGAATATAAACCAGACAATTCATCTTGAGAGAAATCTTTCAGATAGTATTTAACAAACGAGTTGGGGGACACCAAGCAACCTGTTTTTAATATATCCGAAAGGGACACGTTACGTACCGCCCTGAGGGAATTAGCTACTTGCCTTACCTGGTGGGCTTTGATGCTCGATTCCCCTAACGGGTTCGGGTCGATTTGTGCATCGTCATAGGCTGCCAAAATGAGCTTTTTAATATAATTTGAGATCGACTGCTTCGAAAGATCTTTGTTAAATTTCGGAATAAAAGAAATGATGAGAGCCTTCTGATTTTTTGATCTGTAGGCCTCTGACATTTCTAAATACTGTTGCAGCGCCTTGACGGGACACAAAGAGACCAGACCGTCTGAGTCGGGGTCATTTGGTAGGGATGGGAGGGTAATTTGATCGAACGTTCCCATCCCTTTGGTCATGATGTGGGTTTTTCCCATGAATCCTGCTCTGGGGACTAGGGTGACCTTCTCCCATAAACCCTTATCTTTATTTACCTTTCGGTCCAGGGCATGAATTTCGCTTCTCCTTTTGCCCGAAGCCAAAGCCAATAAAAACGTGAACCTTAAAGTTGCGTTTTTTGCTGAAATCACGTCTTTACTAAAAATGTCTGGGCGCTGAAGATACCGTAAGACTAAAGATAAATCCCACTGCGCTTTGTTGGATGGGCAGGGTGGGGAGTTTACTTTAAAGTGTCTTACTAGCTGTGACAGGGATGTATCTTCGCCCGGGTCGTAGCCTGTGGATGCTTTGAGTCTTGACCCTATAGCGGCCCTATAGCCCTCGATGGAACCTACCTTTAATTTCACCTCCGTGAAAAGGTGATCGAGGAAGTCCGCTACCATTGCTGGGCTAGCCTGAAACGGATCTAGCTTAGAAGTGCTACACCAAGCGGCAAATTTATTCCACTGCGACCTGTTAACCTTGGCCGTCGAGCCCTTGTGACTGTTTACTATTTTTTCTCTTACCTGTTTAGAAAAACCCTTGTTCTTGAGAAAGGACTGGTCAGACACCACAGGTGGAGGTTCAGTAAGCGAGGGGAGGGGTGGAAGTGTTGCCAATGGGGTTGTGATAGCAACTAGTTGTGGCATGGGATCGGTATCGACCTCACTACCTTGCAATGGAGTAGAAGGGCGAACCATGGGGCTTCCGGTGTCCATGGGGCAATGAGCAATAGGAACGGTGGTTTCAACTCGATTACTCTCTGCAGGACTTGCCCTAAGATTGCTTGTGGGGGAAAGGCATACAGCACCTCGTCCCGTGGCCACTGACAATTGAGGGCGCCCACTGCCCAAGCTGCAGGGTCCGGGCAAGGGGACACGTACAGGGGAAGTTGGGTGGTCATAGCGTTTGCAAACAGATCCAGAGTCGGGGCACCCCATGGAGATTGGTGTGTCACCCACTGAAAGGACCGAGGGGATAGGCACCATTCGGTGTTGATAACTTGACCCTGTCTGGAAGCTAAGTCCGCTAAGACATTTAGTTTTCCGGCCAGGTGACGGGCGGAGACGGTCACCTGTTCCTCCCTGGCCCTTGTAAGAATTTGAAATGCGAGTTTGGACAGGGACCGTGATTTGGTACCCCCTGCTTGTTGAGGTAAGCTATGGCTGTGGAATTGTCTAACCGAAAGAGGACTGCCTTGCTTCTGAGCTGGTTGGTCAGATTGGTTAGGGCAATCCAGACTACCCGAAGTTCCAGCCAGTTTATGTGGTAGGACTGGAGCGAGGGTGGCCATTTGCCTTTCCATACTTGACCGTTCCAATAAATTCCCCACCCCGAGTGGGATGCATCGGTCTGAATCTCTATCTCTGGGGTGGGGGGCTGAAATGGCATTCCTTCGGACATAATTAGAACATCGCACCACCAATGGAGGGCTTGTAGGGTTACCTGTGAAACTTGCATCTTTGCTGCGGCTGAACGACCCTGATGCAATGCCCATCTGACCTGGCTTTGAAATGGCCTGTAATGAAGACGGCCCAGGGGGACTGTCTTCTCTGTTTCCACTAACAGGCCAAGAAGGGATTCCATTGCCTGTAATCTCACCTTTTTTCCGGGGGAGATAACTGTTATGACACCCGCAATTCTCTGACGGCGTTCTGGCGTAGGGAACGCCTTTGCTATTGCCAGATCCCAGAACTCCCCTAGAAAGGTAATGGACTTTTTGGGGGTTAGTTCGGACTTGGCTAGGTTTACTACTAGACCTACCTCTAGTGCCTTGCGAACTAAAGACATTGTATGATTCTCGGTTACCTGCTTGTCTTGATTCGCCAGAAACCAATCGTCCAGATACTGAAAGACTAACATCCCTTCTAGACGTGCCCATGTTTTCAGTACCTTCATAACCTTGGAGAAAACGTACGGGGCCGTAGCCAGACCGAAGGGAAGTGCCAGAAACCAAAAACGTCTTTTCCCTACTTGAAAGGCTAGGAACTTCCTTGCCGAGCGGTGAAGAGGGATATGGAGGTAAGCATCGGAGAGATCTATGGAGGTACCCCACATCCCCTCCCGTAATGACCCTTTTATCACCTGGGCCGTGTCCATCTGAAAGGTGACCACTCGGAGAAAACCGTTTATGGGGGAGAGGTCGATTAACCCTGCTGAAAAGGCCCATTTGATTTTCTGGCATTTCCTCTATCGCCTGTTTTTGAGACAAGCTCAATAGCATTTCTTGGAGAGCTCGGTCTTTTTCTGAACCCTTGGGGTAAGAGGTGACCAGTTGTCTTGGTGCATGGGCGGTTAGGGGAATAGGGCACCTGAGCCCGTTTCGGTCTCGTTTAAAAGGTAGGGAGTAACCTCTCTTTAAACAACGTACTACCCTTCGAGACGCCCCCAATTCTGCCCATTGCTGCCAAAACTTTCCTAGTCTCCCTCCTACGGGCAAGGAGGCATTTAAGGAGAGTAAATTTTCCAAGTCTTTTAAGTTTGTTAAAGTATCGCCAGGAGATGAGGGAATCTCGTGACGATACTTTGATTGGTTGCTCCCTGAACGACTGTTGAGACGGACCCTCTGTCTTGCTGCCGGAGCTGGGTTTCGGTTTCTTGACAGGGGGCTGTTGTGGCTGCGCACTCGGCTTAGTCTGTGCCGGTGAGGACTGCTGTGGTCTTTCCCTCTTCAGTGGCGTTTGAAGGAGGAGCGAGACATCCTGGACATCAGGGCATAGTCTTGCGAAAGCGAACGACTTTCCTGATTCACCCTCTCTATCTCGGTGGGAGGAAATAGCTCTCGTTCTTCCAGGATAGGGGCATGGCGCAGATCCCGTAAACCTTTGACACTAGACCAACAGTGCTGGAGAAAAGCGTCTCGACGTAGGTAGACCATTGACGTCATCAAAAAGGTGGAGAGTTTGACCACGTCTCGGGTAGCTAAGGCCAGGCATTCCATCAGTTTAGCAGACACAGGATCACTAAGGCGAAGTTCTTCCCAACGGGATTTCAGAGCTTTAAGTGCATGATCTTGAAACGGCATAATGTTCAGGATGTGACGAGAAGATGCCTCGATGGTCTTGGCGTCTTTCTCCACTAATGGAATGTCTGAGTCACTACACACTGTGGGCACCCGGCTGTACGCCTCACGGGCTGTTCCAGTGCCTCTAGGGGAATTTTCTCGTCCGCTGACCGATATGGTCCTGGTCGTACTAGGCAATGTTTAGATAAGTGGAAACGCGACAATGTGCGACTCTCACCGGCGTCCATCTTCTTGAATTCCTTCGCGCGGACCGTGACAGCATGAGCAATGCCCTCGCTGGTGGCTAGTGCGATGAAGGAGTTCTGTTGTGGTGGAACGGCGGTTGGGGTTGGGGTGTAAATTTCTTTCTCCCTGTTGCTTGGGACTGCTGCTAGGGGAGAAGTTTCCATCGGCCCGATTTCCTCGTCATCTTCCAGCAAAGCAGAGAATTGGCCCGAAAGGGGCACGCCCACAGAATCCTCCTCGCTGATGGTGACCGTTTCGGGAATATCCACGTTAGAGTCCAGCGGGGGGTGAGGTGCAGGCGAGCCCGACATCGCTGCCACTGGCTGAATCTCCGGAGGAGGACGGGAGACCGTAGCTGATGGTTTAGGCTTTTGTTTTTGACTAAGCAGACTCTCCTGCTTCTGAACTTGATTTTGTAAATCCAAAAGTTGTTTTTGCAGTTGCGATTGCATAGACAAGAACGCTGAAAATTCATTCGGGAGACGCTGTAGCTGAGAAGGGGGGGGGATAAATCCTCTCGCGGGGGAATGCCTAACTGGCCTGTAACCGCCGAAAGAACTGTTCCCGTATCCTTATGCGTTAAAGTCACTTGTTCCTCAGACGGGGACTTAAACACCCCTCCTGGACTGCCAATGGGTTTCACTCTAGGGGGTGAAGCCCATGCCTCGCGGAAAAGGTCCCGTTCTTGCCCTTTCGGGGTATCCAATTCTGCTACAGTCTCAGAAAATGCACGTCCTTTACTCTTGGATTTCTTATGTCTCTTAGCTGGCGAAGCGGATTCCGATTCCGCACCAGTGTCTACGTGTACGGGGGTGGAGACCTGGCCCAGAATAACGGAGCTAGCCTTTTTCATGGTATCCTGAATGAATTCACGAGTAACAAACGAAGCCGACGAAGGGAATTTGCGCTTATCCCTCCTGCGCTCGTTCTTGGACCTGTTCCGTAACAGGACTTTCCAATCCTCTGGAGTGAGATGTAGGCACTCGCCGCACGGGCTGTCTGGCTCGCACAGAGGTATTCCACTGTTCCGTCTGCAGCGGTCGCAGATGGAGTGGGGGTTACACGCAGTTGGAGGATGGATACACGGGGTTCTACGAAGACTGAGAAGCGACCCATGGAGCAAAGCTTAAGCAAAACTGGCCATTTCCGCGATGACACAGCTGGCTGGTAAAGCTTGGAGTCTGAACAGGTCCAGCAGCCTGAAAAGATCCTACTCCTAGACGAACTGAGGTGGAACTGGTATGTTCCTCGATCTGAAAGAAAGTGGAGAAAGAGGCGCACTTCTCGGGACTAGGAAAGTGTCTCCGTGATCGTGCAAACTCAACCTAACCAGACCGAAGAACAAGATGTCAAATTAACACACTTCGGCTCCAAAAATTTATCCCAACGCACAATAATAGATAAAGTAATCCATTAGGTAGTGAATTAAGTAAAACAATGAAGCAATTCGCACCTTAAACCAGTTCCCTTGCTGCAAAAAACTGGCAGCACACAGAATGGCGTGTTGTACAGACGCCACGCAAAAAAGGAATGTCGTTTATACGAGACTAGCAGACGACGTCTCGGGCATTCTGATTGGTCGAAAGATGGATGGAAGGGTTGGAGTATCTTGAACAGTACCTCAAAAAGGTATTGCGTGGTAAATATTACTGGAAGGGAACCCATTAAAAGTGGAGATAAGCGAATTCAAAGCTTTTGCGAAGTAAAAGCACTCTTTGCAAGACCAAAAATTGGGGCTAGAGTTTCCCCACTGCAAGTTACTTGCACAGGTTTCTGTTCTTGGCAAAATGTCCAATAGGGAAAATCCCACCCTATTTAAAGGCATTTTGTGACGCGACAGTTGGCGGTGGAGAAAAAAATAAAAATTCCATTTTTTTTAATTTTCTAAAGCTTTATTCGTGACGTAGTGGACTCCACCAAGCAAAAAGCTGGCTACATCGCGAATACCTTCTACTTCGGAGTACAGGCGCGAGCAGGGGGTTGTATTCTGTTGACAAAAGGGGAGGATAAGGGGTTGTTTGTGCACTCAAGCGGATTCAGCGCAGCAGTAGGGCAAGTAAATATTCAGTAGCACTGAAGATGTCAATGGGGTGGGGGGGGGGGTGCTTTAATTTGGAAACGATTTTCTGCTGTGACCACTTTCAAGCCAAATAGAAGCCCCGGGGCTTTTATATGGAGGGGGCCTCTTTTCGGAAACTCCCGTTAACAACACCTTATAACGCACTAATTACACATATTTTCAATAAAATATTACCAAATGCTTCACAAATGCTTAAGATCAGTAGCTATTTGATCATGTTATATATGACAGATACAGTACAGCTGTGCGTTACAATTGATTACGCGACGACTGCGACCATTTTTTTTTAAATAAAATGTAGTTTAAAGGTTTCATAAAACGCCATTATACCAAAAATTTATCGATCTACTAGTTACTGCTTTGAAGTGTTAATATCTTTATTGCTTGTTTTGTATGAAAATGCGGGAGCCGGTTACTAGCTTATTTTCGACCCTTTGGGCCTAAAAGACGTTATGTAAGAGGTACCTCGGTGAACTTGACATCCTGGGTCATGGTCACGGGCAAAAACCGAAAATTGATCATTTCTCAAAATCATTTAGAGATAGAGTGGTTTTGAGCTTATTTTCGAATCGTTGGACCTACAAGACGTTAAATAAGAGGTGATCCTGACCCGTTTGGTCACGGTCAAGGTTAAGAACCGGCAATTCACCATTGCCTCGAAAACCGTTAAAGATAGTGGTTTTAAACCTATTTTCAAACATCTGGGCCTAAATGAGGCTACATAAGAAATACCTCGGTGACCTCGTCCGTATGTCTGTCCGTCCGTCTGTCCGCAGTGAGTTCTTATAAAATTAATGAGTCGATTTTTCTTAAAACAAACATACATATTGGGATACGTGTCTAGATGATGTCCGTGTTATTTTTTTTCATTCCCTCAAAAATTCTATTTTTCGAAAATTTTTTATCATAGGGGGTTTTCGTGCATTTTTTCACTTTCACAGGCTATATCTCCAAAACAATTCATTGGATAAGGCTCAGACGTTGCAAGAAGACACATATAGCGCAAATGTATACTGCGAAGTTTTTCTTAATTTCCGTTGAAAATGTATTTTTGCGAATTTTTTAATTTTTGATTTTTAATTTTTTTTGGCCATATTGTTGCCATATCTCCGAAACGATTTGTTGGATTAGGCTGAAACGTGGCAAAAAGAACTCACAAAACGTGTAAATGTTCACTGCGAAGTTTTTCTTCATTTTCTATAAAAATATATTTTGGCGATTTTTTAAATTTTTTGGGTTCGCCAATGTTGTACTTTTAAGCAAGAAGTTTTTTCCACGTGACTGATTGAGGGGGGGGGGGGGGGGTGGCGGGCGGGGGAGACATGTCCGTTTTTGTTTTAACAAAAACACTGGCCAGTCTAGTTTGATCCGACATTCAGTTCATAACCACATATTGACATTATTGTGCTTGTGAAAAAAACACATCACACACACATTCATTTATTCTGCCGTCTGTGCGACACATTTCTGTGAAATAGTACAGTAGACAAACCCAAACTTAAAGCATGATTGTGGCGTCATTAATCAAAATTCTTTTGTTGTTTGCGGGTATTATTTGCCATGAAGACCAGGGAGTGGGATTGTTGGAACAGCCCACACAATTGAACGAGTCTACACAGTAAGGATTGTCGTCTGCTCGGGACCTCAGTACCACTAGTGGTACTGTGGTCCCGAAGTGGCACTGAGGACCCGTTGGCACTGAGGTCCCGACAAATTTTTCATATGAACCCCGTTAGGCGACGCCGTCAGGGGTGGCATGGGATCTTTTATCTTCTTGTATTCCCACTGCCCCACCCCCCACCCCCAAACATCACCCAAAATGTTTATCTCAATATCTTACAGTTTTTCTTCCATAAAATATATACAAATACACACACACACACACACACACACACACATATATATATATATATATATATATATATATATATATATATATATATATATATATATATATATATATATATATATTAGCCTCCACACCCACCCCACCCCTCCAACAAAGACAAATTGCGTTTTTTTTGGCCTTTCCCATCGGCTTTGCAATTATTAAGCCTTGAAGCGGCTTCGTCAAAGCGTGCACTGAGACGTGCATTTTTCGAGTATGTGCCATTTTAGCCAATTTAGCCTAAATTGGATGCATTTCCAAAAAATATATACAAATACATATGTCTATTCATAAAATTAAAAAAAAGCGAAGTTTCCCTTTTTGGCATCGGGGGGGGGGGGGGGAGAACGGGGAGGAGGGGGGGGGGCTAAAATGCAATTTATCTTTTTGGCGTGAGGGGGAGGGCATATATATATATATGGGGGCGGGGAACATAAAAAAAATTTCGATTGTTAATTCCCACCTGCAAACTTCGTTTGCAAATGGGTATAAGTTTGTAGTTTTTCTCGAAATTTCTGTCCTTTTTTTTCTTCTCTTTTTTCCGTCACGGAGGTTTCCAGAAAACTCCTCCTAGGCTATTTGACGTAGGACGATGAATTTGGCACAATGATAGAGGGTAACAAGATGTCGTCAAATCCGCAAAATGTTTTGACCTTGACCTTGAAGTTCAAGGTCAAATTGAGGTCAAAGTTTTTTTGACCTCAAAGTGATTTCCAGAAAACTCCTCCTACAGGATTTTTTTTTGGTTTGTTGTAAAAAAACGGCATTTGGCAGAGACATAGAAGGTAATGAGTTGTCGTCAAATCCGTAAAATTTTTTGACCTAGAACCTTAGAGGTCAAGGTCAAATTGAGGTCAAAATATTTTTGGAGACACCTATTAATCACGAAAAATAGCCATAAAGGTGCTCAAATCCCAGTGTGAATGCATAAAAGGTACTCAGTAAAGGGTAAACTTTCATCACTAACCTTGACCTTGAGGATCAAGGTGAAAGGTCACGTGACTTCACCCGTCCTTAACGACAGGCCGACTCATCTCGGAAACGGTTAGAGATAGAGCGATTTTCAGCTCATTTTCGACCCTTTGGGCCTTAACAATGTTACATAAGAGGTACCTCGGTGATCTTGACCTTCTGAGTCACGGTCAAGGTCAAAAACCGGAAGTTGACTATTATCTAGAAAGGTAATATGACCACTTTCTGGCTACCATACAAGCCTACTGATACGTGATTTACCTCAGTACTACCACTTTACTTTTTTCTGAGAGTAAGCATTGATTTTGGGTTTAGAACGTTTCTCTCAGCTTAAAACAACTTAATCTAGGATTTTAAAAATAAAAAATATTTTGGGTCCTCAGTGCCACCGGGTCCTCAGTGCCACTTCGGGACCTCATTACCACTGGTGGTACTGAGGTCCCGAGCAGACGGTGACCCCGCCTCAGTCTACATGGGAAAATAATACCCGCAAACAACAAAAGAATTTTGAGTTATGACGCCACAATCATGCTTCATCTCCATGACTTGTGTTTTCAATATCCAGTCTGGAAGACTGAATCAATTCTAGTGGATTATTCTGGAGAATGTCGAGATCTACGTGAGAAAAAACGAAATCCGTGTCGCTGTCACATTTTTCAGTTTGTGATCCCGATTTTTCATTAATATCTTCCGAAGTTTCAGATAAACTTCTGTTTAATAAATCTGAAAATGATATACTACTGTTTTCTTTTTCGAGATCAACATCCCTAAATTTATTTTGCATTGTAAAAATATCTTCCCCATCATCCATTTTCAGACCAAAATGTTCTTAGACTCTAAAATTTTCATATTAACTTCTATGTACCTATTGGGTATATTGTGAAAAGTCACGTGCGCAAACCCTATATAGCTTGTCCCGGGTATTTTTTTCACACCTTGTATTTCTTTTGATATGAAATAAGCCTAATCAAGACCTGAACTTTGGGTTTCATACAAACTGGGGAAGGAGTGAAGCGGAACGGGTATTATTGGTAAAATCATGCTTTAAATCAAAGAAATCGCTTAGGTGCGGGTATTCTGGGTAATAATACCCTCCTTCGTCGGGTATTATTTCACCCAGAATACCCTCACTGCGTGATTTCTTTAATTCATAAAAACAACACAAGGAGAAACCACCATATAATGAATCGTTTTTATCTATTATCTTCTACAAGAACCCATCACTGGCAATAGTAAACTTCTTTTTTCTCTTTGTAATATGCAAATAATACAAGCTCTCTTGTTTCGCTTTACGTTATTCCTATCATACATATGCATAAACATTATTGCATTTATTACCGTTCCCAGTACACAATGCGGCATTAGAACAAATTTGTTATAGACGTAGCACACATCAGATCAACGTCGGATTTTGTTTGTTTATGGAAGTTAAAACAAACGTCTGCCTTGCGACGTTGGATAGATGTCGATAATCCGACGTCTAATGAACGTTCGGTAGAGGTTGCAAATAGATCTCCCAACTTTACACAAACGACGGTAAAGTGATGCATAAATCGACAGTTATTAATAATCGTATTGACAGCAATAATCATAGTCCCCCTCCATCACAATATCCCACTATTGAGTCTTTCTATACCGCAGGATATCCATGAAGTTGATTATTTTTAAAGTAAATGGGGAAAAAATCTTGTGCGCTCCTGAAATTCTCATATTTTGATGTTCTTGTTCCTTGCTTAGAAAGGCACCTGTCATGGCTACCATTTTCCATTGATCTATAACATGAATTTTTTTTAGTGCAACCAAAGACATAGATTAGAATAAGTCGCGTTTTGGTTGCAGCCAGGAGCAACGTCTAAATAATCTTGCTTTTATTCGTTTTGCACCAGAGGGGTAGGTACGACGGTGCTCTGTGGTTACGGCCAATCATAACTAAAGTGCAACCAGAGTTAATGTTATCGCTTGGTCGGATCGATGCCGCAGCCTGAAAACGACATACGATTGACCTTAGAATGTTTACTAGGTTAGGTCTATTTCAGGCTCTCACACATCTTGGTATACACTTTCTGCACACGTGCGTTTCAACCACCCTGAAACCCAGTATTTTACGTCTACCTCGAGTTCACCCAATTTTAGAAAAATCCTGGCTTAAATAACAACTAAAATGCCACAAAAGCGGCCAGTGCACACAAACTTAAGAGTACAGGCTTATATTACAGATTTTCAATCGATACCTACTTATGTCTCCCCGACTAAACTCGTAATCCCCCCAAAAAATCTTTTAATTACTGAAATAAAATATTCATTTCAACAAACAGTCATAATTCACTGTAAAAATTTAAAAAAAAAAAAAACAGATGGTGGTCACTAAAACGTGATACTACACGTTTTTGTATCTGAGTCTGGAAGGTGGTCGCTAAAACGGATTTTACTGTTGGTCCTTCTTATGCAGGTCTGAAGTTGATCTCTACAGTAGTTTGACTGCAAGTTGCAGTTTTATCCGGGCCTGAAAATTGGTCAAGACAGGCAGGTTTTACCGTGCGTCTTTTTACTCGAATCTAAAAGGGGTCAAGCCAAACGGGTCTTACTTTACATCTTTTTATCCAGCTCTTAAAGGTGATCTGGATATTTTTTGCTAACCATTATCCCCACACTCCTAGCTTTATAATATAGGTATGACTGTAAACGCAACTCTAACCCTTTTACCCAAGGTAACGGTAAGGGTCTGTACCCTTAGAGTAGTTATAGCCATGATATGAAACCTTACCTTCGTACATTCCCATCGGCCAAAAACAACGAGAAAGGCATTCTTTGTAATTGCGCAACAGATGGCGCACCTCGGTGGAAGAAGGGGGAAGGCATTTCGGTGCCAAAGCTGCTTCTCATAACACAAGATATCAGATGACCCACATCAAAAGCGAATAATGCTTCCATGTACTGCAAACAATGCTAACCGACACAAAATAGCTCCAATATATGGAACACCCTGGCAACCGAATGAAGTATGTGGCGAAAAAATTAATAGCTAGACCTGCTGAGATCTTTAAATACGACCATAGCATTCAATGACCTCGTAGACGTCATCGTGCACCACATCATTCACCACAACTGACACTGATCCCTGACTGAGTGGCATGTTACGTAATAGCCGAATATGAGAAACACACAAAAAGCTCAATTTCAGGTGATAACAAATAGTAATGGACCGACAGTAACGCTGTTACTGTTTTGAAACATTCTAAAGGATGCAGTAACATTCATTCGAGAATCTTCTGGAAAACAACTCCCCAGCGTCATTAACAACTATGCTTAGTTAACAGAGAAGTAAAAAAAATGGGAAGACGGAAAGTGTTGACGTAATGCACCTTTCTTGATTTCCTAAACTAGTTTTAAATGTTTCACCAAAACCGTGCGACTTATCAAGGAATAACTACAAGTTTAAAGTCGATCCTACTATCCGCTATGGAGACATTTTGCTTAACAATAGATACTTTTTATGTGATGATGCTTTTCTTAATTTCACCAGCTGAAAGAGTCGTCTTGCTTAACTAAGGAACATCAATGTAAAATTTTAAGTAGATATGAATTCCGTTATCGAGATATTGTGCATACAAGGTCTTGTCCAAAACATACTCATATTTATGCGCTGGTGTCATACATTCGTTCTACTCGCGAAAACATTTTATAGACTCTTTCTGACCTACGAAGCAACAATCCCAGTTTCAACTTCAAAATATAAACATATTTTACATGGTGACGTTATATTCCATACTCGTTCGTTCAACTCGCGAAAAAATAGAATCTTCCAGACATACCAAGCATCAATCTCACAAAATTTGAAATTTCTTCGATATTAAGCACCTGAGAAATTTCGCACACAAAAGTTTTACGCTATGACGCCATACGCCTGCCCTAATTATGTGACTAACCTAACCACATATAAAATTTGAAATCGATACGACTTTCCTTTATCGAGAGATTTTCCACAAAAGATCTTGTTCAAAATGTATTCATATTTTACGCGATGACGTCGTACGCCGCATTCGTAGGTCGTACGACCTACCAAGCAACGATCCCACCAAGTTTCAACTTGCTCCGATGTTTGTCGACTGAGAAATTTCGCACACAAGATTTTTACGTTATGACTTCATACACCTAATCATGTGACATACGTGAAAAGTTGACAGAACCGATAAACTGACCGAAGGAATACCCATATAAAATTTGACGTCTATAGAACTTTCCGTTATTGAGAAATTTTGCACACAAGATCTTGTTCAAAATGTATTCACATTTCACGTGACGTCATACGCCGTATTCGTTCGTTCTACTCGTTCTACAGAATCTTTTGGACCTAGCAAGCAATAAGTTCAGCTGCTGAAAAATTTTGCACACAAGATTTTTACGTAATGACGTCCTCAACCTGCCCTAATTATGTGACATATGTCAAAATTTAAAAATAACCGTGCGACTGACCAAAGAAATATTGAGGTAAAATTTGAAGTCTATAGAACTTTCCGTTATCGAGATATTTGTGCAGAAGGTCTTGTTCATATTATATACACAGTTTACATGATGACGTCAGACGCCGCAATCGTTTATTCTACTCGCGAAAAATTTCATCGAATCTTTTGGATCTATCAAGCAATCCGCCAAGCTTCAACTTTCTCCGATGTTCAGCGGCTGAGAAATTTTGCACACAAAATATTTACGTATTGACGTCAAACACCTGCGCTAGTGACATGGTTGATGGAACCGTATGACCTAACCAAGGAATAAACTGACCAAGTTTGAAGTCGATCCCACATTTCGTTCTCGAGATATCTTGTACACAACATTTTGTTCAAACCAGACGGACATACAGAGAGAGAGAGAGAGAGAGAGAGAGAGAGAGAGAGAGAGAGAGAGAGAGATAGAGAGAGAGAACGTACAAACGTACAAACACTATATATCTTCCCGTAATCTCTACAGAACAAGCTCCAGGTAGCACCAGAATCATAATATCATCAAGTAATTGGCTTTTACATACAATCAAGCTTCACTATATGTTTGGAAGGCCAGACAAGGGCCGGGCTGGGATATGGACGTTGGGGTGGGGACATCAAAACTTATCAGTTCCTCTAGTGAATAAATATCACTGTACTGGAGACAATCCCTTATCCATCGCTGCCATGTGGCTCAAGTGACACAGCCAGGGCCTTACACAACAACATGTTCTCCTCCGCTCTGTCGCTCTTCGCACCACTCTCCTGTCTCGTATCGTTCTCGCACACCCACTTGAACGCATCCTCCCCCGTGCTAAAGTCCTGCGCTTCCCTCGCCGCATGGCCAAGAAGTAGCTGTGCTGATGACTTGGACTGCAAGGTGACGCTGTTGGCCGACACCAATCTCTCACAAGACTCCTTCATTTTCATCACGAGGTCACGTGCATCGTCCGACTTCTCCAGTTTCAGGCAACAATTGATCTGAAGCAATGAGTATTTTTAATTGAAATCTAATGTGAAGAAGCCATTAACCACGCAAAAACCTTATTGTTATTTTACATTAGCTTTCTGGAGAATTCAATTTTGTCAGTTTTTGTTTATGCATTATATTTTTGCAGGTATTTCCGGATAACATTTGCACTGAAAGAACTCTGTAATAGTCATGGATACAATTTCTTCAATAGTACAATCATTGTTCAAAGATGCGGTTGCACAACTACTGAGTTAAAAACAACTATGCACAGGCACACGCCCACACAGTATCAATATATAACTGATAAAAGGAAAAAGCTCAGATTTCGCATTATCACTTCAAATATTGAGGCAGCTATAAAGCCCTGAACAAATATTTTTCGTCGATCGGTATACATTAATTTTGTGAGCATACATTTGTTCTAATTATCCTTTAGCAACACAATTTTCTTTGTGCTTTTGTTAGAAAACAGTTTTTTGGCAGGGGGGAGCTGAGAAAAATAATCTACCCTAATATTGCCAGTGATCCAGTTTGCCCTCTTCTATTACATAAAAGAAATGAGGTCAACGAAATTATTAGCTGTCGTATTAAACCATATGGAAACATGAAGCGCTCACGCTATATACCAGTGTGTTCATATTACTTGTATTGGGGCACATTATTTTGGCATAACACAACTAAAAAGTAATTAATTACAAAAATAGGTAGCAGCCTAAAGAGAAAAATTATGCATGATAGCATCACTTTAAGACTGAATTAGAATAATCTATACAATTTTTCCACAACAGAATAATCTTTAGGAGATCGCACCTGTGCAAAACTTCTGCCGAGAGTTCAGATAGCTAATGCGCATGACGAAGACGAGCACAAGATCAGCAGATTTTATTTTGATGTTTCTTTTTACTTGAAATAGGAAGTATTAAAGGTACTTACTGCAATATAAAAAGAGTAGATCAATGGAGCGGCTTCAATACTCCTGGCGTATTCAATCTCTCTTGCGAGATTTTCATCGACAGCTTTGATCTGTTGTTGGCCGTAGCTTATCGTACGTTCGCACCATTCTTGCGGGGACTTCGCCATCTGGTGTGTAATTGTTGCCTCGGCAAGTTCCAATGCTGCTTCACATTCTCCGGTACTGTACAGGAAGTTGGCATAGTGGCAGGAAGTTAGTGTCGATGCTGCCTTGTCGTTGCGTGCACGCTCGAATCCTTGTTTTGCGAGGCACCTCAGTTCTTCTTTTTCCGACTCGTCGGTGGCCTGACAAAACAGCATGTGGTACATACAAACCATGTTGCTGCGGTAAATGTACAGATTAGAAGATTCTGGGAAGGTCTCGATGAGACATTTGAGGATCTCTACAGCCAAATTTACATCCACCGATGACATCATACTGAACATAAGAAACTCCGGGGTCTGCTGGGCTTCCTCAACACTGTTCCTCTTCGCACAAAGCTCTTCAAAATCCTTCAGAGCATCTGAGAATTGCATTTCTTTCACTTTTGCTTCGGCAGACATGCGCAGTTGTTCGGTTTCCTCCTGCGTTTGATTCTTCAATGCGTTGTCTAATATCCAGCCCAAGACGTCATTAGTTTCAGTACTTGTGTTGTCTCTAATAGAAATCAAATAAAAATAAAAAGAATACTGGAAAATATCGCCCGAAGCGTCAGTCAAAGTTGCTTTGGGAAAAGTTAAACATGAATTTATTGGATGGGTGTATTACAACTCATGGCTCCGCCCATCTTAGACCACCCACGGTCAATACATATCTCAAGACCAGTCAAAGGCTTTGCTTTGTTTACCAATAAGCGGATTCGTACTTAGACTTTTGCCGGAAAGTTTTTGCGTTTCAACTGAATTCACTTGGGTAAGGATATAAAGAAATGATAGAAAAAAACTGGCAAAAATCAACAAAAGTCCACTTTGTCAAAAACATATTCATATGTTGACCTTTAAAAGATCACATGATACTGTTTATATATGAAGTGTGCATGTTGAAGGAAAATTAGAATTTTGATGTTTTCCCTTATCCTTTCCTTAGAATTTATCCCAAAAATTGCAGTCGAAACAACACCTCCATCGAAACGATCCGAAGGTACGAATTGACTTATTACGTTTTAACGTAAAGAAAATCCTGAGTGTGTAACAAGATGTGCAAGAAAAATTGCGAGGAAGGCGTTTTATTACCCTCTCTATGGGACACGTAAAGACAGAATAAATTTAAGTAAATAGTCATTTGTTAGAGTATCGATCACATTGTTTGGTGTACCCTTTCTTTTATGTTGTTAAGTGGCTAATAAGGTTTTAGAGAGAACAAATTTGGCGGGAAAATAGTGATGTAATATGTTTAGTACAAACCACCATTGGACTGTGTGGGTCAGTTTGGGTTTTATTTTGATTTTTTTGTAGGAAACACGACGGTATTTTTTTCGGATTTATTTTAGATCTTTTTATGTATTAAATATATCGAAAATCTTAGAAATATATATCAGATCTTTAAGTTTTAAGCACCGTTTTGTAGAGGGCGGCAAGTCTGTATTTGGTAATATTTTTGTATTATTTTTTTGTTTTTTGTTTTTTTTTGCTTTTTTGTTTGTTGTTGTTGTTTATGTTTTTTTCAGTTTTAAAGTTCTTGCTTTGTTAGATATTGGGGTCTGTAAAAATTTGGAATGACATCAGTAATCCGAATCTAATCAGCGTTGCAGAGAAAGTCGAAACGTACACCTCCTGACTTTGCATAGATGTACGAAAATTATTCATATAGAATCGCCGTCTAGACAGCAACGACAAGTGTGGTCACCCCTCCGCCACAGTATATCAACCCTTGGTTCATCCGATCACGCAGGGTATTGACAAAAGTAGGTGGCCAAAATTTGCGTGCTCTTATAATTCTGATATTTTTTGCTCTCGCTTTGAGTGATAACAAAGAAATTTTTTTGGTAGTGAGATTTCGACGTCTACGCAGTGTGGACTGTGCGACGTCTATTCAACGTTGTACCAAAGGCCTTGATTAGGCTTCTTTTTATTGCGTTGTGATCGGACCAAAAGCGAAGTCACAATTTCATATCAACGTTGGATTGACATGTATATGCTTACTTGATAGTGTTATCTGGAATCACCTTGCAAAACTGCAGCTAGCGCTTCTACAACTATTCCTCGTAAGACCAGAAACTTTTACAGCTCACTTATTATCGCCTTATGTTTAGTAATTCATCTGTCATCACCCTGTTTAAAGTAATTCGTATTATCGCTCTGTTTATAAATAAGTCACTCTTTATTGCTGTTTATCACTAAGTCACCAATTATCGCCTTATTTATCTGTTACCACCGTCTTAAAGTAATTCACCTGTAATCGTCCTCTTCTGTCTTGTCCTCATCCTCTGACAGATCATCTTTCTCACCAACATCAGCACATAACTTGAAACATTCCTCGTACTCAGCCCGGGCAAGGGGACTTGGCTGAATCTATGTGACGGAACGAGTACACTGTCCTTTTATTTCGTAAAATGACCTTTATATGAGTAAAACCGTAATTGCCGCTCTCCACTTTTAGATGGTTTGCCCTTCAAATAATTTATAATCACACAAATGGAAACAAAATCTCTCGTTGTAATTCGAATACTCCCTTCCACCAGCCAGACAATGAAGAGATCGGGAATTTATGTGTACTACGTAATTCTCTTTCTGAACAGGTGGAGATCGAACTCACCAAGGGTGACTTCAGTTATGATCCTTGTCTTCCTAGTTGTCCTGGTCGCCACGGTTCTATTGCCTATGACTAATCACCTGCTGGTACAGACGGTACCGGATTAATATGGTTTCAGGGAACACAGCAGTCTCCAACCACCCCTGTTCCACCTCCTTTGCACTGGAGTGGTAAAACACGTAAAGAGAGATGGTGATTGCTCAGAACAGGGCCGTAGTAAGCTTGCAACCCATTTACACTTTTTAAAGCATTAAAACCTGAAAATACTGTTCGTGTACGATAATTCTGGGTGGCAAGAAGGATTGAGTCTGGGACTTGCTTCTTGTTGTCCTTGCCGGTGCCTTGGGCCTTGGAAAAACCTCCCTTATGTTGGATTTACCTTAACCCTGAGAGGCAAGCAAACCCCACAACTGTCGAATGAGTAATATAACTTCTCTGCGACAAAAAACCTAGAGAACACAATTCTTTGAGTTCAGTTTGTGAAAATTATTTTTCACAGTACTTAATAAAGGAGTTCAAAGAAGCTCAGCAGACTGTTTTAGTTATTCTGGTAAAGAAAAAACATGTAGAGCGCCTAGGGAGTTAGCAACCTGGTGAACATGATGGGCTTCGACCCTGAGATTCAGCCGTAGCGTCTGCATGTGTTCTCTCTCTTACGCCACTAAAACGACCTCTTTTATGTAATAAGAAATCGATTGCTTTGACAGATCTTTGTATACAAAGGAAAATATTGATCGCTCTTGATCGTCAGCCCGATAAAGGTCCGAGCTCTGACAGGTGGCGACTGCACTTGCCCAGGAGACTAAGAGCGGTCCTGGGAGGGCTGGTATGACTTCTTTCGTTTGTGACTGCTGACGGGAGAATGGCCGTGATACTGGACATCAGTTTTAGATCTTGGTACAAGGCTTGGACTAAGGCAACTGCGACCCAAGGGCCGCGGAGGAGTCTTGGACACTTCGAAAACGGTACCTGGTGGGCAAGGTAGCTAGCTATGTGGACTGCAAGCCCTAGAAACTCACTAAATCAACATCCCTCCGGGGTGACGAGTACTAACCAAGTGAAACTGAAAGTGCTGACAAAGAATGCTGAAGATCGTAAGTCAAGAGAGTCAACCGTACAAGAAGAACATAAAGTGAGAAAAGAAAGACGCAGTACACGTGAATTCTCGCACTTCCCATATGCTGCCTGGTAAATGGGACTCTTTGAGCTGCAATTACAGTTTTTCGTTATTAATTAACGAAAGGAAACCTGTATAAAAGTGAAGATAATCGAATAGATAGCTTTTGCTAAGTGAAAGGTAATTTTTTTTTAAAAAGAAAGGAAACTATTTGTTCATCTCATTTGAAAAGAAGATATTTTAAAAATCCAAAATTGATTTGTAACATAAAAAAAAACACAGGACACACCATGTTATTTCCTGGTTAACGATAGCGGGAAAACTTTTCAACTCTAACCTTTACCTTCTCGTTGAGCTGACGAAATGTTTCGGCTGCCAAATTCAGTTTCCCCAAGCTCTTTGCTGCATAGCCTAACAACAAATAACTAGTCCACAAATGTGGTCCTGCTGTGCTGGGGCTTGACTGCGCCTCTTTCAGATCGTAACGCATTTCTTTTAGGATCTGTATCGCTTCCCACTGTTGCTCATTTTCAATTAAACATTTAACCTGCAAAAAGAAAATTAAAATAACGTACCTTTAAAATAAGCACTTATTAGATGATAGCAAACACAACACCAAGAGCAACAATACTACTACTAATAATCATAACAATAACGACGGCAATAATAACAATAACGGCGATAAAAATAATAACGATAGCAAATAGTAAGCATAAGCTAGGGGTACTTACGAGCAGATACTGACAGTAGTTTAGCGACCACACTTCCAGTTCGTTCATCTGCTCTATCCAAGGTTGCAGCTCCGAGTGTACAGTCTTTTTCTCTGACCTCCTGTAGATTTCTTTGTCTATGTCTTTGATTTCTGTCACAACCTGACAAATAACCTATCAGCTCAACTCAATTTATTCTGGTTCCGCTCAGTTACGATCAGTTCAACGCCTGTTTTGTAATAAGCGTGATCCATTGCAAACATTGGTGGAAAAAGAAGGGACTGTAAGTACGGAGAAGCTATACTGAGTAGGTTGCCCCATAAGCAACTCAAAGATTCTCAGACATATGTATTCAACACTTCTTGAATCATGCGTTTAGCTTACTGTGAAAATATGTTGAACATATGTTTACTATATGAACACATGTTTACCATGTATCGTTAACGTTATGCCATATCTTTTTACAGCTCATACCATATGGTGAACATGAATGATGACCATATGTTTAATACATGTGGATCAGATCTTAACCGCAGCAAAGATGGTTAGCTCAGAAAGCATATTCATCATCTCATGGTCAGCATATGTTTACCGCATGCTAGAGTGAACAGATGTTAACCACTTGGTTCAACACACCGCGCTAGCAAACCTTTTTAACATCTTTTGCTAACAAGCTATAAAAATTTATATATATATATATATATATATATATATATATATATATATATATATATATATATATATATATATATATATATATATACTTTCAGAAATGGTTAAAAGACTGCCTTTACTATTAAATAAACATTTTCGGTAATAGTGTTGAACAAAAATAACCATATATGCTGAACACATGCTACCGTTTTCTGACAAACATGGTCATGTGGTCAACATGTATTGTACAACACATGAAAATAATTTGGTGAAAATTTGCTGAAGGTGTTTTTCAACCCGTTGAGGACACATATTTGGCCATGATTATTGATGAACATAGGTGTACAAGAGGTGCACGGTGTTCTGTGGCTACAGCTAAGGCACTGAATACGAACCTGCTCGAGGATGTGAATGGCACGCTTGTAGCCTTTTACTTGAAGTAGAAAGTTACAAAATTCAATCTTGGAAGCTGGTGACACGTCCTCTTCTTCGTCTTCTTTGAGGGCATGCTCAAACGCCCAGTACACCTTTCCACGTAACTCCTTCTGTTCAGTCTCGTCAGTGCTCACTAAAATTAGATGACCGCCATCAGCTCGATGGGAACACGATAAAAGAATGTATTTCCTGAAATGACAAAACCGTCCAGTAAACCTGTGACTTTCTTTAATTCAATGTCGATATGATATGACATGATTTGATATATATTATCGAGAAGGCCATGTTGCTTAACGCCTGGAGAGCAACATATCCAAGAACAGATAGCCACCCTTTTATCACTGTTATCCAAGCCTGTCGTTATCCCGTGAAACAAAATATGTCAGAATACTCCTCGAGATGTGATATTTTATATTTCACATCCTGGTTTTGATCTTTTCTAAAGACCTGTCGTCGGTTCCCTCTTAGAAGTCTTTCTCGTTTTTTCCTTCGCCCTACCACACAACAACGGATTCATCACAAAACTCACCGGCGTACTTCCTGTGATAAATCCAGGCCAGGTTGCTATAGTGACTGCACAATGACGTTGACAGCGGGAAGTGCTTGGTTATGAACTCAGAAATGCTCATTGAGTCGTCAAGTGTGGTTGCATCCAATGCACGGTCAGACAGGTAGTCATCAACCTTTTCGGGGAAAGCATCGGCCATGGACGGTGGCGCGATCTCTTCATATTCTCTATGAATAGCAACGACCCTCTCGTAACGTCTGTCCTTCACCAACTCATCGGCCAGAGCCTAGAACCACCATTAACAAAATTAATTTAAAGATAGCCAAAGTGTTAGGTTAACCATACAGAGGATTTATTTGCTTTGTGGCGTTCCAATTATGTCATAACTTTAAACGAGAGATAACGCAATAATAAACTAAGAAACAGCAATAACATAGCACTAATAAGAACAACGCTGTGCAAACGTAAGAACTACTTTTTATCTGACGGCGTCACGACAATATATTTCATGCGATCCGTAGAAATTGTGAAAAGACCGTGTAAATGTCGGGCGGACAACGTCATATAGAGATTTCTCATAAACAAAATTGCGAAGACGTCGTTTGAACAACGGTGTGTAGATGCAATGAAAACAACATTTGCATAGACGCCGTAAACATTGATCAAATGGCAGGTAACATTTCTAGTGGCGCTCCGTAAAGTTGCTGTTGAGTTCTGACGTTTTCAACAATTCCAAAATGGTGGGTGGTAGCCATTTGTAATTTTTATTGCCCTTAAAGGCAACCCGCGAGTGCTTTGAAATTATCAAAGCAGCCAAATGACCTATAAAATTAATCATGGTCAGAACAAAAATTACATGCACCTGCCTACTCTGATGGGTGAAATACATTCTCAGTAGCACGGGAAACGAATCATGACTATGAGGGGATCACCTCGGCGATGGACATACGGACACCTTGACTCAACGGCTGATGGACGAACAGACGAGCAGCACCCAAACCTTTAGTTCCCGTCCAGAGTTAAAACCCCGGTTGTGTGGATAGGGAGCTGAGCAAACAACTCCAAATCAAACTAGACCGTTTTCGCTACCGAGTAACGAAAATTACACAAAAAATACGATTCTGACCTCTTAAATTTCAGAACTGACCAGGAACGAGGAGGTGAAGGTCACCAAGATACCTCTTCCCCTTCCTTCTCCTTTAAGTCCAAACGGTCGTAAATAAGCTAAAAAATCGCACTACCTCTAACCGTTTTTGGAACTTCTGGGTTTTGACATTGACCATGACCGAAATGGTCAAGATCATCGAATCACTTCTTACATAACGCTTTTTAGGCTGAAACGATCGAAATAAGCTGATATTAGAGCTATCTCTACACCTTTTCCAGATAATGGCCATCTTCCAGTTTTTTGCTTTTACCACGACCGAGGAGGTCAAGGTTTCCGAGGCATTTCTTGCGTATGATCTTTTAGACCCAATGGGTGAAATATAACCTCAAAATCACTCTCTAACCGTTTTCGAGATAATAGCCAATTCCGGTCTTTTAGATTGACTATCTCTAACCCTTTCGAGATGATGGCCAGGTTCCGGCTTTAGACTTCGGTCATAGCCGAGGAGGTCAAAGTCACCGAGGTATCTCTTACATATAGTCTTTTAGGGCCAAAGGATCGAAAATAAGCTCAACGTCACTCCATTTCTAAACGTTTTCGAGATAATGGTAAACTTCCGTTTATTGATTTTACCATGACCGACAAGGTCAAGGTCACCGAGAAACCTCTTGCATATAGTCTTTCACGACGAAAGGCTCAAAATCTCTCTCTCTCTCTCTCTCTCTCTCTCTCTCTCTCTCTCTCTCTCTCTCTCTCTCTCTCTCTCTCTCCCTTTAATGTTTACGAGATGATGGTCATCTTCCGGTTTTTCACTTCAGCGAGGGCACCGAGGTCTCTATTTGATATAGTATTTTAGGCACAAAGGATAAAATAAGATAAAATAACCAAAATAACCAACTTCCGGTTTTTAGACTCACCATGACTGAGGACGTGAAAGTTAGCGAGGCACTTCTGACATGTAGTCTTTTAGACCCGAAGGGTCGAAAATAAGCTTAAAATTGCTCTATTTCTAACCGTTTTATCGAAAATAGTCAACTACCGGTTTTTGACCTTGACCGTTACCAAAAACGTCAAGGTCACCAAGGTACCTCTTATGTAACGTTGTTTAGGCCCAAAGGGTAAAACATGATCTCAAAATCTCTGACCGTTTTCAAGATAATGGTTAATTTCCAGTTTTTTTACATTGACCGTGATCGAGCAGGTCAAAGTTACCGAGGCACATCTGACATGTTGGTTATTAGGCACCAAGGGTTCGAAAACAACTTTTTGAGATGATAGTCAACTTCCGGTTTTTTATATTGACCATGACCGAGGAGGTCAAGGTCATCGAAGGACCTGTTACATATGGCCTTTAAGGCTCAAAGGGTAAAAATAAGCTCAAAATCTCTAAATGTTTTCGGGATAATGACCAACTTCCGGTTTTGACTTTGGCCATGACCGAGAAGGTCAAAGTCACCGAGGGACCTCTTACATATAGTCTTTTAGATCCAAAGAGTCGAAAATAAGCTCAAACTCTCTCTCTCTCTCTCTCTCTCTCTCTCTCTCTCTCTAACGGTTTTCGAGATAATGGTCATAGTTTTGTTGGCCTAAAGGGTCAAACAACTTCAAACTCTCTCTCTCTCTCTCTCTCTCTCTCTCTTTCTTTCTTTCTTTCTTTCTTTCTTTTTTTCTCTCTCTCTCCCTCCCTCCCTCTCTCTCCAACCATATTCGTGATAATGATCAACTTCTGGCTTCTTACATTGACCATGACCGAGGAGGTTAATGTCACCGAGATATATCTCACATACAGGCAAAGGATCGAAAATAATCTCAAAATCACCTTATCTTTAACCGTTTTCGAGATAATGGTCAACTTGTGGTTTTTATCCTTGACCATTACTGATGCCAACGTCACCGAGGTACCTCTCAGATACAGTATTCTAGGGAGAAAGGGTCGAAAATAAGCTCAAAATCGCTCTCTCTCTCTCTCTCTCTCTCTCTCTCTCTCTCTCTCTCTTTCTTTCTTTCTTTCTTTCTCTCTAACCGTATTCGAGATAATGGTCAACCTCTAGTTTTTTTACTTTGACCATGATCAAGGAGGTCAAGATCACCGAGGGACCTCTTACATATAGTCTTTTAGGCCCAAAGGGTCGAAAATAAGCTCAAACTCGCTCTCTCTCTAGCTGTTTTCGAGATAATGGTCAACTTCTGGTGTTTTGCATTGGCCATGACCAAAGAGGTCAATGTCACCAAGATATCTCTTACATATAGGCAAAGGATCGAAAACAGTCTCAAAATCTACATATCTTTAGCCGTTTTCGAGATAATGGTGAACTTGTGGTTTTTATCCTTGACCATTACTGAGGTCAACGTCACCGAAGTACCTCTCAGATATAGTATTCTAGGCCCAAAGGGTCGAAAATAAGCTCAAAATCATTCAATCTCTAAACATTTTTTAGATAATGGTCAATCATTTTCTAAGCTCATGGTAAAAATTGCGGATTTCACGACGTCTCCTCGTCTTCTATCCATCAGACAACTTTTATCACCCTTTAGAAACTGGGAAAAACCGAAACGCTGCAGTCAACTTCAACTTGAACACACATACTGTCATCATCTCATTGTAGAGTCGGGCGATCAATATGCCTATACTGATATCATAACAGTTCTTTTAACTGCGAAAACAAAGCGTTTGCCTGTCTTTTAATGGGCGTAAGTAGCAAAATTTTAATGTCTATTTTTACACATTAAATGTTATTTAATTTCATATAAAATCGAACTGGACTAACTACACTTGTTACATTATGTCTCTGCCAAGTTTGGTCGTCCTAGCCCTTGAAGTCGCAGAGGAGTTCGCGTGACAAGGTCTTCAAAATTTAAATTTCAATGCCCATATTAAATGTTATTGAATTTTTTAAACATTGAGCGTGACCTACTAGATATGCTATAATATGTCGCTGTCAAATTTGGTCTTCCTAGCCCTTACCGTCTGAGAGGAGTTTGTGTGACAAGGTTTTGGCGAAAAAAGGAAACATATGGAAACACTTTACCAAGTCGTACGAAACCAATAAACTAGGGATTGAAAATCCCGAAGTGTAATTATAAAACGTAAAAAAAGTATACACTTCACCTGCAAACATTGAATCTGAATTCTGACACATTCAGCTTCTGTATACTTGAATTTCCCATGTTCAAAAACCTGAAGAAGGTCTTGCATGTCGCATCTGGTGGGAAAATAGCTTGTTAGGTACTGTTTACTGAACGTGTAGAACTGTTGTGCCGGTTCATGCCTCGCTAGGCTTACACGCTTTGCAAGCTCATCGAGATGGTCGGCACTGATTCCTTTCAGCATATTGCACTCGTAAAAGTAATGTGGCATATATCGGTCTGCTATGAACCTAAACAGCATATCCAGACATATATTGAAATTGACACTTAATTTGGGAACTGTCCAATCATCACCGGGAATCTTTTCACACACCCAAAGTAGCAAGAATAGCATGTGTTCAGGTGTTAAAATTTTAGGAGTATCAAAACAATGGTATCGTAAAATCTTCAACAAGACTAGGCACTGTTTCTGCGTATCGCTTAGGGTTTTGGTCAATTCGTCAGTATCTAGGGCGATTTGCCACTCTATGTCTTGATGTTCACTTCCAGAGTACGCCCTTGGAATCATAAGGCATCCTTTGGACATGAAACGGTCCATCATCTCTGCACTGGGCCACCCAGAGGGGCGTAATCGCTTCCGCCAGCCCGAGGCTATTCTCGGCCACATGGCACAGGGAAAGGCTATGGACACATTGGTCTCAATGCGGAGCATATCAACTTCAGACTTTCTCATACCCTCAATGTCTGAATTTAGCGTTTCATTCATTTCTTTATCTGTTTGATCCACAGCTGACACATCAGACAGCTGAGTGTCTGAGTGTTTGTTTTTTGCTGTTTTAGTTGGATCGTTTTGATTTACCCCAGCTTTCTTTTGGAATGCTTCATGCTTAGCATCTTGAACTATTATCTCGACATCGTTGGCTTCCTGATCAGCCATCTTGGTATCTGCAGCTTGTTGACTTTGCGTATCAAACTCTGTAGATGTTTGATTTCGCTTCTTGGCTTCCTCAGCGGTTTGATATTGCATATCAACATCTGCAGATGTTTGATCACGCATCTTGGCATCCCCAGCTGCTTGATCCTGCATACCAGCATCTGGAGGCGCTTGGTCGCCAATCCGGTCTTCTCCGGCTTCTTTACTTTGCAGACTCATTTCTACAGGTACCTGGTCACTCATCTTAGCTTCTCCAGTTACTTGTCTTTGCGCATATACAAGAACGGCAGTCTTCTTAGGATTGCATGTGTCATCGATGGCCCTAGATGTCGCGTTCTCTTCGCCCTCTATCGTGTCTGGTAAATGCCTATCATCCCCAAAACACTGTGCGTTTTGTTGGAACATATTCATCATTTTTCGAAACTTCTCGGCAATATCTACAGAGGAAATATAACACTTCTCATCAAGCTGTTTTTTACAATCTTTGGTTTGCTCTGGTTTTCGAAGTCGTAAGCGGACATATCCTGTCTCGGTCTGATCTTCCTCTATGATGAATTTGGCCTTTTCTGCATCAGCGTTTTCCATGTAGCTGGCCTTTTTCTCCAGTGCTACCAACATCCATTGCGATTCACCAGCCTCAATATTGATCTCGTATGTGGTGAGATCTCGCGCATCTCCCTTTATGGTGCTACGTTTAGCAAACGGCGGTACAGCGCATTCTTCTAGGGAAGTGCCAATTCTGTAGTAAAACAGGAATTGGAGGCATGAATATCTTCCTGCATCTTCAGGTGGTTTAACTTTTTAAAGTATATTCATTTTTTATGCGAACTGTACAACTATAATTATTATAATTATTAAAATTCCAAGTTCACACAAAAAAGGAATGCTTTGTTACGCATGTGTAACGCTGCATACCTTCTAATATTGTTCAGTTGGACATTCCATGATGTAAAGCTTTTGATAGAATTGGACATGCAGTTTGAAGTTGTATTTTGTGTTCTCTGTTGTAAATGTTTTGCAATGGTCTAAACAATAAACAGTACGATATGCGTAAGGAAACGTGAGCTTGGTACAAAAGTCGCTGAACCTTCCAACTTTGTCAGCTGAACTGCCAAAAAGGAAAAATGTGGCGCCCAACTACGATACCTGGCAATTCGCGTGGTGTCCATATATCTGAACTGTGCCTCGACCAGCTTTCGGCTTTCATTGGATGCTCTTTGAACGCTCTCCGATTGAATGTGGCTCAGTGGCGCCATCTGGGATAGGATAAACGACAGCTGCATTGTGGGAAAGCCGGACATGAGATCAATGTCGGCAGGGGTGTTTTCCGGTTCTGTCGGCATTTTGACTACAGGATAACTGTGAACCCATGTCAACAAAATTGTGTTAATTGCAATAATAAACAAATATCATTATTAATTCAATACGACAATAACTCAACACGTGAAACAAAAAACAACTGAAGATGGGAGAACTATTAATAAATTATGTCTAATTTATCAGACATTTTTGTAACATAACTTTAAAAGAGAAATCGACGTGGCAGGCGATCAACATTGGGAGACAGCAGAGTTAGGTACTACAGGGCTCCGCCCTGAGAAATATCAATAGTGCTGCATCTCAAGCCTCGTATACGATACAGGGGACACCAACCCCTCACCAAGGAAACCAGCCATTGTGTATGGTTGTGTATGTGTGGCGAGAGCGACTGCCCTATGATTCTACTCCTCTGCAGATACCTTTTAGAATTAAACCAGAATGTCCAGGTCCTATTTGAATATTTGAATATATGTGCGAGTTTTCGATTTTTTAAAATTATCTTTGCGATTTCGCACCATCTACAATAATAACAATGCAGCCGACCCCTTGCCCCCACTCCCTTTGGTTTTCCAAACTATGTAACATGAAAAGCGGAGAACGCTCATTGCGATTTACTAGCAAAAGAGTTTTACGAAAATAAAACGTTTATTTTACAAAAGCTCTGAATTCTCCTCCGCTTTTAGACAGGACTAGAAATTAGAGAGGGATAATCTGCTTTGAGAGCCAAACCGTGAAATTTTTTTAAAAGAACTCCATTTTTACTTACAAAGGAACTTTCCAAGACTGGCGAGAGGATAAAAGTAAAAAATAAAACATCAACAATATTAATTCATCTTTTTAAATTCACCTTATCAATATCAATGGATGGCAACGCTTGCACAGGGGAATTCTTTCCATGGCAAAGAGAGAACGCACTCAGATGACCACGCTTTACTCAACTATATACCCACTTGTTAACATAACCCTCCTCCTTCCACCCACAGGACAAACTCTTCAGCAATATTTATTTATTGCCTGTTTTATAGGTATGATCGGGATTATGTAGATAAAGCACTAAATTGACTCTGCTTACAACTTGGGCACTGCAGATATATAAACAGCAAAATAAACACTGGACGTTGACTAAACCAGACCTATTTCTCTTACTCAGACTAGAAAACTAAGCTTTTGCTTTAAATATCTAAAACTAAATCAAGAAAACAAGCTCTAAATATTTCCCATTTCTATCACTCTGCATACAACAGAAGTAATACGAGGCTACAAGGCACTTGATAAGACCAAGCGATGAACCACAATGCGCTCTTCAACTAAGGCAGAGCTCAGTACCAAGCCCTTTGAGTGAAGGACCCCTGAAAGTCAAAACAGGCATGAAGAAGCGTTTGCCTATGCAGCACATGCATCCCCCTCATGTATGAAGACTGTCTTGCGTTTTCTTTGCTTTTGATTCTTTATGCCCTTTCCGAGCTTTTGACTGGGTGAAGGAAAAGCTATCCTTCCGCTTGGAGGCTACGACCACTGTAAGAAATGACCCTAACAATACAAACCTAGCAGTTTTACACTGGGAAAACACCTTCAGACAATATTTAAGGAAAGACTTTGGAGGCGACCAATAATCCGTCTCTAGTATATCTACACACTACGCAAAGCCCTAATTGAGTTGCCCACCTGCCTTATTTGATGGACTTTTACGTTACACAGATCTATAATCTCGATTTGTCTGGGATTTACGCAGCTAAGATGATGCCTTTAATATAGTTAAGAATCTCTATTAAAATTTGCCATTAAACAGATAATCAAAGTTTTTTATCATCCTTTTTTTTATTTCTCTAGTATCTGCAAATACTTACGTAATGCTCGAACCGGGCAAAGAATGGCCAAGTCAGACTCGGTCTCCTCAACTATCAAAGCTGGTAATGCTACTTGTTCAGACATACCAACACCACCTGCTGCGGCAATGTATGTTTTTTTTGCCCATGAAACCTGCCCGAGGCTGAAGGAGGACTTTACGCAAGCAGCTCAACATTCTCTTTGAAGATCTTATATATGGATTTCACCCTTACTTTTTCCCAAAGCCAATGCCGGAAGGAACGTAAATCTTGCCATTTGTTCTTTGATTTGATTATGTTGTCCCCAAAGATATTACTCTTTCTTAAGTAACGAAATACCACGAAAAGATAACACTGCGCTATACTGGTCACCAAGGGCGCAGAAAACAAAATAGACAGGGGTCTTTCCCTGGGCCGTAAGCCGCTGAGGCACTAAGTCTATATATAATAGAACCTAGGTTCGGACGTAAATAGGTAAGCTAAGAAGTCTGCAACCTCTACTGCTTGCTTGACAAACACCTCTCTCCACAGATGGGCTATCTCTCATTCCAAGTTCCACGGCTTGAGGACCCTCGTAATCTTCGTAGGTGGGTCATTTTCAAATTAAGTGTAATGTTTTTGTTCATGGTAAAATGTTCCTATTTTATAGATATTACAGATTTAAAAACACACAAATATGCTATTGGTACTAGCTTTTTCTATGATCTCTATCCATCAGTGGAATATTCTAGATGCTGTGTACTTACCGTGCGTTTGGTAGGCTAACCTAGGTGATCTTGGGGCGTAAAATCAACGGGCAGAACATACGGACCTTGTTTCACTGAGCAGTGCCTTAAAAGGTGAAACCAAGAATTGTATTGTATTGTTTTGTTCTTTAGATCCCTTTCAACTACAAGGTCATATTGGGATCCCCCTGCCACATTATACTGAAATGGGGCATTCCAGCCCTCCTTCTAACCCTTACATGTGGAGTGCGTCACAGGGTAGCAAGGAGGAATCCCAATTTTAAAGTCTTAGGTATGACCCGAACGGGGTTTGAACCCACGATCTTCCAGTTTCGAGGCGGACACTCTAACCGCCAGGCCACCGAGGTGAAACCAAGAAAGCATTACGCCCTCGACGGCGGCTAGACGCTTGAGTTCCCTACTGCAGACTGTTCGTCAATCACATCACGGAAAGGTAGATCCTCTGGAGCAATGGACGCAGCTGGCGCAGGAGGAAAACTGTTTGCATATCTGTCAGCTGCTGATGGGTCTTTCTCCAAGTACTGACCCTTTATGGGAAAGAAAACGGGGTAGACTTCTGGTTGAGAGTAATAGTCTGGAGAGTTCCTTTAAGAATTACATTCGGCTCAAGAACTATTCTCGCCTGAAGGACGAGGGACCTAGTTCGGCTCACACTTTCAGGCTCCTCATCAGGACGTAAATGGCACTCTCTTTGCCTCGTGAAATTTATGCCAGCGGAGAAGTATGCATCTGCCAAAGCTGTTCGTCTTCCATACGTTCAACGAGCCAGACCTGACCCAAGGGGTAGTCTTGAGGACTTAGTTTCGCCGATAACAATAGCAACTGCAGCCTGCTTGGTCTCCTTTATTGGCAGGAGGCCGTGTGGGTGTCGGTGCAATAAACGCGAGACCGTGGCCGACGGTGTATGTTTGCGTTTCGGTTTACTCGCCTTTGAGAACGAGGCTATCTGTAACTCCTGAATGTGTTGTCTGTGATGATGAGTTTGCATGAACAGGAACGCCGTGAGGTTCAGCTAGTCCGTTTGATATAGCACTGGTGTATCCATCGCTGTAAGCAGTGATTCCTCTGGAAGGTCACCGGTCAACGAAAGATCTAGCTCACAGATTCTTTGGGAAATCGCTTTCACTTTTAGTTTTTTTTTTAATTTATTGGCTCGGTCCACATCAGACTGTACACCTATCCGAACTCATTTGGTAAGAGATCTGAACTAGCATTAGGCATAATATCCAGAGCTAAAGACTGAAGCTTGCGACGAACACATCTCTTTATGTTCCTAGTTCTATCCACTGCCTCCCTGCGGGGGGGGGGTGAGATAACTGAGCGCACTCTAAGCACGTGAGCAGTGCGTCGCACAGCGGTATGTCTCGGTCTCATCTGCCCCTATCATAGAGAGACAGAGCATGGGTTGATGACCAAAGAAGAAAACATACATGAAGTCTTGGTCTTTTCGTGATGAAGGCTTCTGTTATCTTTGAAAGAATGCAGAAAGAAGAGCGTATAAGTAATCTGCCTGTAAAATACAAAACACTCAAATAGTGAGAACTAAGTATTTGCCTGCAGCTTAATGGTTGGTACTTAGCCTGTGTGAACCTAAATAGTACGCTTATGGGAAACCCAATAGCAGCATTTCTTGTGGAAAGACAATTATGTATTTGCAAACTCAGGTTTACTAGCAGTGAAGAGTACGAAGGTGAAATCCCCAAGCTGGATTTGTCTATTACACTTAAAATTCAATTCCAGGTAAATAAGCATAATATCCAAATAATCAGGGTCAAAGAGTGGAGATTAATCCATTTTAATTTGACTGTAACAAGCTTGCACGAAAGTTTAGCTTGCACGAAAACGGCGTGTTGTTAATAACGAGAATAAGTCATGTCATCAGCGTACCAACATTTCTAATTGGTTTAGATCTCGGCCAGGACTATAAGAGCCATGATGAGATAATTGAATTCTACTATACTCTAAGTTACGTCACAAACCAGTATAAAAGTGGAGATAAGCGAGTTAGTAGCTTTTGCGAAGTAAAAAGTTCTTCGAACCCTTTACGACATCTGCAAATCATTAAAAGGCGTTGTGCCCATAATGAAAACCGTTTCCCATTATGATACATTGAAATGAATTTAAGATGTCTTTAATTAAAATTTATATACATAAAATTATTTTACATACATATCTAAATAACCTTTAGATATCTAATTCCTTTAGATATATCTCTGTGTCTGTTTGTATGTCTATAATTTACCATAATATTATATGTATATATCTTAAATTCAATAAAGGACATCCGATATTCATTTAAAGCAATGTCAATTTCAGATATCTCCACCAGAATTGTGGAGATCCAAACTATTTAGAAAGAATGCTACATAATTCCACATATCGTTTTTCACTTAGATATACCCTCAATTAAATTAGATTTCAAAAATATAAAAACGGCACACCATATACACAGAAGGTATTCCCCCAACAAAGTCACAACATTTTTGTTTATTATTTGATTTTGTATTCAATGTCTTTTATGCTTCTACGTCGATGTTTGAACAAAGGCTCCTTCAAGACCGTGCGGTATTGTTGTGATAAACCGATTGGTTTGGCAGAGAGAGAGACAGAGAGAGAGAGAGCGAGAGAGAGAGAGAGAGAGATATTCATTTATCTGATGCCATATTCATATTCTTTTAAACGACCACTTAACACTGTCAAGTATAACTAGAACTGAACTCCAGCTTGCCGGCCAGAACAAAATTTCCTGAGAATGAAATCCTTAAACCAATGATGCAGATGGTGGGTTTGTAAATTAAATGAAATGAATGAGTCTTGAGCAAATTCTGTCTGGCAAATATTTGTTAATTTGAAAGTAACTGTGGATTCTTTGGCAAAATTTTAGACTCGCGAAATATGTCTTGTCACACAGGTATGTGGGTATTGTAGACATTGATTCGATCTACAAATCACTTCAAAGCTACATATTGTTGTTCACAAAAGCGCAAAATCCATCCGCGTACAGCGGAACGTTATAGTTATTTTTCAGAGTGCAACCTACAGCGGATTCCCTGAAAATTACGATCGAAACTGGCAAAGAGAACGCGTTTTAAACAAATGTTTCTTTCTGAGGAATAATTAGGGAAGAATTTTGGATAGTTTGCAAGCAATCTAATCATATCCGCGGCTGAAAGATCTAATAAAAATGCGTTCTAAAATAATTTTAAAATGTTGAACAGATTCAAGTTTCGTTTGTGACCGGGTTTGAAAGATGGCCACCACAAGAAGGCTTTATTGAATATCCTTTTTACTGAGATGTGGAGGTTTACTTAGTTTTTATCCCTAACCTGGAAGATCAGTATTATAAAAATACTGTGCTTTTATAGAAATACAGCATTTTTCTCTACGTGTTTTATCGGTATCTGGAGTATGGTCCTTACACAAGGTTTACTTTACATTTTTCAGTCTGATGGTGGCTGTTACATACTAGTCTGTAATGCTGACATCGGATGTGGTCATTGCTGACAGGTCTTACTGTACGCCTTACTGTGCAGAGGTTGAAGTTGGTCTTTACTGACACGTCTCACTGTGCGGTTTACAGAGATTGAAACCGGTCGTTACAGACTTCTTACTGTACGCCTAACTGTATAGAGCATGACGTTTTTCGCTACACATAACTTTTACTGTACGTCTTTTTACATGTATTTAGAAAATGGCAAAAAAGACAGGTATTAATTTTGATCTTTTAAATCCTGATCTGGACGGTGGTTACAACAGACAACATTTACTGCAGGTCTTTTTACCAGGTCTAGAAAGTGGTCACTTCTGGCATAAATAATCATGTTTGACATTATAAAACGTTCAATTATTAAAAGTAATAAGTCACAATTCTAATGGAGTAAAAGACATCATAAATTCAGTTACTCCAGTATTTAAGTCCTGTTGAATTGCACATCTTGATAGCCTACGAAATGAAATGTCACTCAAAATATGCAAATGAAAAGTTTAGCTTGTACGGACTACGATTAATTTTATAACGTATTACCACAACACAAATGTTAAGTCCTCAAACCTGGCATAAGACTCAAGCAAACATATCCAGCATGTGAAGGGTCTGAAAGTTTTGTGTACTTCTATTGAAGAACCGTACAAAAACACTTCAAAGTCTTTAACATGAAGACTATTAGGGATTAGTATCTTGTTAAACATGCGATTTGCATCTCCTAAAATGACCTGTGACTGAAGCCGATGCACATTTGCCAATAAGACCGTTTACTGGAAAGATCGCTTTCATATTTTATGTCGAAAAGAAAACATAAAAAGAAAAGTACGTGAATAAGTTAATAATGAGATTTTATTAAATTCTTCCCTAACTAAGTGACATAAAGCATACCATTTGATTTCTGAAAGGCCTATATAATACAACCACAACAATTTCCAATATGCCAACACAACATTCGATACATGCGACATATTTGGAGAAATTTTTACGCCAACACAGCATTCCCTAGAAGCGAAGTAATTTGGGAAATTTTGAAGTCCGTCGGCATATTCTTGCTACAGCCGAATCCACTAGGTCGTTTAGTTACTCCCCTGATTCCGTTGTTTACCTTCAGAAAAATGTTTGCTTTTTAATATTTTTTGTCAAAATACGTTTATTCTTAGCTTTCTGTGAGGCTTGATAATTCTTTTTGAAAGTTTTTGCAGCCTAATAAAAAATAATTAGTCATTCTTATCAGCTAGGATAACTTATTTGTCCCTGTTCGATATTATTTTACCTTTCAAAAAGACAGCAATTTTGATTTTCTCGACTCGTTTTTCCAAATGCGAAACACATGAGACTGAAACTACAATCAGCTTATTTTGCTTTCTTTTTTAACCCGGTGGACATTAATTTAAATTCCAAGATAGGAACCATGGCATTAGCTCAGCTAAGGGAGATAAAACCATGCCAATTTCCCGTTAAACATCCTGAACTGGATTTAAAATCGGAACATTGAGATAATTAGATAAATGCTCTAACCAACGGAGCTAAACATCACCTCTGTTTGCATTTCCTTGAATTCTGAATGATATTTAAAATAAAACCTTTTTAAGCAGGTTAATTTTTAAAAAATCTATGGTTGGTATATTAGAATGTTTAGAGTGAGGACAAGTATTCGACGTCCCCTCTCACACCCAATTCCGGATAGATGTAAAATACACATGGCTCCAACCCTTACAAAATATAATTCGCAGACCGAATCTCCTGTGAAAGCATATATTTTATTAATTTCTAACAACTCACATTTTGTTCCATTTTTGGCCAATTGCAACATTAATACGAAAAGGCACATCTGCAATATATATATATATTTCCACTATGCAAGGTAACTAAAGCATGTGCCTCATAGCTTTGGAGAACTGTCACGGACAAAACTCCGTCTATATACTAAGTGACAAGTTTTAACAAGTCTTAACTTGGACAATTTTTGGCCGATTTCAACATTAATACGAAAAGGCAGATCTGCAATATATATATTTCCACTATGCAAGGTAACAAAAGCATGTGCCTTTATAGCTTTTGAGAACTATCGCGGACAAAACTCCATCTCTATATTAAGTGAACGCATAAATTTTGTCAAGATTTAACAAGTACTAATTTGGTCAATTCTTGGCCAGTTTCAAAAATAATACGAAAAGGCACATCTGCAATATATATATTTCCACTAAGCAAGGTAACAAAAGCATGTGCTTTATAGTTTTTGACAAAACTCCATCTCTATACTAAGTGAACGCATAAATTTAACAAGTCCTAATTTGGTCTATTTTTGGTCAATTTCAACAATAATATGAAAAGGCACATCTTATTAATATATTACTAATTTTACGAATATAATATATTTTCACTGTGCAGTGAATCATACACCATATTGTTGCGGAGAACTGGCGCGGACAAACTCTAGAAAAAATATTGACGAATAGACGGACGGACAAGCAGACAGACGGACAGAAAGTATCTTATTGGGTCCCTCCCCTTTCAGGGGTTGAGGCCTAAAATTTAGGGATATCGTAATCTGTCTAGATCTAGCTCACCGGGTATCACAAAGCTTATAGGATTTCTGAAAAGTGGAAGAAGCACTTAAAAATTGGTTATAGAATTTTTAAAAGTCGGCGAATCTCCCACAAAATGCAATTTTCAGGAGACGCTTGCACTTTGACAACTCCTATAAAATTGACTTAAGTCGAGCCGCCTTCTACTAAGTAAGGATATAGCTTGCGTCGATACGTTCGGAACTACTGGTACTTTGGTAACTATTGTCTTTCAATATCTTTCTTTCAATCCAGTACAGGTATAAAGGGGTTTTTTATGACACAACAATAATATGACAAATAAAAATGAATTCTTGGCATCTGATAAGTAACTTTTGTCGATCCTAAAGGACATTTCTTGGTGCCTTTAAGGCGTTTTTCATATGCCTTAAGACATTTTAAAACCTCATCTGTAGTTTAATTGAGGAGATCCTTCCATTATCGACAAATACACAATCCTGCTTGATCTGAAAATTTGCAAAAAAAAATAATATAGACTAGAGCAGCCAGTGGACACAAAACACAAGAGTACAGGTTTATGCCTTTCTTTCTTTTTTGGTACCGCCTTTTTCCAATTTTTGAAAGGGTGGTGGGGGTACGTAACTTCAATTGTGGGTATATCAGTCCTTTTCTATACAATTTTTGACTTAGGTGTTTTATCTGGGTCTGGAGGTGGTCACTAAAGAGGTTTTACTGTACGGGTACATCTTTTATGTCCGGTTCCAGAAAGTGGTCGCTAAAACAGGTATGTCCTGGAAGGTGGTCAAGAAAGGCAGATTTTAACGTACATGTTGTTACGGGAAGTTGGTCTCCGCAAACAGGTTTTAATTTACGTATTTTAATCTGGATCCTGAAGATGGCTGTTAAAAATAAGTTTACCGCAAAATATTTGTTTGCTAACCTTAACACTCGCCCCTCCAGCTATATAATGTAGGTACGACTCTAAAGGCAACCCTTACCATTTCAGACAACTCTGCGGTAAGGGGTTGTACACTAAGTGCAGTTATAGCCATAATGTGTACCTTGTCTTAGTACATTCCCATCCGCCAAAAAGCACTAGAAAGACCTCTTCATAACTGTGCCACACATGACTCACCTCGGTGAGAGAGTGGGAGAAAGCATTTGGATGTCAAAATAGTGCGCTTGTCATAACACAAGATATTAGATGAACCACCGTAAAAGTGAAAGCTGCTTCTAGGTACAAACATTGCGAACCGTTACGTAATTACTTCCATACATGGAAAAGCTTGGTAGACAAATGAAAACACACTAATAGTCGTAAGTGAGTGACACAAAAAAGGTCAAGCACACTACATGCAAGAAATGATCGATAATTGTGCTGTTAATGTTTTCAAGCACGTTTAAAGAATGCAGGAACACTGGATAATCTTTCGAAAAACGCTGAAATCTCAAGAGTGGTTAATAACTATCCGGTAAAGCGAGAGGGGGAAGGAGCCGGGATGGGGGTAGAGGGGCTATTATATTAAGCAACTACAAAATATATCACATAATACTTTCACGCGATTGGAGCCTTTCATAAGCTTCTATGTTTTAACAAAAACCGTGCGACTTACCCAAGGAATAACTACACCAGGCTTGAATTTGATCCGATTTTTCGCTATCGAGATATTTTACCCAATGACGTCATGTGCCGTTTTCTTTCAGAATCTTCCAGACCTAATAAGCAACATTTCCACCAAGTTTCAACTGTGCTCGATGTTCAGCGGCTGAGAAATGTACACATATGAAATTTTAACGCCTTTCTTAATTTCGCTACACCCGTAAAAAGTTGAAAGAACCGTCCGGCTGATCCAAGGAACACTGATGCAAAATTAAAAGTCGATTTGACATTCCGTTGTCAAGATATTTTGTACACAAATTCTTATCCAAATTATATGTATATTTTACATGACATCATACACCGCACTTGTTCATTGTACTCGCTATAAAATATGACAAAATCTTTGTTTTGCGACTTACCACGCAAAAAAACACACCAAGTTTCAACTTTCTCCCTTGTTTAGCGGCTGAGAAATCTTACATACAAAACTTTTAACGTTATCACGTCATACGCCTTTCGTAATTTCGATAAATCCATCAAAAATTAAAAGAACCGCCCGACTGACACAAAGAATATCCAGATTAAATTTGTAGTCGATGCTACTTTACATTATCGAGATATTTTGCACACAAGATCATATTAAAAATATATATGTATATGTTTTACGTGATGACGTCATACGCCGCACCCGTTTGTTGTAAACTCTCAGACTTCCCAAGCAACAATTTCACCAAAATTCAACTTTTTAAGATGTTTATCAGCTGAGAAATTGCGCAATCAAGATATTTACGTTATGACGTCATGTGCCTTCCTTAATAATGTAACGTACGTCAGAAATTGAAAAAAGCGTTTGACCTATCGAGAGAATGAGTAGATCAAGTTTGAAGTCGATCCGACGTCTCGTTCTCGAGATATCTTACTCACAACATTTTTTTCACAACAGAGTGACACACATACACATACACGTACATACATGCACGCACACAGAGAACGTTGCTGCGAGATATTAATGTAGATTTTGTAAAGAGAACAATTTCAATGTTTTCGACACATGTAAAATATCAAAATGGGCTCTTGGAAAAGTACGTTTCACACACCTCATTACTTCTAAAAAAACTATAGCGATCAGTGTACACAAAACATAAGAGTACAGGTTTATATCACACACTTTCAATCCAACAAAAAAATCCTTTTTTCCATCACTGAAATAAAATATTCATTTCTGCAAAAATAATCACAATTTATTGTAGGAAATTCAAGATAAAAAAACAGATGGTGGTCACTAAAATAAATATGACTGCACGTCTTTTTTCTGGAAGGTGGTCGCCAAAACGGATTTTACTGTAGACCCTTCTTATCCAGCTCTGAAGTTGGTCACTACAGTGGTTTTACAGTACGTTACATTTTTATCCGGGTCTGGAAGATGGTTAAGACAACCGGGTCTGGAAGATGGCAAGTTTTACCGTACATCTTATTATCTGAATCTGGAAGGGATCACGACAAATGGGTCTTGCTTTACATCTTTTCATCCAGGTCTTGAAGGTGGTCTGGATTTTGTTTTGCTAACCATCATTCCCCACCCCCTCCCCATCCCCGCACGCTATCTAATGTAGATACGACTGCAAACGCAACTCTAGCCATTTTACCAAAGGTAACGGTAACGGTTTGTACTCTAAGTGTAGTTATAGCCATGACATACTACCTTGTCTTCGTGCATTCCCATCGACCAAAAAGCACCAGAAAGGCATTCTTCATAACTGCCCATCAGATGACGCACCTCGGTGGGAGAAGAAGAGGGGCCATTTCACTGCCAAAATGGTGAGCTGCTTCTCATAACACAAGATATCACATCACCCACTTAAATTCGAAAAATGCTTCCAGGTACTGCAAACAATGCTAACCGATAAAAATTAGCTCCCATATATGGAACACCTTGGCAACTGAATCAAGTACACGGCGAAAAACATCAATAGCGAGACCTATAAATACGACAACAGCATCCCATGACCTCGTAGATAACGATTTCAGCATGCACCACAACTGACACTGAACCCTGACTAAGTGGCATGTTACGTAATAGCTGTAGATGAGAAGCGTACAAAAAGCTCGATTTCTGGCAATGAGAAATAGAAATGGACCGACAGTAATGCTATTAATGTTTTGAAGCAGTCTAAAGAATGCAGGAACACTCGAGAATCTTCTGAAAAACGCTGCATACCCAGCGTAGTTACAACTATGCTTAGTTAACAAAAGAAGGGGACTTATCCGAGGAATAAATACACCAAGTTTAAAGTTGACCCGACTTTCCGTTATCGAGATATTTTGCTTAAAAGCAGATAATTTCTTACGCGTCAAAAGTTGAAACAGTCGTTTGACTGAACCAAGGAATATCCATATAAAATTTTAAATCGATATGATTTTCCGTTATCGAGATATTGTGCATATAAGATCTGGTTCAAAATATATACATATTTTACACGGTGACGTCATACGCCGCACTCGTTCGTTCTACTCGCGACAAACGGAATCTTTTTGGTCCTACCAAGCATCAGTATCACCAAGTTTCAGCTTTCTTCGATGTTCAGAGGCTGAAAAATGTTTATGCCTTGACGTCATAAGCCTGCCCTAATCACGTGACATGCGTCAAAAGTTGCAAGAACCGTCCGACTGACAAGGGAATACCCATATAAAATTTGAAGTCGATAGGACTTTCCCTTACCGATATATATTGCACATCAGGTCTTGTTCAAAATCTATTCATATTTTACACAATGATGTCATACGACGCAATCCTTCGTTCTACCCATGAAAAAATTTTATAGACTCTTTCCGACCTACCAAGCAACAATCTCAGCAAGTTTCAACTTTCTTCGATATTCAGCAGCTGAGAATTGTCGCAACAACGTAATGATGGCATACACCTGCCTTAATGAAGTGACGTGCGTCAAAAGTTGAAAGAACAGTCCGATATAACCATGGAATAAATCGATCAAGTTCTAAGTCGATCCGACCTTTCGCTCTCGAGATGTCTTGCAACATTTGGTTCACAACAGACGGACACACACACGCACACATACACACATACACGTACACACATACGTACACAGAACGTACAAACAATATATGCACACATGACATAAGAGCCTTAAACATTAGAGACAGGTTTTACAGCACATTTTTCTAGCGATATCTGAAAAAGTACACCTTACAGGCCGTTTTTATTACTGATCCTTCTATTTGAGGTGTTATCTGCAACAGCAACAAGTTTTACTGTAGACCATATATCCTAGTCTGGAAGGCAGGTGGTAGTGTAAATTTTTTAACGAGGGCATTCCCTAGAGAGTGTTACTATGATTTTTTTATCCGGACATGCAGTATGGTCGACACAGACATGTTTTACTGTATGTTTTTTATCCGAGACCGGAAGGTGGTCACTTCAAACAAGTTTTACTGTACGTCTTTTATACTTACCTATAAGTCTACCAGTGAAGACATGTTTTACTCTGCGTATTCTTCAGTCCAGTCTGGAACCAAGCCAGTGGTCCTCACACACATCGCTCGATCTCTAACCGTTTTCGAGATAATAGTTAACTTCGGGTTTTTGACCTTGACCGAGACCGCGAAGGTCAAGGTCATCGAGGTACCTCTTATATAAGTTTGTTTAATCCCAAAGGATCTCTCATCGTTCTCGAAATAAGTCGGTCGGTCGTTAACGGTACACGAGGTTACGTGACCTTTGACCTTGACCCTCACGGTCAAGATTCAGAATCTAAGGTTACCCCCTACTGAGTACGTTTTGTATATTGAAACTGCGATTTGAATATTTTTATGGGCATTTTTCGTGATTAATAGGCGTTTGGAAAACTATTTTGCCAACACTTTGACCTTGACCTTTGGGGTCAAGGTAAAAAATATTTGCGGTTTCAGCGAGACCTGATGATTGTCTATAAGTGTACTAAATATAAAAATCCTCTGACTAAAACGCTAGGAGAAGCTTTCTGAAACCCATTTTATGGAAAAAAATAACTTTGACCTCAATTTGACCTCGCTGACCACAGTATAGTGCGTGGTAAAATTTTAAACAACGACATAAAAATAGCAAAAGTAGGCATATAATAAAAGTAATACATCATTCTGAGTGCATACGATATTGTTTTTTAACTCCAGCCTACGGGCGTGTACGGACCTCTTAACGAACGGAAAACGAAAGTCAAAATGTGGAATCCGAAAATGCTGTAAAATGAAGTCATCCTCTCTGGACAAACAAATGCCAATCTGAAGGTTAAATTAATTGTTAAATTTATAGCCAATCCTGGCTGGAATACATTGTTATGATGACAACGCTAAGATATTTTCATTTCGAAACAAGAAATTACCCATCTTGACTATTGAAACAGAATGATCATGTATCGTTTTTATAACCTCTTACCTTTGATGTGTGCTTGAAAATGGATCCTATGCTTCCAACTGTTTCCGTTTTCAATTATATTAGCTTTAAATAAGGTGCAGTCCAAATATAAGTACCACTGATTTTCTATACCATATCAAAGACTAGACCGATTTCGCAACCGAGTTGTGAAACAAACACTTGGGATACTAAATAAAATACTTATTAACTGAGCTAAAAAATTCTTATCTTATTTCAGTTTTTAAATTCGCATTTTGATTCTTGATTCTGTTCCGGTTTAGGTTTGCATGGAGAGTGAAAATTTTCAGACATAATTAACATTCCTATTATAATTTAAAATTAAATACTAAAATTAGATATTAAATAAAACCTACCCATTTGGAAATCATTAAAGAACACATCAATACTTCATAGAAGATCAACGATGTCAGAAGCACATGTCAACCGTTTTCGAGATAATAGTCAACTTCCGGTTTTTGACCTTGACAGTGCTCCAAAAGACCAAGGTCACCGAGGTACCTCTTATGTAACGTTTTTTAGGCCCAAATGATCGAGAATGAGCTCAAATTCACTCCATCTCTAACCGTTTTCGAGATAATAGTCAACTTCCGGTTTTTCACCTTGACCGTGTTCCAAAAGGTCAAGGTCACCGAGGTACCTCCTATGTAACTTTGTTTGCGCCCAAAGGGTCGCAAATGAGCTCAAAATTGCTCCATCTCTAACCGTTTTCGAGATAATAGTAAACTTCCGGTTTTTGACCCTGACCGTGACCCAGAAGTTCAAGGTAACCGAGGTACCTCTTATGTAACGTTTTGTAAGCCCAAAGGATCGAAAATAAGCTCAAATTCGCTCTGTCTCTAACCCTTTTCGAGATAATAGTCAAGTTACGCTTTTGACCCTGACCGTGACCCAGAACGTCATGGTCACCGAGGTGCCTCTTATGTAACGTTTTTTAGGCCCAAATGATCGAAAATGAGCTCAAATTCGCTTTGTCTCTAACCCTTTTCGAGATAATAGTCAATTTCCGGTTTTTGACCTTGACCTTGACCCAGAAGTTCAATGTCACCGAGGTACCTGTTATGTAACGTTTTGTAAGCCCAAAGGGTCGAAAATAAGCTCAAAATCGCTCTGTCTCTAAAGGTTTTCGAGATAATAGTCAACTTCCGGTTTTTGACCTTGACCGTGCTCCAAAGGGTCAAGGTCACCGAAGTACCTCCTATGTAACGTTCTTTAGGCCCAAAGGGTCGAAAATGAGCTCAAAATAGCTCTATCTCTAACTGTTTTTCGAGAAAAGTCGGCCGGTCGTTAACGGCTCGTGCACTCACGTGACCTTTGACCTTGACCCTTAAGGTCAAGATGAGTGATCAAAGTTTTGCTCCTACGGAGTACGTTTTATGTATTCAAGCTGGGATTTGAGCCCCTTTATGGCTACTTTTCGTGATTAATAGGCGTTTCAAAAAATATTTTGACCTCATCTTGACCTCTGAGATTCCAGGTAAAAAAAAATGCGGATTTGACGAGAACTCATTACCCTCTATGTCTCTGCCATATGCCGTCTTTCTACGACAAACTCCGTAGGAGGGGTTTTCTGAAAACTACTTTCAGGTAAAAAATACTTTGACCTCAATTTGACCTTGACCTTCAAGATCAAGGTAAAAAAGTTTGCGGATTTGACAAAACTCATCACCTTCTATCACTGTACCGAATTTCATCATCCAATCTCAAATAGCGTAATCGGAGTTTTTTGGAAACCTCCGTGACGGAAAAAAGGAAAAAAGAAATTTCGAGAAAAACCACAAACTTATACACATTTGCAAACGAAGTTTGCAAGTGGGAACTATGCACCTATCGAAGTTTTCGAAATAATATATCGTCACAAAATAGTAAGAGTGATCAATAAATGAACACTACACAGTTATCACTACCAAAGTTCCGTAGCATTCAATATATTCACAAATTATAACGCAGTTATTTGTAAAAAAACGTTTAATAAAAATACAACTTTTGCTCTTCGTGCTCAACTTTTCACTGCGTGCAGCATTGAAAAAAAGATCAGTTCATCACAGCCACCTACTTGCAAATGGTCACCTGGCCACAGAGTAGCTTTTCATTATAGGAGAGGCCACAAACCACATATACAGCCGTATTGATCTGCATTATACATAATCGCGGGCCCACAATAGGCACCTTGTACTGTGTGATACTGTGAGATGTTATAACACTTGTGTGCATTTCGGGTGGGGGCGTTTTACAGGGCATTAGGGAGTTTAAGGTAACTTTTATCCGTCAGTTGGTATTCAGTTAAGCGTTCTGTATACTAATAACAAATATTTCCGCTTTAAGCCCGACCAGGAACAAAAAATCAAAAAATGACGTCATTATGACGTCATACGCTAAAATTAAGGCTTTCACGAGGTCCTTTGTCAAAAAGTAGTCTCATAACGTATTTGACGCCAAATCTCTAGCTCCAGCCGTTTTGAAGATATTAAGCTCTAAAATATTCATGACGTCATAAGATGCGGAAGATGATGTGTTTACCACAATCCTATCTGTGTGCCAAGTTTCACTTTCCTAGCTGAAACGGTCTCGGAGGAGATGCGCGGAAACCAAGTGACGAAGAATAACAAAAAAATCGAAATATCAAAACAAAAATTTTAAAAAGGGAAGAAAAGATAAATGTACGGAATTCGAAGAAATTTAAAATCTCCTTGGGACGTTTTCCCAAGTGTAAATTAATGTGATCATAGTTCAAGGTTATCGAGTACCGACAGGCATTGACAACGTGTGGTTGTATGACTAAGTGGTTGTATTGAATTGAAAAGCAGACTGTCGAATTTACTGGTTAGCAATAGGATCTTGTGAGAGGAACCCAAGAAATTTCCATGTAACATATGTTTGAAATCACGGCATGGATAAGGAGAGGGAGAAATCTACGTACAAATTGGTTGCCATGATGTTTGAAAGAAACACCCCCAACATGCGAATTCTAAGTTTGAAATAATACCTCAACCAAACGCGGAATGCAGTTTTGATACACCTGGTAACATAATATATTGGGTCGGAAGGGGGGGGGGCACTTTCATATCAGTTACAATTTTTAAAGAAACCCCGAAACATCCTTTCTGAATAAAAATGGGCATTCCGTTTAAACCCCCCCCCCCCCCACACCCACTTCTCCCCAAGCGTGGACTAAAAATTGAACTTTTTTAAGGAGCTGCCGTGATTTTTCAATCCTGACACAAAAAACACATGTTTGAGAAAATAAAATTTATAAACAAATAAATATATATATTACTTGCCCATGGATCTCACATTCTAAACGTACCCGTGTTCTGGGGCAGAAAAAACTAGAGCGGTCAGTGCACACAAAACATACCGGCTTATAATTTACACTTTCAATCGATTCCGACTTAGTTTCTTGTTTTTTGTAAACAAAAACAAGAGTCTCCCCGACTAAACCCATAATCCCCCCTCCAAAAAAACTTTCCTTTTTTTAATTACTGAAATAAAATATTCATTTCTGCAAACCATAACCATAATTCATTGTAAAAAAATTCAAAATAAACAAAACAGATGGTGGTCACTAAAAGAGATATAAATGAACATCTTGTTTCGTATGAGTCTGGAAGGTGGTCGCTAAAACGGGTTTTACTGTAGCCCCTTCTTATCCAGATCTGATGTTGGTCAAGACAGGTAGGTTTTATCGTGCGGTCACGACAAATGGGTCTTACTTTACATCTTTTTATTCAGGTCTTGAAGGTGGTCTGGATTTTTTCTAACCGTCATCCCCCACACGCCCCCATCCCAGCTATTTAATGTAGGACCGACTATAAACGCAACTCGAACCCTTTTACCCAAGGCAACGGTAACGGTCTGTATCCGAAGTGTAGCTACAGCCATGATATATTACCTTGTCTTCGTACATTCCCATCGGCCAAAAAGCACTAGAACTGCATTCTTTCTTCAAAACTGCGCATCAGATAGCGCACCTCGGTGGGAGAAGGGGGGTATTTCGGTGCCATATTGGTGAGATGCTTCTCATAACACAAGATATCAGGTGACCCACTTTAATAGCAAAAAATGCTTCTGCAAACAATAGTAATCGATGCAAAATAGCTCCTATATATAGAACACCTTGGCAACCGAATCAACTATGCGGCAAACAATATCAATAGCTAAACCTGGTTAGACCTATAGCATTCCAAGAACTCGTAGAGAACGACTTCACCATACACCACAACTGACACTGACCCCTGAGTGGCATATTACCTAACAGTCGTAGATGAGAAACTCACAAAAACCGAATTTCAGTCAATAACAAATAGCAATAGACCGAAAGTAATGCTGTTACTGTTTTGAAGCTCTCTAAAGAATGCAGGAACACTCGAGAATCTTATGGAAAACGCTGTTACTGTTTTGAAGCTCTCTAAAGAATGCAGGAACACTCGAGAATCTTATGGAAAACGCTGAAATAATGTTTACCCCAAACCGTGCGACTTATCCGAGGAATAACCACACCAAAATTAAAGTCGACTTGACTTTCCAATATCTAGATATTTTGCTTAACAGTCGTCTGATTGAATCAAGGAATATGCAAAAAAAATTTAAGTCGATATGACTTTCCGTTATCGAAATATTATGCATACAAGATCTGGTTCAAAATATATTTATATTTTACGCGATAACGTCATATGCCGCATTCGTTCGTTCTACTAGCGAAAAATATTTACAGTTTCTTTCGGACATACCAAGCAACAATTTCAGCAATGTTCAACTTTCTTTGATGTTCAGCAGCTGCGAAATTTCGGAAACAATATTTTTACGTAATAACGTCATACACCTGCCCGAATCACGTGACATGGGTCAAAAGTCCATCCGACCTCACCAAGGAATAAATCGATCAAGTTTGAAGTCGAGCCGACGTTTCGTTCGCAAGATATCTTGCACACAACATTTTGTACACAACAGACTGACACACACACAGACACATACACGTACACACATACACACAGAACGTACAAAGACTTTATGTCTCCCCTTGGCATATATAATTAAAAAGCAGCCAGACGCGCTCTCTATGGTGTGCCAATTTTATTAAAACGAGGATAGAGTAGGGGGTATTCTCGTGCCGTTCTCCCCATCTTCCACAAAACAGGGGAGCCTAAAATTGTGCACATAGAGTCATACGAAATGTCTTTAATTCAGTGATGTGGTTATGTTATACAACTGCGTTTTTTATTTGACAGTCCGCATTTTGGGGTGAAATTCACAGGGTATCGGCATTTCGGTTAATAAAAGATGCTACAGTGAAACCACTCGATGAAATCACCCGGCCGCCTCAAGTAGAACCACTTTTGAAAAGTGATGTTCGAAGTGTCTTTACTTTATTATGAAGAACCCCATTTAGTTCAGTCCTTTTGCCGGTTTAACCTCAAGGGTTCCCTTGCATTTCTAAAACTCGCTTGATAACCATTTTTGTGGTGCCCTCGCCCCTCCATTCCCCCATCTAGTGATAACACCATGTGTGCACCAGCAACCACAAACACGTAGTGCGGACCTGCTTACCACATTTTAAATAGGATTTTACTTCGCAAAAGCTTCGAATTCGCTTATCTCCACTGTTAATGGGTTTCCTTCCGGTTATATTTACCACGCAACAATAGAAAAGAACTTTTTGTGTTGCAGTTCGAAAGCACCTATCCCGCCATCCATCCATCAACCAATCGGAATGACTGAGACATCGTCTGCTAGTCTTTGTGTATATAGCCATTCCCTTTTGCGTGGCGTTGCAAACATTTTAGATTATTCTATCGGTTATTGTGCGTTGGGATAAATATATGGAGTTTAAGTTACATAAATTCGACACTTTTTTCTTCGATCAAGTTAGGTTTGCACGAGTTTGCACGTCACGGTGACATTTTTTTCGGTCCCGAGAAGTGCGCCTCTTTCTCCACTTTCTTTTCAGATCGAGGAACTTACTGGTTCCACCACATTTCGTCTAGGAGTAGGATCTTTTCAGCCTGCTGTGCCTGCTTAGATTCCAAGCTTACCCAGCTAACTGTGTCATCGCGGAAATACTCCATGTGGCACTTTTCAGCCTTTGCAGAGCAGGTTCTGCAAGTCTGGCAGCATTTTGCGACGAAAAGAGACGTTTTTGCGGCATCTGAGGATTTTTTCAGTGCCGGGACCGTTTTCCCATCATGGCAATACGGTCTCCGGTACGTGGTGACCATCCTGGGCCCAACGGGACCATTTGCCCGTTATGGTCCGATGGTCCACAGGTACCATCTGAAGCAATACAGACCCGTATCAGGAACAGTCCTGGTACGCAGTTTAGTTCCAGGAAACCCCCCTTTTGTCGTCAATCACCCAATGGACTCACTGTAGTAATTGGGCGATTGCTTACAGTCTGGAGGGGTAAAGCGTGCAGTAAAGAGCAGAACATAGAAAATGTCGTAGTTTGTTCGAAAACGTAACCTTTCATGGTCTTATGCTCGTTTCTTTCTGCTTGCGTTTCAGATATCACAGAGGCCAATCTATACTCTCCACCGCTACTGCCTCACTGTTTTCATCCCCCACTCTCCCTACTCCTCCAACTGTGACCGCTTCAGATATAACAACGGAATACCTCTGTGCGAACAAGACAACCCGTGCGTGGAGTGGCAACACCTCTCCCCAGAGGATTGGAATGCCCTCTTACGGAATGGGGCCGGGAACGAACGCAGGCTGAATAAGCGCAGGTTTCTCTCTTCAGCCTCGTTTGTTAGTCGTGAATTTATTCAGGATACCATGAAGAAGGCGAGCTCCGTTATTCTAGGCCAGGTCCCCACTCCGGTTCACGTAGACGCTGGGTCAGAATCGGACGCGACGTCGTCCGCTAAGAGACCTAAAAAATCCAAGAACAGGGGACGGACTTTTTCCGAGACTGTAGCAGAATCAGATATCCCGGAAGGGAAAGAACGGGATTTTCTCCGAGAGGCATGGTCATCACCCCCCCAGGGTGAAGCCTATTGGCAGTCCGGAGGGTGCGTTCAAGTCTCCTTCCACGGAGGAAGTGACAATTACGCACAAGGATGCGGGGACAGTACTCCCAGCGGTGGCAGGCCAACTATGCATTCTTCCTCTGGAAGATCTGACACCTCCCCTAGTGACTTTTAAGCTTTCCTGTCCATGCCATCGCAACTGCAAAAGCGTTTTTTGGATTTACAACAAAAAGTGCAGAAGCAAGAAACATTGCTTAGCCTAACGTAAAAGCCTAGACCGTCGGCTACGATTTCTTGCTCTCCTCCGGAGGATCAGTCAGTGACAGCGACGTCGGGCTCGCCCCCACCACACCTCCCCGTTGACCGAACACGGCCATTCCCGAAACGGTCACCATCAGTGACGAGGATTCAGTGGGAGTGTCCCTCCCGGGCCAAGTCTCTGCGTTACTAGAGTAGGACGCAGAAATTGGGCAAATGGATACTTCTCCCCTCGCCACAGTTCCGAGCAATAGGGAGAGAGAGATTTAAGCCCCATCTTTGGAACCCCAAACGTCAAAACAACAACAATCACAGCTCCCAGAAGCGGCCTCTGACGAGCAGGATTCGGAAGAGGACGACGTAGAGGAGGAATCCGAGGGTACATCGGACTAGTCCCGTTTCCACCTCCCACTACGGGCAATGGATCAGGTGCGGTCCCTGGGACGAGGACAGAGACTTTGGAGAGACCCAGCGGCATCGGGTAGACGCCCTATTAGAACTCCCTCTCCACCAGACCTCGCTTCCCCGATGGAAGACACCCCCCTCGAGTGCCGCTTCCACTATCGCGCTAACTAATTTCCAAAGAGAGTATTACCTTTCTGGGGGAGTCTTGAGGCCTAGCAAGGGCAAGAGCGTTCCCCACGGCAAAATGCTGCCACAGAATTGCAAAGACCATAAAGGATATCCCAGCAGGCAAACAGGTAAGGTTACAGTCCATGGAGTCCCTTTCGGTCTCCTGGTAGCGACAGAGAAGACGGTCCCTCTGGGTCGTCTCCACTACAGACCTTTCCAAAGCCAGGTAAGGTGGGCATTGCATCAGGGACGTTCAGCCACAGCCAAGATGTAGGTTTCACACGTAGCCTTACTAGCCCTACAATGCTGGTGCGATGCCCAGGTGATGGTCAAAGGGATGCCGTTCCACTCCCCCCCCCACCCAAGAGGTAGAAATTCAGACAGGCGCATCCCACTTGTGGGGGGGGGGGTTGCTGGCACGGTCAGGTATGGAAGGGCAAATGGCCCCCCTCTCTTCAGTCTTATTACATAAACTGTCTGGAACTCCGAGTGGTCTGGATTGCCCTGAACAAACTGACCAGACGACTCAGAAACAACGCAGTCCTTTTTCGGTTGGACAACTCTACGGCCATAGCTTACCTAAACAAACAGGGAGGTACAAAATAACGGTTCCTGTCCAACCTAGCGCATTTCAGATTCTCACCACGGGCCGGGAGGAGCACGTAACAATATGGCCGGGAAAGTGAACGTGCTAGGGGACTTAGCTTCCAGACAGGGCCAAGTAATCAACGACGAATGGTGCCTGTCCCCGCGATCCTTTCAGTGGATAACACACCAGTCACCGTGGCGTCCCCCGACTTTAGATCTGTTTGCAAACACTATGACGGCCCAACTTCCCCGTTACGTATCCCCCTGCACAGATGAAGCAGCCTGGGCAGTAGACGTCCTAAATTGTCAGTGGCCACTGGACGTAGTCCTGTATGCCTTTCCTCCTCAGGCAATCTTAGATCAAGTCCACCAGAGGGTAATCGAGTTGAAACCATTGTTTCTGCTGCTCATTGCCCCATGGGCACCGGAAGTCCCGTGGTTCGCCCTCGTACTCCCTTGCAAGAGAGTTAGATCAATACCGATCCCATGCCACAATTAAGGAATTGTTGTCACACCCCATAGGTCTTATTCAATATTTTCCAAATGAAAGTGAGGGTGTATATGCATGGCAAACAAACTGAATATGCATGTGCTTTACATACGAATGCATGTTATGCTTTTTATTTTGTGTGTTTTTTGGTTTCAAAACGATTTTATATTATAAAAATGACATCGGAAAGTAGGGATGCAAGAAAAAAAGTTTAATAAATTATATTGTTGTGTATCGGGTTGTACGTCAGATGGTCGAAAAAATGACGATAATATCAGTTTTCATCAGATGACTGAAGCAAGAAAAAAAGTTTGGCTACAGAAGATAAGACGCGATGAAGGAAAATACTTAATGAATATTAATGAATAAGACAGGTCAAAATACTTAACATTAAGTGTAACAATATGCTAGAAAACATGCAATGTTTTAGCACTGTCAGAAAATTTTCAACCTAAAATCAGTGGAAAAACCTCACCGTTTACTTAAGACTACACGAAAATAACTCACTGTGGCATTTTCTCTCTGCTTTTGTTTTCAGTATTCGTGTGGTCTTGTATGCGCCTGTGGCTCTTTAACACTCCCGTGTTCAACAGCAAAACGGCCATTAATCACTTTATCTAGTAGATTGCTAAATAAGGGTGCACTTCATTATCTATTCCGAAATGTACAAATTCATAATGTAGCGGCAACGAATAACACACACATATATATAATATGAATATTAATGAATACAATCATATGGTTATTTTTCTGAAAAACAGGTTACAAAGACTACAATGCTTTGCTCCAACCCGAGGACTACAGAAAATTGCTAACAGGCATGAGGCTATTGAACAAAGATGCCGTTCCCACCGTTTTTGACTGGTCAAAACCGACTAATCCAAGAACTTTAGGGGTCCTCTCATAAAGTAAACCACTTATATATGGTATGTATTTATATCGACATCTATGAAATCAATCGTTTCGAATTTTACATTAAATCACTTTATCTTTTCTTTGGTTTATCGTTAAACCATACATATATATATATGTATATATATGTATATATATATATATATATATATATATATATATATATAGAAGTGTACCTCCAGCAATACGGGGACCATTTTTGCTAAAAAACCAGTATTAGGGAGACCAAAAATTTAGGGAGACCAAAAGTAGGTCTCCTTAATTCTTAGCGTGTTTAAACGTTACGAAACTACTCAGCAAACAAAAAACGAATGATTTTATGGCATAGCAAATATAACATACTTTGGTTTAAAATTAAATTTGTGTGTTGAAACTTGATAACAAGCTTTCAATTTGATCCTAAACTTTATACCTTGTATAAACATTAGTGCCAAAAAATCAGCTTTAAGGAGACCGGGAAAAATTGCCATTTTTATTTAAGATCCGCTATATATTATGTATTTAAAAATATTATAGCAACCAGTATTTTTTTCCTTAACTGCTCAACATGCTTATACATGGTTTAGCACGAAATTGAAGAAAAGGATAATTTAGCACTGTAAGCAGGCATTTTTTCAAAGAAACGAACACTCGAGAGCAAGATGCATTATGACGTAATAAACATTATGACGTAATGAAACGTATCCCTATTTTATATATATATATAGTGTGTAAACCGACTTAAGGGGACTATGCTTCACACTTATACAAAACACTTCAAAGGCCATTTTTTTATATTCATTACTCTTTTTTTGCCTACCAAAATGATTTCTAAGGAATTTAAAATAATATTTAGCACTTTTTTGTCTTAATAATATAAAACTCTTGCACATATTCATGAAAAATATATGGTCTCCTTATTGCTGGTTGTATATTTCTGGATGTATAAACCGACTTAAGGCGACCATATATACAACTTGAAGAGACATTTTGTTTATCATTAATTACTACTTCAATTCTTTTCTTTCCTAAGTAATGTTACAGAGTTTAAATGTCACGTAACAATATTTTAACCAAAAACATGAAGCATCTTGCACATATTTGCATGCTAAGTAGAACTAAATGGCACAGTCATTGGTAACATGTGCATAGTGTCATCTCTCAAGGTTGTCGTACATGCGTATGACTTATACACAATGCATATACATAACAAATAACAATAATAATAAACATAGGTTTAAAATAAATCTTCAAAAACACCCAACTAGTAGCAAAATATGCTACTTTGGGAGACCAAATATACAGAGCATTAAACCACACACTTACGGAGACCCGGGAAATTCCGTGGTTTTAGCCAGGTCGCCTAAAATGCCAAGGAAAATTTAGAAAAAATACGTAGACCAACTTTTTTGTTTATTTTTTGCTACTTAATATGACAAGAAGAAAAAATCACACCCATTATCTACAACGTATAGGGACATTTTTTGGTAATTTTTGTCTTTCTAAACTCAAAGGTAAAAAATATACAAATGGTCTCCCTAAGTGCTATATTAAAGGCATGGTCTCCCTATGACTGGTTTTAGATCTATATATATATATATATATATATATATATATATATATATATATATATATATATATATATATATATATATAGTTAATAATCGACCACACATTCTAACACGATAGAAAATGGTCAAAGTAGGATTTATCACTTTTGTCCTTAACCTGCTGCCAAAATTCTTGATCAAAAACTATTAAATGTTTCTAGTTGGTGATCATTTTCACACCATACAAAGAAGTCGCACTATTTAAGTCCTGTAACAGCCAACTGCATTGTATCTGGGTGTAGTATTCATGATTTCTTTTCAGTTTCAATTCGTCATTGCTGTCTTTTACGAGACAGTCGCGCTTCAAAACTGATGTCACTTGGGGACATTTTATTTCTAATAAACCAAATGGTGGAGTAATGTTGGGATTGTGTACTTTTCTGCCCGGGCTTACTGCCATCCAGGGTGCACCTGGACCAATAATAATGCGCGGATGGCAAAATATTGAACATTAGAACAGTTTTCCGCTGCTCTCGGGTCATTTGCAATACCTAATTTCATTGCTAGAGTTTGTCTTTTTGATGGATTTTTCATTTTGGGGGCTAATACTTCTGAGTTTTTCCTTCTTATATATACATTGTGAATTTTCGAAGACGTAATTCGGTGTTCGCGAAGGCGCTTCCGCAGAGAAGAACCCGAATGTAATGGCGTGTGTTCCTCAAATTCGTGTATTTTGTAAATGGGTAACACTAATGAATAAAAAATATAAACTCTTGGTAATTCATCACTGTACTGTAATTATTAACCATAATGTGTACGGATGGTAATTTTGGAACATCTGTTCCATCAAAAACTGCTGTATGCCAAGACGTGACTCTTTTGGGAACTGACCGAATTTTGTCAAAACCATGGCAAGACCGGTCTCACCCGCCTGTTCCAATGTAGGTAATATTAATGCTCGGCCATTTATTGTTTCAAAGTCAGATTTCAACACGGTGATGTCCCCTGGTTTACTTCTTTAAGGGTAATACAGAGGCGATTTAATGCGGGACCGCTATTCACTGAAATAATTTTCGCTACCAGCGCTTGCTTTCTTTGAATTGTAGCCGATTACAACCAAATCCTGAATACTGATGGCCCCTATTTTAGCTCCTCTGGTAGGCTGGTACCATAATTGGGGTAAGGATGTTTTCGGAGACACCGTTTGGTATTGCTTTGAGATCTTGTGCTTTCAAATGCACGATTTGATATAACTAACGTTTTATTTCGTAAAACGAGCTTTGACGAGTAAAAGCGCAATTCGCGTTCTCCACTTTTAATGGGTTCCCTTCCAGTAATATTTACCACGCAATATAAAAAAGAACTTTTTGAGGTACCGTTCAAGATCACTTAACCCTTCCATCCATCCTTCGACCAATCAGAATGCCCGAGACGTCGTCTGCTAGTCTCGTAGAAACGACATTCTCTTTTTAGCCCCAAACGGCGGTAAAACACGCCCAGGCTAATTAAGAAAGGATGGGACGGGTTAAAATCAAAGTTAAAAGTGGAGAACGCGAATTGTGCTTTTACTCGTAAAAGCTCGTTTTACGAAATAAAACGTTAGTTTTACTTCGCAAAAGCTTTGAATTCGCTTATCTCCACTTTTAATAGGACTTGAGTCCGGAGCAGGGGAGCCTGCCATTCTTGAACTGCCCAAAAAGGTCGAGAATTACACTATGGCTTGTAAAGGCTTGTTGCATAAACAAGGAGTGCTGTGCACTCGAAGCAAAAGAAGAAATAAAACTTGTCAGTTAAGTTTCAATTCTTTTAATGATTTCCTAAATAAAGTCCGGAGGCGTACCATTCCGGTCTTTTTAACATAAGGTAAAATCACAACAAAGTAAAAATATCACAGCAACTGTCAGTTGAGATGAGAAAGGCTTCCAACCATGCCATCATCTTTTGAGAACTATCACCATCCCCCTCCAACCGCCCACCGGATGGATCCCTACCTCAAGTTCTCACTATTCACTTGCTATGTATTGATAAACAATTAAGTTTATTTAGAAGCACTACAAAACGATCGTAAATCCACAGGATTTACGCAAATAAACTCTTTGACACTTCTAGTAAAGCGACCGAAGTGCCTTACAAGACATGCTATTCAAACTTGGAAAAAGGAGAGCGAGTCCGTTATCTAACTGTTTTTTCTCCCATTTTTACTAATTTACCACGTTTATTTGAAATAAACTCGTAGAGATTGACTAGATCTAAAACTACTGTAAATCGTCATAAAATGAAATACGGACAAATTTTCAGCTAATTTGTGACTGTTTCCCTATATGGAGCCGTTATGGTCCCATAAGCCCATAATGACACTATGGTTCCTTATCCCATGGACCATAGACCGGTCTTTCGGTCCTCCGGATACAACGGGTGTACGGTCACAGCGGTACGCTTGGGACCGACACGGTCTCCCCCCCTTTCTTTCTGAAAAACGTGAAGAAAGGAGTTCAAAACTTAAGAACCCGAGTAGACGTAAGACCGAAGACTGGGCTGTACTCATTACACATACGATCATGAACACTTCGGAGTATATAAATTCTTAATTAAACATAACCGTCCAGCGTTTGTCCCTAGCTTAATATAAGCACGGAGCCGAAATTGTCCGAATTACCTTAGCGAAAAACGAAATGTCCAGAGTAAGAAGGAGAGTCCTTCTTGTGGGTTGTTACTTTCGTGGCTTGTTGTTGTTGTTGTTACTGTTCCCGTTACGGCCCTTGGAGAAGTTACCCTTCTGCTTGCCCTTGTTCTTGAACTTGGGGGAAGCAGTCCTACAACAGAAACCATCAGCCTGTAATGGTCGTTTCTGAAGCCACGAACGGTCCTAATGAATATAAACCAGACAATTCATCTTGTGAAAAATCTTTCAGATAGTATTTAACAAACGAGTTGGGGGAAACCCAACAACCTGTTTTTAATATATCCGAAAGGGACACGTTACGTACAGCCCTGAGGGAATTAGCTACTTTCCTTACCTGATGGGCTTTGATGCTCGGTTCCCCTAACGGGTTCGGATCGATTTGTGCATCGTCATAGGCTGCCAAAATGATCTTTTTAATAGAATTTGAGATCGACTGCTTCGAAAGATCTTTGTTAAATTTCGGCATAAAAGAAATGATGAGTGCCTTCTGATTTTTTGTTCTGTAGGCCTCCGACATTTCTAAATTCTGCCGCAGCGCCTTGACGGGACACAATGAGACCAGACCGTCGGAGTCGGGGTCATCTGGTAGGGATGGAAGGGTAATGTGATCGTATGTTCCCATCCCTTCGGTCATAATGTGGGTTTTTCCCATGAATCCTGCTCTGGGGACTAGGGTGACCTTCTCCCACGTACCCTTTTCTTTATTTACCTTTCTGTCCAGGGCATGAATTTCGCTTCCTCTTTTGCCCGAAGCTAAATCCAATAAAAACATGAATCTTAATGTTGCGTTCTTTGCTGAAATCACGTCTTTACTAAAAATGTCTGGGCGTTGAAGATACCGCAAGACTAAAGATAAATCCCACTGCGCTATGTTGGATGGGCAGGGTGGGGAGTTTACTTTAAAATGTCTTACTAGCTGTGAGAGGGATGTATCTTCGCCCGGGTCGTAGCCTGTGGATGCTTTGAGTCTTGACCCTATAGCGGCCCTAAAGCACTCGATGGAACCTACCTTTAATTTCTCTTCTGTGAAAAGGTGACCGAGGAAGTCCGCTACCACTGCTGGGCTAGCCTGAAACGGGTCCAGCTTAGAAGTGCTACACCAAGCGGCAAATTTATTCCACTGAGACCTGTAAACCTTGGCCGTAGAGCCCTTGTGACTGTCTGCTATTTTCTCCCTCACCTGTTTAGAGAAGCCCTTGTTCTTCAAAAAGGACTGGTCAGACACCAAAGGTGGAGGTTCAGTAAGCGAGGGGAGGGGTGGAAGTGTTGCCAGTGGGGTTGTGATAGCAACTCGTTGTGGCATGGGATCTGTATCGACCTCGCTACCTTGCAATGGAGTAGGAGGGCGAACCATGGGGCTTCCGGTGACAACGGGGCAATGAGCAATAGAAACGGTGGTTTCAACTCGATTACTCTCTGCAGGACTTGCCCTAAGATTGCTTGTGGGGGAAAGGCATACAGTTCTTCGTCCCGTGGCCACTGACAGTTGAGGGCGTCCACTGCCCAGGCTGCTGGGTCCGGGCAAGGGGACACATACCGGGGAAGTTGGGTGGTCATAGCGTTTGCAAACAGATCCAGAGTCGGGGCACCCCATGGAGATTGGTGTGTTACCCACTGAAACGACCGAGGGGATAGGCACCATTCGGTCTTGATAACTTGACCCTGTCTGGAAGCTAAGTCCGCTAAGACATTTAGTTTCCCGGCCCGGTGACGGGCGGAGACGGTCACCTGTTCCTCCCTGGCCCTTGTGAGAATCTGAAATGCGAGTTTGGACAGGGACCGTGATTTGGTACCTCCCTGCTTGTTGAGGTAAGCTATGGCTGTGGAATTGTCTAACCGAAAAAGGACTGCCTTGTTTCTGAGTTGGATGTTCAGTTTGGTCAAGGCAATCCAGACTACCCGAAGTTCCAGCCAGTTTATGTGGTAGGACTGGAGCGAGGGTGGCCACTTGCCCTTCCATACTTGTCCGTTCCAATAAATTCCCCACCCCGAGTGGGATGCATCGGTCTGAATCTCTATCTCTGGGGTGGGGGGCTGAAATGGCATTCCTTCGGACATAATTAGAACATCGCACCACCACTGTAGGGCTTGTAGCGTTACCTGTGAAACTTGCATCTTTGCTGCGGCTGAACGCAATGCCCATCTCACCTGGTTTTGAAATGGTCTGTAATGGAGACGGCCCAGAGGGACTGTCTTCTCTGTTGCAACTAACAGGTCAAGAAGGGATTCCATGGCCTGTAATCTCACCTTTTTTCCGGGGGAGATACCTGTTATGGCTTCCGCAATTCTCTGGCGACGTTCTGGCGTAGGGAACGCCCTTGCTATTGCCAGATCCCAGAACTCCCCTAGAAAGGTAATGGACTGTTTGGGGGTTAGTTCGGACTTGGTTAGGTTTACTACTAGACCTACCTCTAGTGCCTTGCGAACTAAAGCTATTGTATGGTTCTCGGTTACCTGTCTGTCTTGATTCGCCAGAAACCAATCGTCTAGATACTGAAAGACTAACATCCCTTCTAGACGTGCCCATGTTTTCAGTACCTTCATAACCTTGGAGAAAACGTACGGGGCCGTAGCCAGACCGAAGGGAAGTGCCAGAAACCAAAAGCGTCTTTTCCCTACTTGAAAGGCTAGGAATTTTCTTGCCGAGCGGTGAAGAGGGATATAGAGGTAAGCATCAGAGAGATCTATGGAGGTACCCCACATCCCTTCCCGTAATGACCCTTTTATCACCTGGGCCGTATCCATCTGAAAGGTGACCACTCGGAGAAAACCGTTTATGGGGGAGAGGTCGATTACTAGCCTCCACCCTCCGGATTTCTTGGGGACCAGAAAAACTCTGCTGAAAAAGCCCATTTGATTTTCTGGCATTTCCTCGATCGCCTGTTTTTGTGACAAGCTCGATAGCATTTTCTGAAGAGCTAAGTCCTTTTCTGACCCCTTGGGGTAAGAGATGACCAGTTGCTTTGGCGCATGGGTGGTTAGGGGAATAGGGCACCTGAGCCCTTTTCGGTCTCGTTTGAAAGGTAGGGAGTAACCTCTCTTTAAGCAACGTACTACCCTTCGAGACGCCCCATTTCTGCCCAAAACTTTCCTAGTCTCCTTCCTACGGGCAAGGAGGCATTTAAGGAGAGTAAACTTTCTAACTCTTTTAAGTTTGTTAAAGTATCGCCAGGAGACGAGGGAATCTCGTGACGGTACTTTGATTGGTTCCTACCTGAACGACTGTGGAGACGGACCCTCTGTCTTGCTGCCGGAGTTGGGTTTCGCTCTCTTGACAGGGGGCTGTTGTGGCTCCGCACTCGGCTTGGTCTGTGCCGGCGAGGACTGCTGTGGTCGCTTCCTCTTCAGTGGGCGCTTGAAGGAGGAGCGAGACATCCTGGACATCAGGGCGTAATCCTGAGAAAGAGATCGACTTTCCTGGTTCACCCTCTCTATCTCGGAGGGAGGAAATAGCTCTCGTTCCCCCAGGATAGGGGCGTGGCGCAGATCCCGTAAACCTTTGACACTAGCCCAGCAGTGCTGGAGAAAGGCGTCTCGACGTAGGTAGACCATTGACGTCATCAAAAAGGTGGAGAGTTTGACCACGTCTCGGGTAGCTAAGGCCAGGCATTCCATCAGTTTAGAAGACACAGGATCACTGAGGCGAAGTTCTTCCCAACGGGACTTCAGTGCCTTAAGTGTGTGATCTTGAAATGACATAATGTTCAGGATGTGACGATAGGACGCCTCGATGGTCTTGGCGTCTTTCTCCACTAATGGAATGTCCGAGTCACTACGCACTGTAGGCATCCAGACTGTACGCTTCACGGGTTGTTCCAGTGCCTCCAGAGGTATTTTCTCATCCGCTGACCGATATGGGCCTGGTCGTACTAGGCAATGTTTAGATAAGTGGAAACGCGACAGTGTGCGACCCTCACCGGCATCCATCTTCTTGAATTCCTTCGCGCGAACCGTGACAGCATGAGCAATGCCCTCGCTGGTGGCTAGTGCGATGAAGGAGTGGAGCGGCCTGAGATGTCATGCGAATGGGCGGATCCTCCTTATCTAAATTTGGGGAGTCACAGGAGACCTCTGCTAAGCGGACTATCTCTTGAATGGCATCCATGAACGGTACGTCTTCTGGTGCGATCATGGAAGCAGAACTCGAGGGGGTCGCATCCTCGACCGATGGGGCAAGGTCTGGTGGAGAGGGAGTTCGGATGGGGCGTCTGCCCGCTGCCGCTGGGTCTCTCCAAAGTCGTTGCCCTTGGCCGGGGGAACGCACCTGCTCCATTGCCCGTAAAGGTAGATGAAAACGGGAATGTCCTGGCGTACCCTCGGATTCTCCTTCCCCGTCTTCAACCTCCGACTCCTGTTCATCAGATGCTGCTTCTGAGAGTGGAGATTGTGGTAATTGTGACATGTGGGGTTCCCCTGATGGGGTGTAAATTTCTTTCTCCCTGTTGCTTGGGACTGCGGCTAGGGGAGAAGTTTCCATCGGCCCTATTTCCTCGTCATCTTCCAACAATGCAGAGATTTGGCCCGAGGGGGGCACGATTACGGAATCCTCCTCACTGAAGGTGACCGTCTCGGGAATATCCACGTTAGAGTCCAGTGGGAGGTGAGGTAAAGGCGAGCCCGACATCGCTGCCACAGACTTAACCTCCAGAGGAGGACGAGAAACCGTAGCTGATGGTTTAGGCTTCTGTTTTTGACTAAGCAGATTCTCCTGCTTCTGTACTTGATTTTGTAAATCCAAAAGTTGCTTTTGCAGTTGCGACTGCATCGATAAGAACGCTGAAAATTCACTCGAGAGACGCTGTAGCTGAGGAGGGGGATAAATCCTCTCGCGGGGGAATGCCTAACTGGTCTGCAACCGCCGAAAGAACTGTTCCCGTATCCTTATGTGTCACAGTCACTTGTTCCACAGACGGAGACTTAAACGCCCCCCCCCTGGACTGCCAATGGGTTTCACTCTGGGAGATGATGCCCATGCCTCACGGAGAAGATCCCGTTCTTGCCCTTCCGGGATATCCAATTCTGCTACACTCTCAGAAAACGCACGTCCTTTACTCTTAGCTGGCGTAGTGGACTCCGATTCTGCACCAGTGTCTACGTGTACAGGGGTGGAGAGCTGGCCCAGAATAACGGAGCTAGCCTTTTTCATGGTATCCTGAATGAATTCACGAGTAACAAACGAGGCTGAAGAGAGGAATTTGCGCTTATCCTTCCTGCGTTCGTTCTTGGCCCTATTCCGTAACAGAGCCGTCCAATCCTCTGGAGTGAGACGTAGACACTCGCCGCACGGGCTGTCTTGCTCGCACAGAGGTATTCCGTTGTTCCGTCTGCAGCGATCGCAGATGGAGTGAGGGTGACACGAAGTTGGAGGATGAATACACTGAGGCAGCAACGGTGGAGAGTGTAGACTGGCCTCTGTCATATCTGAAATGCAAGCAGAGAAAACCAACGGTGAGAATATGTAGTATAAAAGTATTTAAAATACTATATTTCTCAGTGCTTTGCTTCAACTGCAAGCTTTAACCCTCCAAGCTGTGATTACAATCGCTTAAACACTGCAATGACTCGCTGGGTCTAAGGAAATGACGAAAAGAGATGCTTCCTGGAACGGTAGCGTTCCAGGGCCGTAACGGGCTGGACCGTAATGGAACTTCCCGTGTCGGGTATGGATCTCTCTTGCCTCAGATGGAACCCTGAGACCATCGGACCGTAACGGGCAGTAAATCCCGTTGGACCAGAATGGTCTTCTCGCACACGTGACCGCATGACCACAATGGGAAAACGGTCCTGGCAAGGAAAAAGACCTTCAGACGTCACAGAAAACGTCTCTTTTCGTCGGAGAACGCTGTCAGACTTGCAGAACCTGCTCTATGAAGACTGAGAAGCGACCCACGGAGTAAAACTTAAGCAAAACTGGCCATTTCCGCGATGACACAGCTGGCTGGTAAAGCTTGGAGTCTGATCAGGTACAGCAGCCTGAAAAGATCCTACTCCTAGACGAACTGAGGTGGAACTGGTAAGTTCCCCGATCTGAAAGAAAGTGGAGAAAGAGGCGCACTTCTCGGGACTAAGAAAGTGTCTCCGTGATCGTGCAAACTCAACCTAACCAGACCGAAGAACAAAATGTCGAATTATTACACTTCGGCTCCATAAATTTATCCCAACGCACAATAATAGATAAAGTAATCCATTAGGTAGTGAATTAAGTAAAACATGAAGCAATTCGCACCTTAATCCAGTTCCCTTGCTGCAAAAAACCGGCAGCACACAGAATGACGTGTTGTACAGACGCCACGCAAAAAGGGAATGTCGTTTCTACGAGACTAGCAGACGACGTCTCGGGCATTCTGATTGGTCGAAGGATGGATGAAAGGGTTAAGTGATCTTAAACGGTACCTCAAAAAGTTCTTTTTTATATTGCGTGGTAAATATTACTGGAAGGGAACCCACTAAAAGTGGAGATAAGCGAATTTAAAGCTTTTGCGAAGTAAAACACGGCAATAATATGTCCACACGCTTTTCCTAGTCCTTTTGGTCATGATTTACAAGTGGCATCTTCTTCTTTAAGAGTCTCATTTTGTAGCAAAGTAATTCCTATAACATATGGATCTTCTTTTTTCTTCATGGATTTAAAGCATTTTCCCTTGATATGACAGCCATTAGGTCATTTCTCCACTAAAAAAAAACACAGAAAAAAAGATTGATTATAAACAAGCAGTGCCCCCTTTACTTTTTTGTGAAAACGTAAAGCTGTATGGCAGGCAGGTCAAAGGTGCAATGGATAGTAAACTTATTTTGAAGAACGTCTCAGTTGAATTATTGTATTTTTGATGATTAATTTTCAGAAAAGTATATGAAATTGTTATGAAAAGTGATTAAAATTAATAAAAATGGATTACAAACACTTACAAAAAAATGCTATTTACGTAGCCGTCAGGAAAATATTTGATTCCTTTACTCATCTGTTCAATCCCGAACGATTGGTTGTTTTCTTTCGCATAGTTGTCAATAAATGCAAAGCTAAGTTGGGATGGAATTAAAGATAAATCTCTTGAAGTGTAGGATTTATCCCTTTTGAGTGTTTTCACTGGAGTATTTACGTCTTGAAGATTAGATTTCATTTTGCTCTCGCTCTCTTCCATGTTGTTTTCGTATGGATCGTGTAAGTTTGCCATATACAGCCTCGCTTTCGTTTTTTTTTTTTGCTCATGAATATTCATGAATATTAAATAAGATCTATTGGCAACACTTCCACTCCTCCCTTCACTTACTGAAATTAAACCTTTGGTGTCTGACCAGTCCTTCCTGAAGAGCAAGGGCTTCTCCAAACTAGTGAGAGAGAAAAAATTAAACAGTCACAACGGCTCCACAGCTGAAGCTTATAGGTCTCAGTGGAACAAGTTTGCCGCCTGGTGTAACAGCTCCAAACTGGATCCGTTTCGGGCTAGCCCAGCAGTGGTGGCAGACGTCCTAGATCACCTGTTCACGGTCGAGAAATTAAAGGTAGGTTGCATCGAGGGCTATAGGGCCGCTATAGGGGCCAGACTCAAAGCGTCAACAGGGTGTGACCCGGGCGAAGATTCAGCCCTCTCACAACTGGTAAGACATTTTAAGGTAAACTCCCCCTCCCCCTCCAACATAGCACAGTGGGATTTACCTTTAGTCTTGCGTTATCTCCAACGTGCAGACATGTTCGGTGAAGACGTGATTTCGGCTAAAAACGCAACACTTAGATTCACGTTTTTATTGGCATTAGCGTCGGGCAAAAGGAGAAGTGAGATTCATGCATTGGACAGAAAGGTAAATAAAGATAAGGGCACCTGGGAAAAGGTCATCCTGGTTCCTAGGGCAGGTTTCATGGACAAAACCCATCTCATGACCCAAGAGATGGGCACGTTCGATCACATCACTCTTCCATCCCTACCAGACGACCCCGGTTCCGACGACCTGGTCTCTCTGGGTACCGACAAGACTTTACGCCACTATTTGAAAATGTCAGAAACCTACAGAGCAGAAAATCAGAAGGCGCTCATCATTTCCTTTATGCTAAAGTTTAATAAAGATCTTTTTTAAATTATATTTCAAATTACATAAAAAAGATCATTTTGGCAGCCTATGACGAGGCACAAACAGACCCGAACCCGTCTGCGAAACAAAAAGTCAAAGCCCACCGGGTAAAATAAGTCGCTAACTCCCTGAGGACTCTACGCAATGTATCTCTGTCAGATATATTAAAAACGGGTTGTTGGTCTTCCCCCAAGTCTTTTGTTAAATATTATCTGAAAGATTTCCCTCAAGATGAGCTATCCGGTCTCTACTCATTGGGACCGTTCATAGCATCAGAAACGAGCATTACCGGCTGATGGTTTCTGTTGTAGATCTTCGTCCCTCAAGTTCAAAAGCAAGGTCAAGCAGAAGGGCAACTTCTCCAAGGGCCGCAACAGCAACAACAGCAGCAAGCCACGAAAATAACAACCCGCAAGAAGGACTATCCCTTCTTACTCTGGACATTTCGTTTTTTTCTCTCGTGGGTCCTTCTGGATCGTGTTGGTCCCGTACTTATATAAAGTGTCGGACAAACAAGGGACGTTTGCTGCTTAATTAAGCATTCAACATATTCCGAGTTGTTTATTGAAGCATGTGTAATTGGTACGTCCCGGTCTTCGGCCTTACGGTTACTCAGGTATCCAATATTGACTCCTTTTCAACAAGTCTTTCAGAAAGAAAAGGGGGGACCATTACGGTCCCAGACGTACCGCAGTGACCATATGGCCGTGTGCCCGGAAGACCGAAATACCGGCCCCTTAGTCACGGTACTGAGTACCATAGTGTCATAATGGGCCCATGAGACCATAACGGCCCCATATAAGGAAATAGTCAGCTGAAAATTGTCTATATTTCATTTTCTGCGATTCACAGAAGATTTTAAAGCAATTTAGGCAATCTTTGCAGGTTTATTTCAAGTAAACACTTTAATATTAGAGAAATTCTTGGTTAAAGAAAACTTTAGACAACAGAGTCACTTTTCCAAGTATTATCGGCATGTTTTGTGAAGGCACTTCAGTCTCGTTGCCTGAAGTGTTAAAGGTCTTAGTTTACGTAAATCCTATGGATTTACGATCCTATTGTAAAATTACTAATAAACGTAATTTTTCAGGAATACATAGCAAATGAATAGTGAGAACCTGAGGCAGGGATCCATCCAGGGGGCGGCTGGAGGGGGATGGTAATAGTTCTCAAAGATTAAGTCATGGCTGGAAGCCTTTCTCATCTCGACTTTACAGTTGCTGTGATATTTATACACTTGTTCTTGATTTTATTTTATGTTACAAGACCGGAATGGTACTCTTCCTGACTTTTTCAACGGGAAATCATTCAAAGAATTGAAACTTAGATGACAAGTTTTATTTCTTCATGTGCATCAAGTGCCCAGCACTTCCATTGATTCAAATAACGAGCTTTTCAAGCCATAGTGTAATTGGCGACCTTTTTGGGCAGTTCAAAAGAATGGCAGCCTCCCCTGCTGCGGGACTCAAGTTCCATTAAAAGTGGAGATAAGCCAATTCGAAGCTTTTGCGAAGTAAAACTAACGTTTTATTTCCTAAAACGAAGTAGCTATTGGGGGACCCTAGACCAATTGAGCCCATTGTTAAGGGAGGAGCAATTTGGGAGGAGCAAGAGGAGCATGGGTTAAATGAGTGCACTTACTTGTTATTGTTGTTGTACGATGTATGTATGGTACGCTATGACGTAATAGCATATCATATGAGTGTTATTTATCCTTTGCTTATGTTTTGGGCGCATTATGTTGATGTTTTTTATCCTTGAATTGGTTATGTTTTCAGGTTTAACTGTGTGTGGGAAAAACTGCTGACGTAAACATTACACGCATGTCAGCATTCCATATGTGGTAATGCCTTTGCTCTCTAATGCACTGTACTGCTTTGGTGGTGGTGGTGGTGGCGGTGGTGGTGGTGGCGGTGGTGGTAGTGGTGGTGGTGGTGGTGGCGCTGGTGGTGGTGGCGCTGGTAGTGGTGGCGACGGCGGTGGTGGTGTCGGTGGTTGCAGGGAATGCTGACATGTGTGTGTAATGTTTACGTTCTCCACTTTTAACTTAATTTCTCCCATCACATCCATCCCCAACTAGCCTGGGCAGGTTTGTAACCGCCGTTGAGGGCTAAAAGGGAATGGCTATATTCACAAAGACTAGCAGACGATGTCTCAGTCATTCCGATTGGTCGATGGATGGGTGGCGGGATGGGTGCTTTCGAACTGCAACACAAAAAGTTCTTTTCTATTGTTGCGTGGTAGATATAACCGGAAGGGAACCCATTAAAAGTGGAGAACGCGAATTACGCTTTTACTCGCAAAAGCTCATTTTACGAAATAAAACGTAGTTTAGTCGCAAAAAATATCTCCCAGTCCTGTCTCTTTTTTTTTATTCCTTTTTTTTATTCCTTTTTGGGGGCTGGGGTGGGAGGAGTACAGGTGTTATTACATGTTCTTAGAGTCCCAAGCAGCCCAGTGTAGGATCAACGCCGGGTTTTTGCAGATTATTCCAATCGTAAGAACGTGTTTCTTCCGACGTTGGAGAGATGCCGCTTATCCGACGTTTAAACAATTTTGAGGAAAGGTTACCAACTAAAGTCGAAATAACGTCTATATCTGAACTTTATACAGATGTCAGGACATAGTATAGGCGTAGGAAAGTGACCTAGTATTACTTTCTAGATAGTGACATCGATTCATGTCATGGCCATCCCTCCGTCATAATATCCTCACCCCTAACAGTAACGCAGGATGTTGCAACCTGGCGATCCACTCAGCAGTCAATCAGAAGGGGGGAAATACATGTTACGTCACTGCTGTTATATGGAATTCCCTTTCGGCAAACACGCGCCATTCTGTGTGGTCCTAAAATTTCTTAGTAGGAAGATGGGCTGGGTTTTGCTTTTGTTTTTGTTTTAATTTACTAAGGACTAATTTATCTCGTGCTAAATTCTGGATAAATTTGGTTCCATAGAAGTGGATTTTTTTTCTTTTTTTCGCATTTTTAACTTCGATCTGGTAAATGTTGAGTTTACACACAGCGGTTACATGTCGATAGCCCAGAGGAGTGTGCCTCTTATTTTTATGAAATCTATAGCTCGAAGAATCTCTATAGCTCGGTCCTCCTCTCCGAACAGTGCCTGCTCTATGGGGAATACAGGGCAGTTTGGGGCTCAAAATCCCGGAATTTCTATCTAAAAGTCTTTCTTTTGACACAGAGTGACCTAAATTACTGCTAAAGTATTTTAAGATATTTTTTTATACGCTTCATAATTTGAACTTGACCCTGTGTGTTTTGGCACCACTTCGAGCTATTTCAGGGTTTTTTTTCTGCTTACTTTTCCGACATGACAGAGGCCAGTCTGCGGTCACCATCCTCAAACCCGGAGTGCACGCACCCTAACACCTCGCATCATCCACATACGGATGGCGGCATACTTCCCTGTGACGACACCTTGACTTGGTTACCCCAAGCTGATATCATTTGTTTTTTTGGGGGAGGATATGTGGTTTTTGTCCTGGTAGAATAATTGCTCTTGCCCGTAGAAGATATAATGATATAAAGGAGGATATACGGTTCTTTCCTGTGGGGGATATGTCATTCTTACCCGAGAAGATATCCAGTCCTTGCCCGTTAATGATACCCGGTCCTTGCCCGTGCAGGATATGCAGTCCATGCCTGAGAAGATATGCGATTCTGATAGCTTTTATAGCTGTGATACGGTGTTCTTAACAAGAAATGCTGATAGGACTAGTGGACCTTGGGATGCTAAAGCTTAGTCTTTCGTCTCCTTTCACACAAATAAAACCATACTGTCATCCTGTGAAGCGTATACAACAGTGGTACACGAAATAAAAACAGCTTTTGCAGGTTGTTTAAAATTATCTTTAAGTTTATTTGATATTTTATTTATGAAACAATAGCGGAATTTAGAATGGCTAGAGTCAAAATAAACATTTACTTTTGGCAACTGATTTTTTAAAGAAATTCGATGATCATGCGATATTTTCAAGCTTAAATATATTATTAAATTTGCAAACATCTCTCATCATAACTTTGGAAACCAGTCTTCAAATATAAATGTAAACCTCTTCGAAGAATTAGTAGAAAAATATAATTCTTAATTAACCTGGAAAATCAGTCTTAAAAACACAATAAAGGTCTTTCACTGAACTTTCACGGTAATAGGAAGCGAACGTTTCGCCTTGCCCGACCTATCAAGACCGTGAATTCACACGACACCCGACACGGATGTGTCAATGTAGGCTTTTAACCTCGTTGTTGTTCATGAAAATTAAATCACATCATATAAACGTAATATAATAAATATTAATTTAAGCTGTTTTTTTAAACCGGTTGATATGATTTTTGTGTTTGAAATCACTACCGTTAAAGTTTATACAACAAGCCTAAATAAACTATATAGCCATATACAAAAACATTTGTTTCTAATAAAAACAGAAAACAATAAGAAGAAAATTGATCTTTCCACGAACTTTTTGTTTTGTCTCAGACGACATAAAAATAGTGTTGAGCGACAGCATTCCCTGGTGACACACAAACCGCTCTTCACTATACCCTGTTTTATTGAAGATTACACCACGTGACTAACAGAGCACGCTTATGTTCACTGCTACAATTTCCTTTTTTTTTCTTTTTTTTTTACTCGCCGAATATTTCTTCATATGCTTTGCAAAGATTTTTGCTTCAAATCACGAATGCAGGGGCGGCTTTCTTATATGAACGTCACAATGGATTTTATCAAGGCAAGGGATACCGTAATCGTAGGTTATTTATGTTGTGATCGATGTGTTACTGGAATTGCATGGCAGACACCCACTTTGTTTACTCATCCGGCGAATCCCGGCACTCTCTTTCGTAGAGATATTTAGCTGGTTGAATCATTGAGAAGGAGATACTTTGAGATCTGGAAGAAATCAATCTTCGTCGAAGCGGTACAGTAGAACATTGCTTTTGCTTGATTTTTTTATGGGCTCTTGCGAAAGCCCCTGTCATTTTCTTTTCGATAATGTATTTGAATGGCAAACTTTGCCTGCTCGAAATCAAACACAAAATCCACAGTAAATTAAGCATGCCAGTTCAAATTAACAATGGAATACACATTTTTTTTAATTTTTTTTCAAAGACATTCAATCTATTTTCAACATACGAGCACAACTGCGAAATATTTATGTACTTTACACACGCGACGGTTAAAGTGATCATTTATGGGTGGCGGTGGGAATGATGAGAAGAGATCAGAGATTTTCCATGGCAAAATATGCTCTTTTTAAGTGCACAGTGTACTTTTCTTTTGGTCATAACTGTGCTCTTTTGTTTTGATTAAAACAGTGCTCTTTCGCTTAAAAGTCTTCTTTCACGTTTCAAATCGAGAATGACCCCTTCCCCCCTACCCCCGCTGCCCTTCCCCATCCCACCCCGATGTTTCTCTCGTATGCAACACTAGATACATAATACATACATACAAAAACACGAACTCAATGGCTATGATTGACTCTTTCAGTTACAAAAGTAACCTCATCTGCAGTTTTAGACAGTTGAACAAGCAGGAAAATATCTGGGGGGGGTCATGTAAACCCTCACACAGTATGACATCACTAACCATTTGTTTTTAATTCATTCCAGTATGAAACCTATATTACTCGGCCTCACATAGGTTTAGGACCCCACTGAATGCCAGATTTTAAACCGGAAATCATAAGACAAATAAGATTCTGCCTTGTGCAGTTTTACATTGACCCCCTCCCCCACTTTATCCAACGATACTGGTGCTGGGTGCATCATTTTTTTTTTCAATGTGACACAAGTGCACAACACTAAACTAAAAGAAACATGTATTTTAGTCTTAACAGTAGCATAATTGACAGTACTTTCTGTTCACGGACGAGAGGCCACAGCAAAGTCCTATATTAGTACCCCCCCCCCCCCACCCCCATCCTCCCACCCTCAGGGCTAAAATTTGGATGGATTTAGAGTAAAATCATTGCATTATAATATAACCCGTCCCCTGTATTTGTAAGAGAATACACCAGTCCTTCTGAGAGGACTCACCTCAAGTTTAAATTACACTTAGCCAGGTGGTTTAACAATAGAACAAGTAGGACATTATAATCCACTACAGTACTGCGGTATGTGGTTCACAGTACATTATTGTTTGATAAAATGAGCGCGAAAAAAAATAATGTACTGACAGTCATTGGCAAGGAAAGAAAAATTGATATCGTTTCTCATCCAAAAGGCCGGGTCATTCAAATCATAAATACAAGTTAAAATTCGAAAACTGACTCAATCTTGTCTATAAAATTTCCAGCAAAAAAAAAAATCAAATTTCAGTCGGCTGTAAAAAAATGGAACTAAAAAAAAGTCACAGGGATGGAGAGGGAGGTCAGGTACTCAAGTACCAACTTCTCGCCATGTGTGTCCATGGTTTTTTTTATATATAACGACACCTACATATCCCTATTTTAAACAAACGCGGAACCCCGTTTTTTATTGCAGACGCCAAGCACAGAATGGAAATTAATACCCACGCGTCCCCACCTTTTATTAACGAAATGGCAGGTGCCCCCCCCCCCCTCCGTCCCATCCCCCTCTCGGGAAAAGAGTAACCGTTTCACAGAACTGGCTGTGAATTCAGGTAGCAATTCAGCACACTTTACTGTTTCACTGTATCTTTCAGCGCCTTCACAACCATCGTTAAACGGGGGTTGGGGGGGGGGGGAGCAAAATTCTCCTGGTCAACAAAAATTTTCAAATAGTATGTAAATGGTTTGCCGTTCGAGTCCTTTTTCTTTTTTGGAAAATGTATTAAATGTAATAGAGACAAAACCAATTTAAATCTGCGCCTTCTACGGCATAAACACGTCTCTGTCTGTATTAAATCTAGATTGAAATTGTTGAAATTATTTTACTCTTCGAGCATTGTTATGTCAAAAACACGTGTTTTCCTGTGGAAATCCACCAAGATAATGAACCCATAACACTGCCAGTACATTATTTTTTCATACGTCAATTTACTATGAATTGAAAGTGAAATTTAAATTAGACCTTATACGAGTTCCTTACAATACTAACACTTGTGGCCTGACCATAACATATATAATTATATAATTATAAATAAATTGACGACAACCCAAATAAAAATAGAAGTCTAAAGCAGCGAAAATTATCCACATCACCAAAAGTTACCATAGTCCAGAAGAAATCCACAGCTGCTAGGCTTCCAGAGCAGCTGCGTGCGATCTACAGCAGAAGCGACAGGAGAACAGCTGCCACGCTGAGAACCAGCATTGCATGGCCTGACACTGCCGGTGCGGCGCTGTCATTATTATTATTATTATTATTGTTATTATTACTGCCACTCTCACTGGGGACAACCAACGCGTCCAAGACCTCCACCTCTTCATTCATACTCTGTACCGTTTCAGTGGAATGTTCAGCAAGCTTTAAAGAGAAAATAACTGGTTTAAGCATTAAAAGATCTACAGTAAACGCATTGTTGAAATGTTTTAAATAATATGATTTTCAATTTAGCATGCTCTTAATAGCGACTAAAGAGCATTTATAGCCAATAAAAAACGGACAGTATCTGTAAATGTTGTGGAGCTGCTTTAGCTGAATCGAACTGACGCTAGAAAAGTAAATTCCATATTATTGTCTCTCGTAGCTTCGTAGAAGTGGATGTTCTTGAACTTGAGTTCTTAGGCTGTCACTTTCAAGCATCCTAAGGCGAGGAACCCAGAGGTGGAGTGAGGCAGGGTGGGTAACGGTAGCGTCGGTTTGATCCAAATGAACAGCTACATTTGCCACGACAAAGATGAACAAAAGTGAATGTTGTCTATAAAAATGGGTTATATGTGCAGCTGACACTAGTAAAGCAGATTATTCAACTGGACTGCCTGTCTGAGACGAACAAAATAAAAAACGGGTACTGACATGTCGCCAATGGATTCCCCTTAGGGAACAGCTAAGAAGAGGGAGCACAGGGGAGCTTAGGAAAATTGTCCAAAAACTAGAGATCTGTCAATAAAGTTCAGGGACATCGAATTCTATGAAGTTACGGTGATTATGCTTCTCGACGTTTTCGAAACCTTATGGCAGTAAATACTGTGATGTTGGATCAAGTTTGGATAGACGTCGCGAGCAATGTTGGATCAACGTCGGAGCTTGTAGATTATGGAGATCGAAACAACGGCTGTCTAACGACGTTGGATAGACGTCGATTAGCCCATGTGTAATCAACTTTGCGAATAGGTTCTAAGTGGAGGCTGTATAGGCGTCGAGAAAAGATTAATCTAGAATCATCATAGACATGGACAGCAATAAGGTGCCATGTTCAACCCTCCGTCAGAGGAAGGCAGTAAGGCGGGATATGCATGAAGCCAAATTTTGCGCTCCTAAAATTTCTATATTTGATGCCCTCGTTATTGGTCTATATTCAAAGCCACCTGTCATGGCTTCCACTTCCGGTGAGCGCTAACGTAATGAGGTTGTTTTTTGGTTTCGTACCGCGTCGATGTGTCGACGTCTATACAACGTCGATTCCCTAGGTGTATGCAACGTCAAGAGATAGACGTTGTTTCGAATATGCAACCTTTTCGATCGTAACGTTGATTTGACGTCAAATAATCGACATTTATACAACATCGATTTTCTGAATCCTATCCAACGTTGCTCAAAAGACGTTGATTAGACGTCGAACAAAGAGGGGTTCTGGGTGCGATCAAACGCAACATCTACCCATTACTTGTCTGACGTTTATTTAACGTTGTATCCAACAAGTTGATCAAACATTGATCTGTGTTCTTGACCAATCACAACCACATTGCGACCAAATTTAATGTTGCTGTTTGGTCGGGTCGACGTTTCAAAGTCAAAAAGATGCTGGAATGTATACTGGAATGAATACTTTATAAATTCACTCACATCTTCGTCTCCTGTCACATCGACGTCAAAACTGTAGGCGGCTTGTAGACTCGTGCCCGTGTCCCTCTTTTTCCTGCGACCTGAAAAAAAAACAATCTAATGCAGTTTCGAGCCTAAGTGCCATCTTAAGAGACAGAGGGGTAAGCGTGAGTCGGAAGATGGTTTAGTGTAAAAGCAATTTCAGCCAATATATCTGGGGGGGGGGATTTTTTGGGGTCGTGATCCTAATTTTCTCCTTTTTTAGTGTTTTCTGGCATCTGAAAAAGCGGTGGGGGTGGAGTGGGGGGAAGGCAGGGTTAAACACCATTTGCACAGGATTTCATAGCTAGCCTGTCCATGGTCCCACCGCTTCCAAATTATACACAGGTTTAGATATCGAGCTACGTATTTGTTACCTGCGGTATCAAATATACTGTATATACTGTATATAGATATATTATACTCCATGGTTGGCATGGAGATATGAAGGGCAAAATCGGGGTTGATGATATACGTAAATTTATTTGCCGGAATAACGACAATAACAAAAAAAGAATTGTTATTTTTAGCGGTTTTATCCAATGAATAGGAATTTTCATTACAAATGCTGCAGCTGTATACGATCTCACCAAACGCCAGGAAAGTGTTTGCATAGTAACCGCATAGAATTGAACATCCCTGAAGTTCAGTGATGGAGCTGTAGCGTTGAAAAATATCCTAAGTACTGCGTGTCCGCCCCCTCCTTATAGCCTGCTCATTTACTCCCTAGATGTCACTTTGATTCCTCGCACCAGGACAGGGGGCCCACAGGTGGGGGGGGGGGCGGAGGGGAGGGGTGGGGTAAGGCTAATGTTAGCCTCGGTTCGATCCATCTATACAGTTACAACGTTTGTAAAGACCTGTCAATTGAATAAAAGCGCGATTTTTGTCCGCTTAAATGACTTCTGTCTGCCTTTGGCTATTAAACTGAACAGGCTTTCTCTGGGACCCACGACGGCGGAGCCTCTCCTGGGCGAGGTGTTGTTGTACAAAGAAATGCTCATGCTGACCATTTGTTCACCATAACAGTACTAAAACCGATTAACAAGACGAGACTATCCTGTCTATCGACGTTTCGGAGCGTAGACGCTAAGTGTGCAGCTTGTCAAAGTGTACTATGCTAAAAACTAAAAATTTTAGTAATGATTGATTGCACCTGCATTCCAAAATATCCATTATTGTATTACGATCACAGACTTTAAAAGCTCTTAAATACTGCTTACATGACCAGTCTTGCGCCCAGCAACCGCCAGTGCACTGCTAAGCACTCCCACTGACTACAGTAAAACCTGGTAATCTGGACTGCGTTGGGACTGAGAAAATGTGTCCCGATTAGTAAGGTAAGGCAGCTATAAGTCATTTACGGGGATAAAAAAAACTGTATTGTTTGTGGGTTTTTTCCAGTCCATGAAGAAACAACTGGTGAATAACGTAACTGTAATTTAGTGAAAGAAGATGTAGTTTTATGTTATTCCTGTGCTTTCTGGAAAATAAACGCAATGTATTGTACAATGCCAGTTTCTTATAATTGAATGTTTTCTTGCCATCAGTAACATTCACAAAGCGCCGAGCATACCTGCGTTATCATCGATTAGGCTGATTTGGTGAACACACCCCACTTTGAGGGCTCCGGAAGTGTCACTGGAAGCAAAGATTGAGTCTGCCGCTCTAACAGATAGGGTGTACGTTCTCCTATACTCATCCAGATACACTGCGATGCCCGATCTAGATGTGAAATCATAAAATCATATTTTACGCATGGTAGAGGGGGAAAAAAAGTCCACTGTTTTTGTCTTGGAAAAAAGTCCACTGTTTTTGTCTTACAGTATATAAAACAATTTCACAGATCTTTGCTTTCTCGAAAATTCCAGCAAACAGAGTGTTGAGTGTGCAGCCGTTACTTCATTGTTTGAGACTTAGAATATATTCCAAGCAGATAGTCATTAATATCTTTGCTTTTTTTACATGTTTTTAAATATAATTTAACCAATAAATAGCCATCTGAACCATTTCGAAGACAATGCTAAAGCAGGTATTGACTTGCGAATAAGTTAAACAGTCTCAGCCTTAAAAGTTGGTATAAAGCTAAATTTCAAAAATGGCAGCAGGCAACTTCAATCCCGAGAGAAATTTGTTAGTGTTGCCTGTGCTTTCTAATGCATCCTTTCTATATAAAAAATATCCGCAGTTCTTCATTTGAAGGAAACATTCACAAGAGCATCTTTTTTTTTTCCTTTTTAGAAAAAGCGCATAAATGTACCTTCTGGATACGATTGACACAGAGCCGTACCATGAACCTTCTTCAATCTTCAACGTATTCCCGTCTTCATTTGAAATAATAATAATAATGATAATGATAATAATAATAATAATAATAATAATAATAATAATAATAATAATAATAATAATAATAATAATAATAATAATAATAATAATAATACAATAATAATACAATAATAATACAATAATAATAATACAAGCAACATCAAAGTCAGCCTCCTCCCTCCCCCCCCCCCAAAAAAAAACAAACAAACAAACAACCAAAATATAAAATAAGAATAAAACGAAATGGGGTAACCTCGTCACCTGGACGAATGATTTCGAGAATCGTTTTCGATCTTAAGCACATTTTCAACCTTCTGGCCGTAACAGACGTTTACAGGTATCTCGGTGAGCTTGATCTTTCCCGGTGAGGTCAGGATCAAAAACCGGAAGTTGACCACTATCTTGAAAACCTTTAGAAATCTGTTATGATGTCTCTGAGATTAAAAAGATGTTAGATAAGAGATACGCCCGTGACCTTGAACTCTTCAGTCAAGGCAAGGACCGGAAACGGAAAAGTTTCCATTACCATAAAAACTTAACGGTGGAATGATTTTGAGCTTTTTGTTCTTCAAAAACTTTTACAGATAGATCTATATCTGGCCTCATATTCAGAAGGGTGCAATGTAGGGTGAAACTTTTTGTAGGAGTCCCGGCCTTGTGTTTCATGGTTATGAATCACGTGACCTCTTTATTCAAAAAGCTGTGAGTGATATGGACATCAATTCTATGAACTCCAACCCGATGTAAGGGATAGCTGCGTCATCTTGGCTATGATTTTGGCTATCAAGTTTTTGATCACAAGATATTTGTATCTCAAAAAGAAACAGTACGGGCGAATCCGACAGAACTTTTTGAGGTGTGTTTAAGTGAGTCATTCAGCTATTTTGTGCAATTCGGTCTAGTAACACACATAATTACACCAATAGATGTAGTGATAATTATAATAATGGTTATAACAATAACGCCTATTGGCCATAAGCAAAGCAGATGGCATATTTTGACTCTTACCGCCCTCATCCACTACCCTTGAACCATCGTCAAATCGATCAGTGAGATCACTTCCGGTTGCTGTTAATGTGGCCAGGGTGTCGCCGTCTCCACCGTAGAAGGTGATCACCACCTGCAATGAGATACTGAAGTCGATTTAACCACGTTTATCTCTGAAATGTAGAGGGGAAAATATGTTCGTGGATAAACCGCAAATTGGTATTTCCGAAATTGTCAGATTTAAAAAATAAAATAACTTGTAATCGGTAATGAAAATAATTCAATATTTACCCATATGTTTACCCCTTGCAATATGTTATGAAATTTCAAGAAACCCTACAGAATATGTGCATGCTTGCTTGACTAAACAAAATCCACTTTGTTTTCAATTAATTTGATTAAATGCATCAGTGCTTCTGCGTGGGTCTGTTTTTGTACAAAGATTTGCAATTAATCAAGGTGGTGATGAGGCATTATTTGATTGCATGTGTGTGTGTGTGTGTGTTTGTTTGTTTGTGTGTGTGTGTGTGTTTGTTTGCTTGTGTGTGTGTTTTCGAAAATAAGTTTATGCTGATATTTTTGTAGGAGGATGGAGAGGGAAGAAAGCGAGGAGGCAATCAGTGTGCCCAAGTTGGCTTGGTCCAGCGTGTCTAATGTAGAAATAACGAAATGCACTTGTGAGGGGTGTCACATTAAACCGATTAATTTTTATAGACACATCAGGCTCATAGCATTGTATACCAAATTGGTCTATGATATTTCATGTTAACTCAAACTAAGATAATATCGGCAAAGTGTTCGTAGATTTGTTTAGTTTACCCCATGTAATAAAAGCTAAACTCATTTACACTGCTCCATGTAAAGACATAAATTTTTACAAGATAGTGTCACTCTTAGATTCATTTAAAATCTATATTAATAATACGGAATAAGATATTATCCATCAAAAAAAGTTTCAACAATGGAGACCTGTAGATTGCAGCTTTTATTTAGGCATCGAGGAAGCATTTCACAAAGGCCGAGCAAATTCATGGAATAAAGACACCTTTTCAGACTGGCAATGCTTTTATCCTTTTATCCTTTATCCATCCAACCATTGAGAATGCAGGATACACAAAGTGCTACGTCATTCCAGACGTCATTCATTCCCTTTAAGTGTGGCGTTGTCAACACACGCCATCCCGTGTGCTCCGTAAGTTTTTTTAAAGGACTAATTAACACTGGACAAACCTTTGGCTTGCAAGGGTTATATGAATTTGTGCGAGCAAAATTCGTCCTTTTTTTTTCTTCTTGACAGTTTTTCCGATTTTTTGTGTCTTCTTCTTCTCTGACACTATGGGCCCTACGACCATGAAACTTGGGACTTATGAAAAGCTTGATCTGAACATGTGCATGTCACTTTTTATTTTCGTCTTTGATTTCGTTTTCTTTGTTAAAACGCCATGTTGAAAGAGTGTATTTTTTTGCTCATGTGGTAGTTTAGATAAAATTAGCCAACGATTAAGCAAGAATTTCGGCAGCTTGTACTTCGGTCAGATAGTTGTTGAGTTTACACGTAACGGTGACACCTTTATTCAGTCCCGGGGCGTGTGCCTCTCTTCTCCACCAGAAGCTACAGGATCGAGTTTTATTCACTAGTTTCCAGCACACACCGCCGGGGAATTTTCTAAGTCTTTTCTGTCTGCTGTGCCTGCTTAGACTCCAAGCTTTACCTTGTGACTGCTCCATCATTGAATGGCCAGTCTCGGTTTTAGCTGTCACTCCTTGGAACTGGTCAGACGTCTGTTGGCAGTTGGTGTGCCTCTGAGCTCAGTTCAGGAGCGAGAAATGCTTTTTTGGCGTCTGCTGGCGGTTTGCTGACGTTTTGGCGTCGAAGCCCATATTGGGACCGCCGTGGGGACCGTTTAGGCAACCCCTGTACCGTACTCGGTACACAGATCCCGTTTTAGCCTTCGGGCTATGGGATTGGGGGTGTCGTGACGGTCACTGGTCATTTTGCCCCCCCCCCCAAGTCCCATATTGGTCACGGTACCGGGGAATTAGGCCCATAATGGGCTTGTCCCGACCAGGGACCGTTATGGTGACGGGACTAATTATCGAGGCCCAGGTTGGGATTGCTTGCCGGAGGCCGTTTTTGGTCACGGGACCGAGGCCTTTTCGGGATTATGGTACTATGGCACCCAGATTGAGCCCATTTTGACCCCCACCCTGTTTGTGCACATGAAAAGCAGCCAGAAAACGTCTACAAGCAGTTCTTTCGGTCAGAAAGGACAGAATTTGTTCTCTTATAGTCCGAAAAAGGGGTAGATAACGCCAGCAACGCTTGGTATCCAGGTAAAGCTTGGAGTAGTACCTTAAGTGTTGCTATGTACTTGCAGAGTTCTTTTACAGTCACTTATGGCTTCTTATCTGCTTGTCTGTCAGATGTGACAGAGGCCACCCTGCGTTCGCCTCCCAAGCTGTTGCAGTGCTCCCACCAACACTCTGAGCGTTTGCGATCTCTGCCGGAGGAATAGTGGTTTGCCCCTCTGTGACGAATTCAATACTTGTCCAGAGTGCCAGGACCTTACACCGGACGACTGGAAATCGATTTATAAGAACGTTTTCTCTCCTCTGTCCCCTTCGTCACCCCGGACTTTGTTGAAGAGACAATGAGGAAAGCCAGTTCAGTTATCCTGGACCAAATCTCCACTCCGGTTAGGATAGATTTTGGGCCAGAATCTGACGCGGCCATGACGGGCAAAAAGGCCATGAAACCCAAGGCCAAGGCCTTTGCAGAGACGGTGGCAGAGGTGGATATCCCCGAGGGAAGAGGACGAGAAGCACTTCGGAGAGACTGGGCAGCGTTCCCGCCCACGGTGTTCACGCCTCCAGATGCTAAGGCCAAGCCGAAGTCCCCGTCTCCTGAGCTAGTGAATGTAACACATACGGCTTCGGGATCTTCTTTTACAGCACCCGCCGGCCATTTGGGGATTCCAGCCCAACTTGAACTGTCTCCTTCCACTCAGACACCGAATCTGCCAGGGAAATTTTCGGCTTTCTTGGCCTTACAGACACAAATTAAAAAAACTACAGGAGTTACAATTGCGCCTGCAGAACCATGAGTCCACCCCGCTGCCGAGAAAACGTCACAAGCCGTCGGCCACTGTTTCTTGCCCCCTATTCCTAGAGGATAACCCTCACACCCCACAGCCACGCCCTCTGCTCGCACAACAGGATACACAGGCAGAGTCGGGCTCAGCTAGTGATGGAGATTCTTCGGAGATCCGACCGTCGGGACAAGCCTCGCGGTTGCTCCCAGAGGACGATGACGACCTGCAGTCGGTTGTATCACCCCTCTCGGCAGTCGCTCTCAACAGAGAAAGGGGAATTTATACGCCGTCAGCGGAAGCGTCGGCCGACCAAAACACAGAGCAGCCAGGAGAGGACAGTGGTCGAAGCTCCAAGGAATAAGAGTCTGAGAACGAAGATTCTGATGAGACAGCAGACGAGACCCCTCCCTCTGCCCAGTTCCGGCGGAAGATGGATTGCATTAGGCCCCCAAAGAGTGGCCAGAGGTTCTGGAAGGATCCCGCGGCAGCAGGGAGGCGCCCCATCAGAACCCCCTCTCCGCCGAACCTCACCCCCGCAGCAAAGAGCCCACCCCTCGGGAACCCCATCCACCATAGACCCCGAGGATATGCCCTCGTGTCCCGTATGTCAGAAGCGTCTTTCCAGCACCCACCGAAGCGCAAGAGGACGTACAGACAGAATGCTGAAAAAACGAGACCCAGCACGGAGTCACAGCCACCCCCTCCCAAGAAGAAGAAGCCAATCAACAACGCCAAGACGGAGAGGCAGTCTTCACAGCCAAACAGGTAGCAGCTAACCAACGTACCGCCCAGAGACTCTCTGGTTTCCCCTCGATACTTTAGTAAACTAGGAAAACTTAGAAAATTTACTAGTCTTAAATGCATCCTTGCCCGTAGGAGGAAGACTCGGCAAATTTTGGCAAAAATGGGAAAAATGGGGACCCCCACCGCGTAGCTGAAGGTCGGCAACTCTCTACCCTTCAAGTGGGATGTGAGGGGCCTTCAACCATCTATCCCTAAAGAGCTCCGTAGTACCTAGTCACTACTTATCCACGGGACTCGGAAAGGGATCTAGCCCTACAGGAAATGCTCTTAAATCTAGGCACGGCCCATCACCAGACCCTAGCACTAGTACAAAGCATTACAGGTAGGTCTAGTGGTCAATCTCCCCAAGTCACAGTTGAGAACCACTCAAGACATCGTCTTTCTGGGGGAAAGGATGGGACCTGGTAAGTACAAGAGCATTTCCCACGGCAGAAAGACAGCAAAGAATATCGCACAGGGCATACGAGGGATTCAGGCGGGAAAAAGGTAAGACTGCAACCCATGGAGTCCCTACTAGGCCTGTTAGTGTCCACAGAGCGTACAGTCCCCCATGGGTTGTCTGCACTACAGACCATTCCGAAGACACCTAAGGAAGGCACTCAAACGGGGAGATTCCCTCAAGCAAAAATGGCCGTGTCCCCACCTGCCCTGACTTCCCTCTTGTGATGGACCGATCCGCAGATTTTAAACGAGGGCACCCTTCCATCCCACACCCAGAGATAGATCTCCAAACAAACGCATCCAAAGGGGAATGGGGTATACATTGCCAAAGCCAGATGTGGAAGGGCAAATGCCCCCTCTTTCAGAAAGTACACCATCAATTGCCTAGAGCTGCGAGTTGTGTGAATAGCGCTGAACAAACTGTCCGACTCGGGGGCAAGTGATCCACACAGAGTGGTGCTTAGCCCCCCCCCCCCCAGTCCTTTCAGTGGGTCACGAACCAATCACCATGGGGACCCCCCACGTTAGACCTGTTTCCCAACGCAGTAACAACACAACTACCCAGGTATATCTTCCCATGCCCAGATCAGCAATAGATGACCTCAACTGCCCATGACCCCATCCCACCACAGGCAATTATATCAAAGGTACTTCAACGGGTACTGGATCTGAACCCACGAGCCTTACTATTAGTAGCTCCACGGATGCCGGAGGCTCCCTGATTTGCCTTGCTCCTCAGATGCAAAATAGTCAAGACGACTCCAATCCCGTTCCAAAGGAAATCATATTCCAGCCCCATTGGCAAACATTTCCACACAGCCCCTCATCTATTGAACCTACAACCTTGGTGCCTGACCAATCTTTCCTAAAGAAGAAAGGTTTCTCACAGAAAGTAGTAGATAAAATAGTAAACAGCCATAAACAATCTACTGCAAAGGTGTACAGGTCTCAATGGCGCAGCAGGTCTAAGCTAGACCTGTTTCAGGCCTCGCCATCAGTGATAGCGGACTTCTTAGATCACCTATTCACAAACAAAGGCCTAAAAGTAAGTTCCATCGAAGGTTACAGAGCAGCCATAGGTTCCAGACTCAAGGCCTCAACGGGCTATGACCCAGGCACGACGCGACCATCTCTCAATTTATCCGTCATTTCAAGGTAAGCTCACCTCCTAGCTCGTCCAACGTTGCACGGTGGGATCTTTCCCTAGCACTGAGATACCTTCAGCGCCCTGACATTTTTGGAGACAAAGTAATCTCAGCCAAAAATGACACGGTAAGGTTCACTTTCCTGCTAGCCCTCGCCTCAGGCAAAAGGAGGAGTGAGATACATGCCCTGGACAGAACGGTAAGCAAAGAGAACGGGGAGTGGAAAACATCACCCTCGTCCCTAGGGTCGGTTTTATGGACAAAACCCACATCATTACCCACGTGATGGGCACGTTTAGTCACATCAACTTACCATCCTTACCGGAAGAACAGACCACTGAGGACTTTGTGCCCCGTCAGAGCCCTACGTCAATATCTGGAGCATTCGGAGGTATATAGGTCAGAAAACCAAAAGGCTCTAATTATCTCCTATATGCCCAAATTCAATAAAGACCTCTCGAAACAACATCTCCAATTACATTGAAGGGGTCATTATGGAAGCGTATGACGAGGCACAGTTCTTCAGTCAGAGCTAAAAATAAAAGCCCATCAAGTTAGACAGGTTGCAAACTCACTTAGGGCTCTACGTTATGTGTCGTTGTCAGATATACTTAAAACGGAAATGCTGGGCTTCCCCTAACTCCTTCGTTAAGTATTATCTTAAAGACTTCTCCATAGATGAACTCTCAGGCCTCTATTCTCTGGGGAGCTTCATAGCTGCGGAGATGACCATTACTAATTAATTATCCCTTTGTTGCAGGTCACCTATTCCCATACCCAAAGGCAAGAGCAAGTAAAAGGGAGGCTACGCTGAAAACCGCACTACCAACCATTTCAAATCCAAGAAATAGCCAGTGCACTACCCCACCGGCTATATCCCGTGTTTCAGTTTTGCCGACCCCACAGCGTTGGCTACCTTGTGTACTGTCGAACTGTTTTTGAAATTTAATGCTGTATTATCCAAGGAACGGGTTGTAGTCATACGGTCACTGTGAACCACACCCTGGCATCATTAACTCTAGAGCTTTACTTTGACTCAAAGAAAAAGAAGGGGAGGCACAGGTACCCCCCCCCCCTACCAGCGCTTCCGCAGTCACCGGTCGTTCTGGAGAGCCCAGAGGACATCAAGGGTGTGTGTCACAGTGACCATGCGACCAAGGCCCATAGTACCATTATGGGACCAGACGTGAAATCATCAGTATTAAGTGATTTTTATCACTAGGATTGCTTCCAATCCAAGTTATTGAGTGTTTGAAAGCTTCTAGTCATCTAATTTCTCGAAATTGCCAGTCGCTTTCGCACAAATTTTATGTTTTAAGTGGTAATGATTTAGAGCAAATCATAACATTTACCCAGGTTCTTAGAACTTTAGCCTGCTTTTGTAAGACACAGACAGTCCTAATTGTGCTGTGTCTGGTTTTACTTTCACGTCAACCTTACAGGGTTAAGATCGTTTAGTTAAGAAAGAACAATAAATCAGTATTGTTGTTATCTTCAAACACAGAACATAGAGTATCCCTGGTTGGGATCCATCCGGAGGGAGGCAGGAGGAAGATGTTAAGGGATACTCAGTCAGTCGGTCAGCATGAAATTTATACAGACTGCTTTTACATCTTTTATACGTAAAATTTGTTATTTGCTACTAGATCCCATTAAGGGCTTGAATGGTCTCCCTCCCTTTCCCTACCAAGGTCTTGGAAAACAAATAAAAACAGATCTTAGATTCGGGACTTCAAATTAATCCCATCTAAGGGGCTTATTTAGCAACGGCTCTTGTGAGTATTTGCATTTCGCGACTTTTCTCGCGCAATTCTTCGGAATATCAGGCTTCCGTGCCCCGGACTTAAGTCCCATCTAAAAATGGAGATAAGCGAATTCTAAGCTTTTGCGAAGTGAAACTAACATTTTATTTCGTAAAACGAGCTTTTACCCAGCAAACAACCGACGTCGTTTTTGGTTGAAAAAAGGTTTGATTCTGGTAGCGACGACTTCACAACCATATTTTGACCTATTTCCGCAAAACCCTACTTTATTACGACGTCGAGGCGACGTCGGTTTTCTGACGTCATTCCGACGTTGCAAAAACGACCAAAAAGCCATGAACATTATTATCGCTCACCGGAAATGGAAGTCATTTTGAAAAAGAGGAAGAAAAAACGTAATTTATACATGAAAATTTTAGAATTTTGATGGCACGTCGGTATTTTTCTTCCTAGATTGTAAAAATGTACATGGAAAATGCTTTCGTATGTATTTCACAACAGCAGTTAAATGATTAATTATCTATTAATTATATAACTCTAGTCAGTTTCAGGTCAGAATCCGACGTCGGTTCCAATTTCATATACAACCTAAAACCGACTTAATTGCGACGTCGGATTTAGGTTGGAACCCGATGTCATTCTGACGTTGGAAACCCGACGTCGGTTCCACTTCATATACAACCAAAACCGGCACGTCAGTCCGACTTCGGAAACGTCGGGGCACGACGTCGACCCGACGCTATTCTGACGTCTTAATGTTTGCTGGGTACGAGTAAAAGCGCAATTCGCGTTCTTCACTTTTAGCCTATCCTCCCTCCCATCCAACCCACAACAAGCCTGGGTGAGTTGACACCACCTAAATTGGGGCTTAAAGGGAATGATTGATGTCTGGAATGACGTAGCACTTTGTGTATCCTGCATTCTCATTGGTTGGATGGATAAAGGGTGAGATGGTCTCATTCTAACTGCGAGAAAAAGTTTCTTTTCTATTGTGTGGTAAATCTAACTAAAGGGAAACCCATTTAAAAGTGGAGAACGCTTTTACTCGAAAAGGCTCGTTTTACGAAATAAAACGTTAGTTTTACATATCATGTATGTGTGGGGGAGAAGGGGTATGTGCAATTTTATTTATTTATTATTATCACTATAATTATTATTATTATAAATGTTTTGCTTGTCGCACAGCCCCATTACGCTAAGTATCCACCCCCCCCCCCAAAAAAAAAAAACAATAAAACCGTCCACCCTCTCCTGGGAGGCCTCATGCTCCACCGTGACACATTTAACACTTACGCTGGTCATGAATGTCGCCCCGATGTCATTGGAACAATTCTCGCCTGGAACGATGTCGCACGCATCCGTGTTATTTCCAACGATGCGAATGTAGTTGTCGTTGTTCAAGAAAACCACCTCGCCCTCATCAGAACACGTGACAAGGGCATCGTCATCGGATCGGAGGAAAATCGACATGTGCGGGTCACCGAATACATCCACCGTAGTACGGTCCTCCGAAAGTGGGTTCTATAACGATTAAGAGATTTATCTTTGGATTAAAGAAATGTATTTAAAGTAAAGACTATTGTAGTTTCCACTAAAAAGTTTTTTTTCTGAGTAACAATGAATTATTTGAAATTTGTTGAAAACTATTTTCCTCCCCTGAAAAAAATAGACCAAAGTCATCTGAACTTTCCCAATAGTTACACGAGGAAATGAACCAGAATCACGTCAACTTCAGGTCCAAATTCAGCGTTTAAACCAGTTACATTGAGTGGCAAGCCATTGATGATAACCAGCACAGAACAGTGATCAATATGAACACAATAACATTGCTGCCTTTCCCTTTTTAAAGTGCGTATACACTGTAAATAATTTGGACAATTTTTTTACAAATTATTTGTTTAGTATATTACCATTATCTGTGCAGAAAATGTTAGAGAAACTTGCGAGAACAAATGTATTTTACGATCAATCCTTCTTCCGTAAAAAACTTACATTAAAAAAAAAATTATGAAGAGATAGGCAGGTTGCTTTTTAGCTTTTAAGGAAACATAAAAGGTAAAGTTTACTATGATTTATAGCATATCGAAAAGCATTTGAGGGGACTGCACCGAAACTAAATGATAAGTAGCATTCGCAGGGTTGCGGTTACTTTAAGTTTATTCTTATTAATCTAGTATAAGAGTTTAAGGTATTGCTTTGTCTTCACCTCATAACCCAGCCCCCCCCCCCCCCTCCTCCCAACCCCTCTCTGCCCTCTCGTATTTCAAATACGCAAAACCACAGTAAAAGGCCAAATAGGTAAAATGTGTGTGGCAAATTTTGATTTTATTTTTGTTTCGCATTTAGAGCAAAATGAATGTGCAACATTTCGTTGAAAGTTACGTAAATGCCTACTGATATCGCTCATCTTCTCCTTGCTCATACATAACTACACATACTTCCAGTATCCACAGAGGTCCGATGCCGAGGTTCCACTGTATATATATATATATATATATATATATATATATATATATATATATATATATATATATATATATATATATATATATATATATATATATATATATATATATATATACAGTGGAACCTCGGCATCGGACCTCTGAATTAGGGTACTTCCAGTATCCACAAGTACACATACATACACACACACACACACAAACACACACACACACACACACACACATATATATATATATATATATATATATATATATATATATATATATATATATATATATATATATATATATATATATATATATAGTGGAACCTCGGCATCGGACCGGCACATTTTTGGGTCCCGAATGCGCTCCATAGACTTTATATATAGACTTTATATATAGACATATATATGTAGACTATATATATATATGAACAAATTAAATAAACAAACAAGAAGAGGAATTGAAAAACACATAAATAACACACCGTTTCTCCGCTCATTGCATCCAAGATGGCCTGCAGTGGTACGGTAATACCTGGGTAAACTTGCTGCGAGAAATAGGCTACAATGAAGGGTTCAAATAAGGTTATACGGTCCAATGAATCACATTCCTCCAACATCCCCTTGATTACGTTGATGTAACAGTCTATATTACGATGTAAGTTGCTGAAAATAAACATAATAATAATTACAATATCGATAAGAGTGATTTTTTTCCAACTTTTGAAACCTGCATAAAATTTGTGAAATTTCATAAAACACTCTTTTTCACTTTTTATTCGCTTTCTCATTGTTAACACTTGACAAGCCTTTGGCTTGCAAGGGTTATATGAATTTGTGCGGGCAAAATTCGTCCTTTTTTCTTCTTGACACTTTTTCCGATTTTTTGTGTCTTCTTCTTCTCTGACACTATGGGCCCTACGACCATGAAACTTGGGACTTATGAAGAGCTTGATCTGAACATGTGCATGTCACTTTTTATTTTCGTCTTTGATTTCGTTTTCTTTGTTAAAACGCCATGTGAAAAGAGTGTATTTTTTTGCAAGTAAATGCGTAGCATTTAACCCACATCACACACAGTTGCTCAGTGAGCTTTGTGCGAGCTCTCACTGCGTAAATAGATAACGCGGCGTATGCTAGATCAGTCAATAAAACCTTAAGTCAACAGAAACCAAACACTACTCGGCTTATAAGACGTATTCAAGCTGTGTTGTTTGCAATATATTATTCAAGAAATAACCCATTAAAGGAAATATTTGTGCGTTTTAATTTTTGTCAAGTGTTTAGCATTTCGCTAGCGAAGTGAGGTTCTAGTTTAGGTTTGTTTTTTTTTGTCCTAAATAGACATACACAAATAGCAAAAAAAATGCACTTCGAACAGTCTTCATCAGCTCCGACCAATCAGAAGAGAGCTGCAACTAGGTCATGACCGATTCTCATTGATGCCCACCAAAAAGAAACTACGGAAGAGCAGGAGGGACACTTCAGTTTTACACTTCATAGTTCAATGATATGAATTTGGCACGTAAGAAACACATATGTGGCACATAAGAAGTACATATGAAGTACGTAGGAAATACACATAATGTACGTAAGAAGTATATGGACCCTGTTTAAGAAGTACATAGTAGATTCATATTACATTTGGGTTTAAATTTCATGTATTGTTCATATACAAGATTTTGTTGCAACAGTCACACGAATTCACTGTCGTAACGCGTCAGCCCAAAAGCAAGTCAAAGTCATAACAAGTCACTCTTACAACAAGTCAAAGTCATAAAAGTCACTCTCACAACAAGTCAAAGTCATAACAGTCACTCTCACAACAAGTCAAAGTCATAACCAGTCACTCTTACAACAAGTCAAAGTCATAACAGTCACTCTCACAACAAGTCAAAGTCTCAACCAGTCACTCTAACAACAAGTCAAAGTCAAAACAGTCACTCTCACAACAAGTCAAAGTCTCAACCAGTCACTCTCACAACAAGTCAAAGTCATAACCAGTCACTCTCACAACAAGTCAAAGTCTCAACCAGTCACTCTCACAACAAGTCAAAGTCATAACCAGTCACCGAGACAACAAGTCAAAGTCATAACAGTCACTCTCACAACAAGTCAAAGTCTCAACCAGTCACTCTCACAACAAGTCAAAGTCATAACCAGTCACTTTCACAACATGTCAAAGTCAAAACAGTCACTCTCACAACAAGTCAAAGTCTCAACCAGTCACTCTCACAACAAGTCAAAGTCATAACAGTCACTCTTGCAACAAGTCAAAGTCATAACAGTCACTCTCACAACAAGTCAAAGTCATAACAGTCACTCTCGCAACAAGTCAAAGTCATAACAGTCACTCTTACAACAAGTCAAAGTCATAACAGTCACTCTCACAACAAGTCAAAGTCATAACAGTCACTCTCACAAAAAGTCAAAGTCATAACCAGTCACTCTTACAACAAGTCAAAGTCATAACAGTCACTCTCACAACCAGTCAAAGTCATAACAGTTACTCTCGCAACAAGTCAAAGTCATAACAGTCACTCTTACAACAAGTCAAAGTCATAACAGTCACTCTCACAACAAGTCAAAGTCATAACAGTCACTCTCACAAAAAGTCAAAGTCATAACCAGTCACTCTTACAACAAGTCAAAGTCATAACAGTCACTCTTGCAACAAGTCAAAGTCATAGCAGTCACTCTCACAACAAGTCAAAGTCATAACAGTCAATCTCACAAAAAGTCAAAGTCATAACCAGTCACTCTTACAACAAGTCAAAGTCATAACAGTCACTCTTACAACAAGTCAAAGTCATAACAGTCACTCTCACAACAAGTCAAAGTCATAACCAGTCACTCTCACAACAAGTCAAAGTCATAACCAGTCACTCTCACAACAAGTCAAAGTCATAACCAGTCACTCACAACAAGTCAAAGTCATAACCAGTCACTCTCACAACAAGTCAAAGTCATAACCAGTCACTCTCACAACAAGTCAAAGTCATATAACCAGTCACTCTCACAACAAGTCAAAGTCATAACCAGTCACTCTCACAACAAGTCAAAGTCATAACCAGTCAATGTTACAACAAATCAAAAATTCAAAGTCACATCATTCTGTCGACACGACGCTGTTACAAGTCACAGCGAATCATTCTCTCGACAAGTCGCTGTCAGAAAAAGTCACTGCGAATCATTGTGTCGACAAGTGGCTGTCACAACAAGTCAACATCATTCTGTCGACACGTCGCTGTTACGACAAGTCACACTTATAACCAGTGTCACGCCTTTAACACTTTGTTAACGTATGAAAATTAAAGCTGGAAAATAGAGTCAGGCTGAAGGAATCGCTGTTATGCATTTCTATAAAACAAATAAGAGAAATGTTGTATGTGAGTCATCACCAATCAAACACAAGGCATTTTTTTACCCGGAATAACTGCTCAGGACTTCCCCAATGCTGCCACTGTCAATCCCGTTGTCATCTTCTACACAGGACTCCATATACAGCATAGCATAGCCCACGTCAAGAAGATCTGTTTGGTTGCATCCACCAAAGTCAGTGTTGTATATTTCCTCAACGACATCTTCAAGCGAATCAACTGTAAACCGACAGGCACCTACACTTTACCCTCATTATTTTTTTTTATAAAGCTCGTGGCCAACAGGAGTAGAGCTGGGTCGGGAAGGAGTAGGGTTGGAGCGGGAAGGAACAGGGTTGGAGCGGGAAGGAATAGGATTGGGGCTGCAAGGAGTAGGGTTGGGGATGGAAGGGGTAGTGTTGGGGCTGGAAGAAGTGGGGTTGGAGTGGGAAGGAGTAGGGTTGGGGCTGGAAGGGGTAGGGTTGGGGCTGGAAGGAGTATGTTGGGTCGGGAAGGAGTAGGGGTGGGGCTGGAAAGAGTAGGGTTGGGGCTGGAATGGGTAGTGTCGGGGCGGGAAGTAGAAGGTGAGAGATTGTCTTAAGATTTCTATCTTTTTCTTTCTATGGAAAACCAAGCAAACATTTCTGCGTCGTTTTGTGTACCCTGTTTGCTGACGTCAGACAACTAGTGCTATGAGAAATATAATGACTTTCCCTTTTTCTTACGGTTATTCAAAGTGTTGGTTGTATTGTACTGCTTAAGCAAGCGGAATTGCTATAGATGAGAAAAATATAACCAAATTGTAATTATAATGATCCATAAAATTGTATGCTTCCATTACATTAGCACAAATTTATGTCCGCGTTGATTCTAGAGAGAGAAAAATAAAATGTACCAAAAGATTTGGAATGGCATTCAGGATTACTCTTTACTATAGCACCTATCTCTTAATATCGTTCTATATCTGTATCTTCGACACACGCATGCAATTAAGCTCTGCATTCAACTTGTCTGAAATCCTTTTCACTCAACCCTGTGATACGTTTAAGTCCATTATGCATACGAAATCTGGCATTGGTGATAAACGACGGTTCAGAAGTACATGGAGGGCAACGATAAGGGGGATTTGCGTCTTACACTATTTTGGACTGTTGTTATTCATATTGTTTCACGCACATATGAACTTCATTTAGGAAAGCATTCCGCTGCATGAGTGAAAAAAAGGGAGAGAAAGAAGAAGAAGAAGAAGAAGAAGAAGAAGAAGAAGAAGACTTACGGTCTGCAATGCTTTCTTTCAATTCCGCGTTGCGAAGCCCGTTAATGCTGTCGGCTCCGTCCCAATCGCAGAAATTATCAAAGAATTGGACAATTTTATCTTCGACAAAGTCAAGGAGCGAATTGTCGCAGCCCGTTAAATACTCTTCCATGCAGTCATAAATGTCTTCTGGCATCTCGCTAGAAATTAAAAAAAAAAGAATATATAAAAACTAGGAAAAGGATGCTGGATGAGGGATGAGGTTCTTGCTCTCTCTCTCTCTCTCTCTCTCTCTCTCTCTCTCTCTCTCTCTCTCTCTCTCTCTCTCTCTCTCTCTCTCTCTCTCTCTCTCTCTCTCTTCTCTCTCTCTCTCTCTCTCTCTCTATCTATCTATCTGTCTATCTATTTATCTGTCTCATTTGAACCGCGTTTTAAGTGACATTAGTGATAAATAAATGCCAGTTTTCATTATTCGGGATTAGGGGCAGTAGGGGCGAGAAGGGTCATCTAGAAACAGAAGCCAGGCCTGGGACAGTTTGTACGAAGGATGGCGTTGCAAACAAAGGTGTGTTGCCTGAATACAATTACCTATTTTTGTTTAGGATCGTATTTTAGACGATTTTTTTTCAAGGGCAACCAGACCAACACAAAAAGCCCCCTTGCTTCGGAAGCGGCTTTAAACTTAGAATGGGTTCTATTAGGAGGGCTTTCTATATATTAACATAGGCATTGAAATATCCAAAAATAACACAGAAGGTATACTGTCAAAGGGAATAAGGATTGTCTTACTTACGAGCAGAAATCGTCGGATAGCTCTTCAGTGTCCTAAAAAAAGTAAACAAATCGTGAAAAAACGTTCTTATTGCTGAAGTCATTGCTATCCCTTACTCCATTAAACAAATCATATTAGCCTACTGTTGCACTAAATTTCAGTTTTCAAAGCTTAAGTCACAGAAAAACAGGTACATACCTCAGCATTCCGACACTGTCACCATCATATGGTGCACTCACTGTAACCCGAAATCCTACATAACTCTATTTTGCCCAAACCCAGTAAACATTATTACGATGCACAACGTTGGATAAACCTCGCACTCGACGTCGAATCAACGTCGGGTTTTGGTTGTTTATAGAAGTCGAAATAACGCCTACGTTCCGACTTTCGATAGACCTTAATTACCTGATTACCTAATGAACATTTCGTAAAGGTTGCGAATCTTCCGACGTTGTACAGACGTCGGGAAAACCACGTTGTAAAGACATTGAGACATACTAATCTGAAATCGCTGTCAAGGCAATGACAATTACAGTGCTGTAGATGTCGAAAGATGTCCAAAAATCGACTCACAGTCAAAAAATAGCTTTGTTTCTCATGTTACCGCTCACCAAAATGGTAACCATGACAGGTCACTTCGAAAACACAAAACCAAAACGAGGACCTAAACTATGACAACTTCAAGAGCGAGCAAGATTTTCCCACCTACTTTTGAAAAATATTCTTCGAAATCGACCAAGGTGGGCGGGGGGGGGGGGGGGCACTGTGACAGAGGAGTGACCACATTATGTCGCTGTCTGGGCGGCGATTCAAGATCAGTAATTTCCCAACTCCTATTCAACATCACTTTCCCGACGTCCATAGGACGTCCAGGGATAGACGTTTTTTCTACTTCCATTTGAAACTTTTACGCGAAGTATATTCGACTTCGGATAATCCAGCGTCTATCCAACGTCGGAAAGTAGACGTTATTTCGACTTTCATAAGTAACCAAAAACCCGACGTTGATTCCACGTCAATTCAACGTTGACAAAATGTCGTAATGTTTACTTGGCACCAGAAGTGACATGCGCTTGACATATTAACACTTACGTTGCAAGATCCGGCCACATGACAGATCAGTTGAGTCACAGCTTCACTGGAGCAGTCCATGATTGCATAGGTGAAAAAGGTGCCATTCGAGCAAAGAGGGTTCTCGTAGCCACTCCAGCCACTCCAGTCTCCACTCCAGCCACTCCAGTAACCACTCCAGTAACCACTGTAGCCACTCCAATCACCACTCCAGTAACCACTGTAGCCACTCCAATCACCACTCCAGTAACCACTGTAGCCACTCCAATCACCACTCCAGTAACCACTGTAGCCACTCCAATCACCACTCCAGTAACCACTGTAGCCACTCCAATCACCACTCCAGTAACCACTGTAGCCACTCCAATCACCACTCCAACTCCAGTTACCACTCCAGTAACCACTGTAACCACTCCAATCACCACTCCAGTAACCACTGTAGCCACTCCAATCACCACTCCAGTAACCACTATAACCACTCCAGTCACCACTCCAGTAACCACTGTAGCCACTCCAGTAACCACTCCATTCACCACTGTAACCACTCCAGCCACTCCATTCACCACTGTAACCACTCCAGTCACCACTGTAACCACTCCAGTCACCACTGTGAAAAGAAAAGAAAAAAAAAGAAACGTGATAAACCAGGAAAGTTATTGAATGCATGAATAGAAACAATTGTCCTGTAAAACAATACAAAATGAACCAAGACACTTTGAGCACTTTACAATATGAATCAGAAAGAATGAAAGGAAAAATAGTTTTGAACAAAACACTTCCATAAGTGCAAATTTTTAAATAAGGCGAAAATTTAATAATATATTGATGCTTGTTACAAAACAATCTTAAAGTAATATCATCGTGTGATATCTTCCCTTTTGCATTCTTTATCCTTATGTAATTTACATTTTTACTTCGTAAAAGCTTTAAATTCGCTTATCTCCACTTTAGATGGGTTCCCTTCCGGTAAATAATACCACGCAAATAAAAATGAAATTTTTCCTTGTGAATAGAATGGTCCCTCTACTCTCCATCCTGTCTTCCCTCCATCTCCAGCCAATCAGCAAGCGAGAACGATAAGACTTACGTCATTCGAAGACATCAATCATTCCCTTCAAGCGTGGTGTTTACAACACACGCCTTTCTGTGTGCTCCACTTTTTTATCTAAAAAAGGGAACTGAGCAAGGTGCGATTTTGCTTTAATCTACTATTTTCACTTTCTTGGATTAACTTACGTGATTTGTGATTTGTGTGGATAAATTTCTACTCGGATTGAAGCAATTTTTCGGCACTGTTTCTTTCGGTCTGGTAGTTGTTGAGTTTACACGCAGCGGAGACACCTCTTAGTCCCGGGAAGTGTGCCTCTCTTCTCCACACGGAAGCTACAGGACCGGAATTTTGTTCTAGTTCATGCACACACCGCCTCGGAGTTGGTAGAATCTCTGCAGCTCACTGTGCCTGCTTTGATCCCTAGTCAGCCACAGCTTATGGTACCATTACGTGAATGGCCATTTTTGCTGGTTAGACACTCCTTCGGAACCTGCTGCTTAGGTCAGGGTTTCTCCAGACTCTGCTAGCTCTGGTTCAGGCGAAATTATGCTCATAGACTTTTCGAGCTATTTTTGGCGAAATTTCTGCTGAAAGCCCATTTGTGGGACTACGATATCCCACACATGGTTCCGAGGTGCCGTTTTTTCGGCACCAAGTGGCCCATTTGTGGCACCTCATTTGCCTGGGATCAGGCCCGAATCCCATTTATGGGATCAGTCGGACGAGGCCCACAAATGGACTAGATGGTACCGTTTAAGGTCCCGGAAATCGATCCCGTTTTCGGGCCCATGGTCATATCCCGTTTATGGGATAATTTCCTACATCCCGAAAATGGGCCCATCGAAGGCCCACTTTGAATATCTTTCATTCGATAGAGCCCTAAGAGGTCTTTGAGCATCATTTTAGCGTCTATTCGAACAGAGTGCGTACTGGTACTATTTGCTAACACTCCAAGGTGGTATAACTCTCGTTTTTGCGCTAAATGTTCTTTTATCTGTCTAGTCTGCCGTGACATGAACAGATAACTTACCTGTCTTTTTTCTGCTTGCATTTCAGATATGACAGAAGCCAGCCTGCGGGGTCAGCCGATACTTCTGCAGTGCACCCACCTTCAGCCTTCAACCCTCACTCTATTTGTGACCGTTGCAAACGGAAGAACAGTGTACCCCTTTGCGACGAGTGGAATACTTGCTCCGAGTGCCATCACTTGTCACCGAAACAGTGGAAACTTATTCTCAAGAACAGGATACGCAATGATAGGAGAAGGGACAGAAGTAAAGCCTTGTCTTTATCCCCATGTGCGTCCTCGGATTTCGGTCAAGTAACGATGCGTAAAGCTAGCTCAGTGATTTTGGAACAAGTTTCGTCTCCCGTTAAGATGGATACGGGTTCGGAGTCCGATGCTTTTGCGGTGGACAGGAAGAGCAAGAAATCCCGCAAACGTAAAGCATATACCGAAACGGTGGCCGACCTGGATATTCCAGAAGGCAAGGAGTTGGAAACCCTCAGGAAGGCTTGGGCTATTACATCCTCGGATACGGATAAAGCCGAAACGACACCGAAAACAGACATCGCGTTGGAACCAGTGACAGTTACTCATACGGCTTCGGGCTCCAGTTTCTCGGCTCTGGCCGGTCAGTTGGGCATTCCGGCACAATCAGAACTGTCGTCCCCCCTTCAGTTCCACGACTGCCTGGGGAGTTTTCAGCCTTTTTGTCGATGCAAGCCCAGTTGCAAAAACAATTGCTAGATCTCCAACAGCAAGTCGAACGCCAAGGCAAGGAATCTCACCGCAAACATAAGCCTTCTGCCACAGTTTCGCGGCCACCACCAGACCTACAGCCACTCACCACTCCATCCCCTTCTCATGTAGATCCCAGCACACAACTACCGTCAGTAGAAGTGATCAGTGACGCTGAATCCTCAGGGCTTCCCCCATCAGGGTGAGGATCAGGCTTTATGGGAGAGGAGGAGGAAGAAGAGTTGGTCCAGTCAGTGACATCCCATCTGTCTTCCATTCCACTCAACCGAGAACGGGAGATCTATACCCCTTCGGGTGACGTCCCATCACAGTCGGCAGGCACAAGTCACGAACGGGAACCCGAACAGGAGTCATGGGATCAAGAGTCAGAAGGTGGAGAATCGAGTGAGGAGGCAGCAGATACACCCCCTTCCTCTCAGTTTCGCCTTCCCCTCAGGGAAATGGACTATATCAGATCCCCTCGTAGTGGCCAGAAGCTTTGGAAAGATCCGGCAGCAGCAGGGAGACGCCCAATCAGGACCCCATCCCCACCGGATTTCACTCCACGAAGCGAGAATGCCACTCCATCCATCACCTCATCTACAATAGCTCCAGAAGACGTGCCTTTTCGCGACGCAATTCAGGAAATTGCCCATCTGGCTAGGGTCACTGCCAGCTCTCCTACGGCCGATAAAGAAGATCCTCCTATCCGGATGACCTCTCAGACGGCTCCGCTCCATCAAGACCCATTTATCGCGCTACCTACCAGCGAAGGCATCGCTAACGCGGTAGCAGTACGAACAAGGGAGTTCAAAAAGATGGACAACGCCGAGGGCCGTACCTTATCCCGTTTTCACGCCTCGCGCCACTGTGCTGTAAGACCAGGCCCGTATCGACCATCGGACGACCTAATATCTTCAGAACCTTTGGAGCAACCGTCGAAACGCACGGTTTGGATGCCCTCGGTTCGCAACGATTCGGACATTCCACTAGTGGAGAAAGACGCTAAGACCATTGAGGCGTCCTCACGACATATTCTTAATGTAATGTCATTTCAGGACCACACTCTGAAAGCGTTAAAAACGCGTTGGGAGGATCTACGCCTCAATGATCCGGTCACGTCCAAACTATTGGAATGTCTGGCTCTTGCAACCAGGGACGTTGTCAAGCTATCTACTTACCTGATGACGTCCATGGTTTTCCTCAGACGGGATGCCTTCTTACAACATTGTTGGTCGAGCGTGAAAGGGTTGAGGGAATTGCGTCATGCTCCCATTCTGGGTGAAAAAGAATTGCTTCCTCCCGCGGAAATAGAGCGAGTAAATCAAGAAAGCCGCTCCCTATCACAAGACTTCGCCTTGATGTCCAGGATGTCCCGTGCATCATTCCGGCGCCAACTCAAACGCAAGAGAGTTCAACGCCCAAACTCGGAGCAGGCTAAGCCCATCTCCCAATCGCAACCCCCTCCGGCCAAGAAGCCCAAGTCAGGTCACAGCGGTCGACAGGAGGGCCCATCGCCGCAACAGAGCAGGTAGCAGCCAATCAAAGTACCGCCCAGAGACTCATTGGTCTCCTGGCGATACTTTAATAAGTGTAGAAAATCCAAAAGATTTGCATTCCTACATCTCCTGCTGGCCCGTAGGAGGAAGGCTAGGCAAATTCTGGAAGGCCTGGGCAGAAATGGGTGCCCCTCGTCGGGTAGTCCGATGGCTCAAAAACGGGTATTCTCTACCGTTCAAACGGGATCAAAGGGGTCACAAAGTCCCTATTCCCCTAACTGCCTGGGCACCAGAAAACTTAGTCACCTCCTACCCCAAAGGGTCAGACAAAGATATAGCCCTTCGGGAAATGTTGATATCCCTGAAAGAAAAAGAGGCCATAGAGGAAATGCCCGAAACCCAGGAAGCATTTTTCAGCAGGCTCTTTCTAGTCCCCAAGAAATCAGGCGGGTGGAGATTGGTCATAGACCTCTCCTCCCTCAACGAATTCCTAATGACCACAACTTTCCAAATGGACACAGCCCAAGTTATAAAAGAAAGCCTTCAGGCAGGGATGTTGGGCACGTCGATAGATCTGTCAGACGCGTACCTCCATATCCCGTTACATCATTCAACCAAAAAATTCGTAAGCTTTCAAATAGGCCTACAACGTTTTTGGTTTCGGGCACTCCCTTTCGGCCTCTCCACGGCCCCGTATGTGTTTTCAAAAGTAATGAAAGTTCTGAAGTCTTGGACTCGCCTAGGAGGCATGTTGGTGTTCCAATATCTAGACGACTGTTTACTAGCCCATCAAGACAAACAAGCGGCCCGTCTTCAAACTATAACTCTAGTTCGAAAAGCCATTCAGGTAGGGCTCGTAGTCAACATACCCAAATCGGAACTTTCACCCAAACAAGATATTATATTCCTCGGGGAAAGATGGGATCTAAAAAATGCAAGAGCCTTTCCTACGGAAGAGAGACGCCAAAGAGTCTGCCAGGCAATAAAAGCAATCCCAGCAGACAAAAACGTGAACTTACAGGCAATGGAATCCCTGTTAGGTCTCCTAGTTGCAACCGAAAAAACGGTCCCTTTAGGCCGCTTGCATTACAGACCATTTCAAAGACAGGTCAGATTTGCACTAAGAAAAGGGAGGTTTCCCCGTGCCAAAACAAAAATCTCTGGGAAAACATTAATTCCCCTACAATGGTGGTGCGATCCCATAGTGATGACCGAGGGTGTTCCCTTTCATCCCCCACCCCCAGAGATAGAACTTCAGACCGATTCGTCCCAGAAGGGCTGGGGGATACACTGTCAGGGTCAGGTATGGAAGGGGTTATGGGCTCCCCCCCTAAACAGCTACCACATCAATTGGTTAGAGTTACGAGTAGTGTGGATAGCCCTAAACAGATTGAATCACATTCTCAGGGGCAAATCCGTACGGTTCCTTCTAGACAACTCTACGGCAGTAGCTTACCTAAACAGACAGGGAGGGACCAGGTCTCTTCCTCTCTCGAAACTAGCATGCAAGATTCTTTGCTTTGCCCGCCAGTGTCACATCACCCTAACAGCCCATCACTTAGCGGGAAAACTCAATGTACTGGCAGATTTGGCCTCCAGGGAGGGACAAGTAATTCACACGGAATGGTGCCTAGCACGCACATCCTTCCGATGGGTAGCAGGTCAATCACCATGGGGTCCCCCCTCCATAGACCTATTCGCCAATTCCATGACGACCCAACTGCCCAGGTTTATCTCCCCCTGCCCGGATCCATCTGCATGGGCGGTGGACGCACTCAATTGCCCATGGCCAACCCAAGAAGTATTGTACGCCTTCCCTCCACAGGCAATACTCCTTCAAGTTCTCCAAAGGGTAATCAAACTGAGACCACGATTCCTCCTGTTAGTGGCCCCATGGATGCCGGAAGCTCCATGGTTTGCCCTATTGCTACAATGCAAGGTGGTCAAATCAATCCCGATCCCATGCCACAAAGAACTATTATCCCAACCACACTGGCATCACTTCCACCCGGCCCCTCACCTGCTGAACCTGCACCTTTGGTGTCTGACCAATCTTTCTTAAAGAAGAAAGGTTTCTCGAATAAAGTAGTGGATAAAATGGTTAGTAGTCATAAACAATCCACAGCTAAGGTGTACAGAGCCCAGTGGAATAAATTTGCCTCGTGGTGTACCAAATCGAAAATAGATCCATTCCAGGCGTCCCCACCAGTCGTGGCCGATTTTCTGGACTATCTATTTACGGACGAACATTTAAAAGTAGGTTCAATAGAGGGTTACAGGGCGGCCATAGGATCTAAACTCAAAGCATCCACAGGCTATGACCCAGGAGAAGACTCCGCCCTGTCACAATTGATCAGACACTTTAAGGTGAATTCTCCCCCCCCCCCAGTACGCCCACAGCGGCAAAATGGGATCTGTCACTAGTTCTTCGCTTTCTTCAAAGGCCTGACATTTTTGACGAATCTGTAATATCAGCTAAAAATGCCACCTTAAGGTTCACCTTTCTATTGGCGTTGGCATCAGGCAAACGAAGAAGTGAAATTCACGCCTTAGACAGAACAGTGAGTAAGGAAAACGGGACTTGGGATAAGGTATTCCTCGTACCAAGGGCGGGATTTATGGGCAAAGCACATATCAAAACTCACGGGATGGGTACATTTGGTCATATAGCCCTACCGTCCCTACCCGAAGAACACAACCCGGGAGATCGGGTGTCATTGTGCCCCGTACAAGCACTACGACAGTATTTAGTTATTTCGGAAACATATCGGTCATCAGGCCAAAAAGCCTTGATCATTTCCCACATGCCGAATTTCAATAAGGACATCTCCAAACAAACGATTTCTCGTTACATTAAAGAGGTCATTATCACAGCCTATGAAGGGACACAGTCTGATACCAATCTCCTATCAGAGTTGAACGTTAAAGCCCATCAAGTAAGACAGGTGGCAAATTCACTTAGGGCTTTACGCAATGTGTCATTTTCTGAAATCCTCAAAACGGGATGCTGGGTTTCGCCAAACTCTTTTATCAAATATTACCTAAAAGATTTCTCCCAAGATGAAATCTCCGGGATTTATTCGGTGGCCCCTTTTATAGCGGCAGAATCAACATTTAAGGCTTAATTTTTGTTCTGTTAACAGACCGGTCACCCCTAGACCGAAAAGCAAGGGCAAACAGAAAGGTGGACCATCCAAGGGTCGAGGCGGCTATCAACATAAGTTCAAGAATAACCGCACCTCCTAATGGACCACAACCGCTTCTAGAGACATCTAGCCACGGTTAACAGCGAAGTTTTCTTTCGATACCATATTTTTGGGACCAAGACAGTTTATGCTTTCGTACCATATTCAAGAGTCTGTTGTAAGGTACCGTCACTGTAGCAGGGAATTTCCTTCTTCAGGGCTGATTATGTAACCCTTTTTCTAGTTATTACTAAGAAAAGGGGGGGGGGAGAGCAGAGACAGACATCTCTTCTCCTTGCCCGGTTCGATATAGTCTAGCTTCACTTGATCCCATGAAGAAGGTATCCCATTCCTACAGTGACCATACCATGAGTACCGTAGGTACCATTTTTTCTGGGACTGATCCCATATGCAAATTGTGACAGTTCTCAACAATTTATAATTCTGTGATTACGCCTTCACCCTGCGGGTGTGTAGTAATTTTTAATTTCATGAATAAGGTGCTTATTATCAGTATTTTCACTTATGCTAGAGATCGTGACAATACCTCTATTTGTGTTCCATTTATGTGTTCAGGCCTTAAGGCCAGCATGCATTTACTGGCACAGACGGAGCTAATTTCCTCTGTGTTAAGAATTTTATTTTACGTAAATCAGGTTTTGGATTTACTGCTTTTAAATAAACTTTTAAGGTCAATAAAGTTGGTTTACTTTGTACCTTCTGCATGGTAATACATAGCATCAGAGTATCCCAGGTCGGGCTCCATCCAGTGGGAGGCAGGCGGGGGATGGATAGGATACTCATTCAAACGGTTGGTTTGATGGTCAATTTTAGCTTGGTACTACGTTGGAGTCCTTTGACCGTTAGTACTACTCTTTGTTATTCTTTGTCAACGGATCGGGAGTGCTCCTCTCGACTATTAGTTGGAAGAATAGTAAAAGCGGAACATAGTTTGAGTCTTTTATTTTTCTCTCACTTTGTCCCCTTATGTCCAAGGACATTGCACTCTGTCGAGTATACAGCACGATTCGCGTAATTATTTATCAATTTTTCAACAGAATGGCAGGCTCCCCTTCTCCGGACTTTAGTCCCATCTAAAGTGGAGATAAGCGAATTTAAAGCTTTTACGAAGTAAAACTATCGTTTTATTTTCGTAAAACGCGCTTTTACGAGTAAAAGCGCAATTCGCGTTCTCCACTTTAGCCTATCTTCCCTCCCAGCCAACCCGCAACAAGCCTGGGTGCGTTGTCACCACTTTTTGGGGCTTGAAGGGAATGATTGATGTCTTCGAATGACGTAAGTCTTATCGTTCTCGCTTGCTGATTGGCTGGAGATGGAGGGAAGACAGGATGGAGAGTAGAGGGACCATTCTATTCACAAGGAAAAATTTCATTTTTATTTGCGTGGTATTATTTACCGGAAGGGAACCCATCTAAAGTGGAGAACGCGAATTGCGCTTTTACTCGTAAAAGCGCGTTTTACGAAAATAAAACGATAGTTTAATTTACATTGGATATGGTGGCACTGGAGATGTAACAGACATCGATGTCCTCCAGGGCTGCGGACAACATATCATTCAGCTGACTGAAGTGCATGCTTTAGTTTTAAATAAGCCTTTGCCCCAAAATTTGACCAAATTGCTATAATTCGTCAGACTATATACATTATTGTATTTATGCTGTGACAATAATCAAATTATCCCCACCGCTATCACTAATTTCCCGTTTTTGTTGCTGCACATAACTTATAGCTGCCGTTGGATCAACCCGGCGCTTGAAAAATATCATCCACATCTTTTCTCTGCCGTAACATCATAGAATTGGAAGATACTAAGTGAAGTGAGGATGCCCAATTCATTCACTTTTCCCCTAACCGCTTGGCGCTACCCCCTGCATATATTCCCTACTTTTGGCGCCACTGTTATCAGTTTTCACCCTTACGTTTAGACAAATGAGCAAGTTTTGGAAATTCTTTGTTTATGCTCTTTAAAAAATTCCAAGTTATCAGAATGATTGTGTAAAGATGCGTGAGGAGAAGATTTCTAAATAACATCGAAAAGTGGTAGCAGAAGACAGGACCCGATCGATCCGACGGTACCCTCGGAACATGAATTTGATCGGAGTTTCGGAAGTAGATATGTAAGTCTGTAAGTGTCTAACAAAGTATGGACCTGTTGTTTTGAACGGCATGCCTAAGTTTGCTCTCGGTTACAGGGTTTTCACTCTCACTACCAATGGTTAGAAGAGCAGTCTAGGAGAGGATGTACCTAATTTTTGTACCTCACGGGCCTCTACGGTGGCACCGACCGGATCGTTAGTCATTCCACTTGTCGGATTTTCGTTATCTCTAAGTACATCAGAGTTTTCGTGAAATGTATTTTTTGGCAGGAATGCGCCCACAACTCAGCCATATTTTTCTCTCGTTTAGATTCTTGTGCTGGAAACGAGAGTGCTATCGCATCTTCTGAGTACCCTGTGAGTACGGTCAGTTCCAAATTCTTTGTCTCCAGACCAGGGGGTGAAGTATTTAACAGTTTGGGTGCGGACGTTTTGGGTGCAAGATTCGGTAAATCAGAGTGTAACAGCGTCGTGAAGTGTGTCATACCTGTACGCATTTGGCTCATAAATAGTGCAAGAACATTAACAGACAGAGATATAGATAGATACATAATCGCCATGTGAAAGTATTCTTGGGCAACTATCAACCACGCCTATCAGCACATATAACATAACACCGAGGGCTCACAAGGCACAATATCTTTAAGTTCCGCAGGCGAATGCAAGGCTGCTGTTAGGAAAGTACTACAGGAGCAACCAGAAGTCATGCCACACGCGTTCGGTGGCCCCGGCTGCCTTATCTGTGGACCGGCGAAAGAAAGTGTGGGGTACACCGTCGGGTACTTTGAGTGGCAGCCAGGAACCGACACCTGAGAGGAGGCCTACAGCCGCACAAGGCCCCACAGCGTTGGATGGAGGGAGCCACAACCAGCGTTGATACAGGCAATGCACCTAATGCACATGACCCTAATGCAGTGTGATATCACAACATGGAGAGACGCGGGGACGTAAGAGCAGCACGTGGCAATCTCGCGTAATGATAACGTTGCGCAGATGATTTGCCCAAGTTTTTTGTCTCTATGTAGTTTTTTTCTTCGATAGGGATTTGATGCGCATCGCTGCTACCGACTCGCTAGCGCAGTCCTGAGTTATGAAGGGTTTGGGTCAATCTTGGCAGAAGCCATATGTGGGTCTTCTTTCAGTCTCGTGTGTCCACACCCGATCTTCTTTACCAAGGCCGGAGTTGCATGTCTCCGCATGTGTGGGGGCAACCAACAGCCTATTCTCTACTGTTACTAAATGTGGAAAGCCCCCACGACTCAATTGCTGATATCTCAGCATCGTCTGTTGATATATTCTTGCTTAATAGCAGCGGGAATCGCGACGATTAGAGCAGAGAGTCTTCTGTTTCTTGCAGAAAACATTGTCAATAATACAGAAGCTGCCGTAAATTTGAAATTCGAACTGTACTGTTGGGCGCTGTCTCCAGACCTTATTTATGATTCTTATTTCTGAATCTCTGGTGCGATCGACGAGAGCTTAGGCTAGAGATGATGAGGAAGGTCTACAGTTTTTTTCGCTCTTTCCCATACACCCTTTACCCTGCACGACTTAGACTTTTCGTTCGAACAGAAACGAACGGCTGAATATTTCTTCGCTAATACTAAGCGTATACAAAAACTGTCCTGTGCAAATAAATTTCGTTCCAAGAAGAATTGCTAGAAGGTGTATACGCCACTGCAAAAACAACGAAGCTACTAACCACCGACAACCATGTGAGATCCCTTCCCCTGTTGCTTGGTAAGCCTTCTTATTCTTACTGGATTACACCAACTACGGTTGATTTCACATCTTCCATTTTGCTGGTGTACAAACAGAGGACCTCTGATGAGACTTGTCTGTTATGTATAAACACAGAGCGGATCGATTCTTTCGCTCTTTTTTGAGTATTATTTTCGAGGAATTCTCGTCGGTCTGCGGAGTAAGAAGGTATTATACACAACAGATCAAATCGCCGAAGAGGTTTGCTGTTGCACAACAACGTACGCTGAAAGTGACATCTAGGGGTCAAAGTGTGTGATTTACCAACGAGTGGAACACAAAGCATTTAGTGAAAGTGTTTTAAGAATCGGAGCTCCATCACTAAGTTAAGGAACGCCTAAATTCTATGCAGTTACGGTTGAGAAAAGATATGGATACTTTTCTAGCGCCGGTGCGATCCAACGGCATTTGTAAAAGCCATTTGTAAGAACAAAACCATTTTGCATTTTATGTTATTTTCCACCCTTCGACTCCAAAAAAAATTAAGTTGAAAAAATTCGCCTTTGAATAATAGGTTCTCGTTATTTATTTATTTATTTATTTACTTATTTATTTATTATTATTATTATTATTATTATTATTATTATTATTATTATTATTATTATTATTATTATTATTATTATTATTATTATTATTATTATTATTATTATTATTATTATTATTATTATTGTTATTATTATTATTATTATTATTATTATTATTATTATTATTATTATTATTATTATTATTATTATTATTATTATTATTATTATTATAGGTCCCCAAAAAAGTAAATAACAAAATAAACGTTCCTATACGAGAAAATGATACATTTTTTACAATAATGCCACAATGTGACGCAATATTAATGTTTTTACAATATTATGATCATTTTGACGTTTCATGATCATCGGGTTTTCGTTGAATAAGGATGTTTACATAGCGATAATCCGGATGGTTTCGGGGGGGGGCGTTCTTTGTCTGCAGTTTTCTAAATTTCTTTACCACGTCGATTTTTTTACCTATGCACAAATTGTCGATTTTTTTCGGAATTTTTATTTATTGTTCCATCGAAGACGTATTTTTTACTAGCCCACCAACTCAAAGTCTACACCTCGTTGTTTATCCAGCGTCTATTCACCGTTGTGTCAAAGAGGTTGGCCTGTGATCGCTATCAATAAAAAAATAACGTTTTATCGACGTCCGATAGTTTACTGGGATATGGAATGTCAAAAGCTGCGCTACGTAGAGTTTTGATGCAACTGGCAATTTGGCATCATTATTGACCAAAATTTTTAAATAATTCTGAAATTTTAAATGTTCAGAATCCAATCTTTTTGTGGTCTCAGGTGTAATTTTTTGCTTTTGAGAAACCCTTTTTTTTCGTTTGTTTGTTTGTTTTTTGTTTGTAAATAAATATTTATCTCATGTAAATATCTATATTAACTTTTCAAGGAATTCGAATAGAATGCAACAGAGGGTATTTAGTTTTTTACGTCTTACATTTGGACGTACACCAAACAACTGACCATGAATTTATTTTTAACGAATGCTTGAACGTATCTACCTGTCGGCTCCTGTACGCCCCACGAATTCAACTGCAAGAGAAACACATTGACAATTAAAGTAATAACAAATAATAAAGTAATAGCAATAATAACATTGAAAGTGTAATAAATGTATTTGTGTATTACAACATTTTGGAATCGATATTGATCCTACATAAAGAGACAAGCAAGGGCGTTTTTTCATGAAATAACTTGAAAACAGCTAAAAATATACTATCAAGCAATATTTTTTTTCAAGTATTTTTTACAATGACATAAAAATTGCAATCTCGAAAATAGGACCACAAGTGGCTCTTTGGTCATCTTAATAATTGGTCCGATTTCTAAGGCACCCTGTGTGTGGTTTTTCATAACGGGAGGTATTTTTTTTTTACTTAGAACGGGACTATTGGAAAATGGACCTATCATTACATAAATATTAAAATATAAATATAAGAAATAATCAATCTGACTACAACAGAAGCAAAAGCACCTATTGTAAAGACCTCCTGAATCCCCGCAATATATATATATATATAGAGAGAGAGAGAGAGAGAGAGAGAGAGAGAGAGAGAGAGAGAGAGAGAGAGAGAGAGAGAGAGAGAGAGAGAGAGAGAGAGAGAGAGAGAGAGAGAGAGAAAGAAAAGGAAAAAACACTAAATTGACTATATTTCCGATACGTTTCGGGGTCTCATAGGTAATTTGGAAAAACAAACTTGTGGTTCTTTTCTTGGGGAAAACTTTTTTAAGCATGTATTCAGCTAAAATGTGAAAAAAAAATAGATAACTGTATGGACATTTCATTTTTTATGAATCGCATTTCATATCATTTTATATTAATTTATGAATGTTGCAAGTCTTCACTAGAGCGTTGAATTAACGTTCAGGATCCTCACAGTTACCCAGAGGTTCCTGTAATTCGTTTACTTAAAAAGATATTATTTGAGACATCCAAAATTCCGAGTTTTTATATCTAAAATTGTATTATATTTCTAAAATTGCATTTAAATATCTAAAATCCATTATAAATATCAATAACATTAATTCAAATAACAAATTAATTAATTAATATTTGAAATACACAAAAATATTATTTTTTAAATAAGCCATTTTTAAAGCTATTATTTTTGTTTAATAAAAAAAACAACAAATTCTTACCTGAGGACAAAAGGAGGCATACTCCCATAAAATGCAGCAGCTCCATCTTCAATTATTTTCTTCGAAAGTATGGAGAGCGAGCAACGATCCTTGGATTTTTGGTTGTAATTTATGACCCGTTTTCTTCGACCTATTTTCTCGACTGTACCAGTTGCTAGTTTAGCTGACACATATGTTTCTTAGAGTCCGGGATTATTAGTTCTTATTACAGATAAATATTCTTATTAAATGACTGTCAGCCAATAACGGCTGCTAGATTACCCAAATTCAAAAGGGCTTATATAAGACGTTTTCATATGGTGTGTTTTTGTAGCGTATTTGACTGATCATGTCTGTATTATTACTTGATCGTTTTTTAATAGCAAACTATAAATAACTGAATAACGTGAAATAAATAGATTATGCAAATAAGCAATTTTACACCAGAACTGGTGTAGGAATCAGAGCAGCAAAGCAGGATCCCCACCCCCACAAATCCAATACCCCCTATACACCCAACACTCATTTCCTTTAGACGGAGAGGACCGTATTTGCAAGGTAAAACTTTATTAAAACGTGAATCCACTCACTTTTTGGAAGTCAAGCATCAGATAAAGCCTTCTTTTACTATATCAGTTCGTTTCTATCAAGATGGGATAAAAATATTTTTCCTGTTTTTTTTTTCAATCTCAGTATTTTTTCTCTTTTTCCCCATCAGTTTTGAGTGATCACTAGACCGATTTCTTGTTGCCCCACCCCCTCCCCCATTAATCTGCTTTAAAAAGATGTTCCACTAACAGAATTATAAGTTAGATCAGCGTGATGTTATTGCTTGACTGTGATTCAGCTTGGTTTCACTGTTGCGGTCGGGGTACCAGCACTGTCATCTTGAGAGAGCTGTGTGACCAGGTCATTGCTCAGAGATGGGAAGAAGAAAGTGTAACTGCTTGGTCTCGTGGTAACGATAGCCACTGCAAGCGCTATTCGATTTCTCTGCCAAGGCAGTGTCACTTTGGGCGCAACCAATCAAGCGCCAGTGTGTCGGTGGTATGGCGTTGAAGGTTGCAGGGCAATCTCAAGGCGTTAGGTGACTAGATCGGGTAATAACTCCTGCTCTGCAGGGGATAGGGGTAGGGGAGATTGGAGCACCGTGCGGGATACCCGGGGTGGCTCCCCAAGATATAACCATAAAGCCGTAGTCATAACCACACATGCTCTATCTCATTCCTGGGTTATTACTGCTGCTCCTTCTCCCGCGAGGGGGGGGGGGGGGCGTGGAGTACCCCAAGATATAGTCATATAACCACAGTTACAATCACACGATATATATATATATATATATATATATATATATATATATATATATATATATATATGGGTCTAGGCCCAAACCCCTCGAACGAAAGCCCCCTGGCCCTACCCCCCCCGTCAACCCCCCCCCCCCCGGTTCTCGGGTCTATTTTATATTTTGTAATTGCGATACATCCACGTTGTTAATTACACTTCAAATGCCCATTGGAGAGACCACACGGCGTTTAAAATTGCAATTTCTGGACTACTGAAGGAATTGATCATCATTATAAAAGAAACTTAATACATCCATTGATGTTGGCACTCAGTTTTTGAATTTGCAATTGCTCTTACGATTGATGAGTGTATAGACATTAAAAATTGCAATTCATATGCCGGTTGCGAGATCAGTCGAGTTTACAAATTACAATTTCTCTTGCGGCAGATGTGACTTATATCCATTGTGATTCACTTGAATGGGTAATTTAGTGACCCAGATTGCTGTGAAAAATCATGCTACCATCATGGAATACATTACATCTGCTAAAGGGAATCCAACGCTATTGTACCAAGGCCATTTGTACGTAAGGCAAAAAAAATCTAACAAATGGCTATGTTTCGTACGAGGGAGTAAAGAGGCGCCAGAATAAATAATCATTACACATTTTCTTTGAGAACGGGGGGTTGGGTCGGGGGGTTTAGGCCGCCGGGGGGTTTAGTCGGGGGTTTTGACGGGGGGGGGGGGGTTGTTACGGCCGGGGGGAGGGGATTCGGCCTGTTCCCATATATATATATCTATATATATATATATATATATATATATATATATATATATATATATATATATATATATATATATATATTCTCATTTTTTCGAAATGTCTAAAACGAACGGCAGCAGTTGTTAGTAAGGCATTTTTATTTTTCAAAGGGATGGCCGAAGGGCTGAGCCGGCGTTAGCTTTGAATTGCGAGACCAGCAATGTAATCCACTGCATTCGTTATGACCACTGGTGCGAAAGTCAATCCCCCGTTTCCTACCAGAAACGGCTTCGTACCTGGGACCTTGGAATTACCAGACTATTGCTGTGACCAACTGAATTAACCTTTATCCCCCTACCCTTGCATAACACAACACAACATTTGTAAGGTTTAAAGAGGGCTTTTAAATCCCACCTCTAAAGAAAACTAGATGCTCGACAAGCAGGAATTCACCGTGATCTGGGCAAATTTGAAATTATTTTTTAAATAATTTACCATTTTGTTAATTTCTGTCGTGCTTCCAAAAATTCCTGGTCACTACACTGCACAAGAGTTGGAACCACCCCCTGGGTAAAATTTGATACGAAACCATCCACTAATAAATGCTCTAGGCGCGTGAGACTAAAAGTGCACAGACAGAAGGACAGACGGATAGAGTGAAAGCTATATCCATCCCCCGGCGGATACTAATTTAGACACATTCTTTCACATGACACCATGCGACACGCCTGCCATTCCCGTGCAGTAAACACTGCAAACAAAGTTAGACAGACTTCGTACCCGAGAAAGCATTGTTGTATAGACGCCGTGAAAGTGACATTATCTCGTGGCATTGATCTCGAATTGCCATCTTGACAGCGACAATGAATCTGTACTCACTTTCCCTCCCCCACCCCACCCCTATTATAGTAGCCCTCTCTTGGGTCATTCGGTCATGCAGGGTACGTGTGAAGTCCATGAATATTTTTCAGAAGTAAAAAATTGCTCACCCTCAAAATTCTGACATTTTACGCCATCTTTGGTCCATTTTCGAGTACCATTTCCGATGAGCGATACAATAAGATGATTGTTTTTTGTTGTCTTTGGTTTGTGAGTCTGACTTCTATGCAATATTTTCACATGCCTATTGCACGTTACGACAAAAAAACATTGATTAGATGTCGGGAACAAAGTTGCTTTTTGGTTGCGACAGATAGCAACATCTAAACAAAGTTGCTTACTCAACGCCTATTCAACGTTATATCAATGACGTTGGTTAGACGTTAATCTATGGTCTCGACCAATCCCTGTAAACACTGGTTGGTTGAATGCGACGTAGAATCAACGTCAAATTTTGTTTCAATATGGAAGCTTGAAGTTGAAACTGGATCTACTTGCCGGTGTTGGATAATCGTACATTATTCGAGGCTGAAAAAATGCTAGTCAGCGCAACGGACGCTGTACAGATGACCGGTGAACGATGTTGTATAGCAGTTGGGAAAATATATATTCTAAATCTAGATGGCGATAATCATAATTTGTCTGGGTCATGCCCCATCAAAGTACAGCCACCGTTGTGTCATCCGGCAACCAAGATATGTATGAAGTCAATTTTCATGAACATTTTTCAAAAGTAAGCGGGCAAAAAAACCCCTGAAATTCTGACATTTTACCACTTCTTTTATTCTATTTTATAAGCGATTGGTTATGACTTTCATTTCTAATGAGCGGCAACATACTGAAGTTTTTTGCTTTTTAAGCGGACGGTATATTCAACGCAAATTTTCCACATCTATTTAATATTACGAGCAAGACGTTGATAAGACGACAGAGAAGGGCGAAAGGGGAAGAGGGGTGTGAGAGGTTACGACTATTTCCCATGCTGTCATTTTCAAACCACAACTCTAACTTCTCTTTATTTTTTCTTTTATTATATTTATTCTATTTCATAACCTTGTTAGTGATGACGCATATGAGTAGTTTTTCGAGCGGCTTTTCCAGACGTTCAGTTTTTTATTTTACACCAAGGTTTGCCTCAGTCATAACGTCACGTTAATTATTAAATGGTTGCCTCTCGTTAAAAAGGTAAAGAAAACACACTTCAATGTGACAAAAACGAAATACCAAGAAATTCTGAGTAATGTGGCGATTAGGTCAGCCAACTCTTTAAGCCATTTTGGCAACAACAACCAATGTATATATTGGACGTTTTCCAATCTGGTGTGCACACAGATTATCACGGTTAATCAGTCCGTTTAGCTGAGCTTATCCTTGGGAACGGGGTGGGGTCTGCAGGAGGAGGTCGTAGTGGTGGTGGTGGTGGGGGGGGGGGATGGAGGTGCGGGGTGCTGTTCTCAAGTAAAGTTTTTCAATGTCGAATAATTCCCACTTGCAAACAATGTTTGCAAATGGGTATGCTTTACTGGATATTCCGGCAGTTTGTTCCTTTTTTTTCAGAATGGTTTCCAGAAAACTCCTTTATTGTTTGGCATAGGAAGACGAAATTTGGCACACAGACAGAGTATGATGAGACGTTGTGAAATCCGCATTTGTTTTAAACCTTAACTTCCACGATCAAAGTCAAATTGAGGTCAAAGTAATTTTTACCTCAAAATGGTTTCCAGCAAACTCCTCTTAGAAGGTTTGGCATATCAGAACTACAATAACAGGTGAAGAGGGTAATCTGTGATCGTAAAACCAGTGTTTTTTTTTTACCTTGACCTTCGAGGTTAAGGTCAAACTGAGGTCAAAATATTTTAAAGCCCCTATTTATTACGAAAATTGTGGTCAAAAGTTTACGGTTTCAGTAGGGAGTAACCTCGCGATCTTAATCTCGATATTCAGTGTCAAGGTCAAAGGTAACTTGACCTTTGTATTTCGAAAAAAGCGTTAGAGAGGGAAAGAGACTGGCCATTAACTTGAATATGGTCTGAGATTAGAAACTTATTTTCGGTCCTTTGGACCTAACAGACGTTATATATGAGGTTCCTCCTCGATCACAGCCATGATCAAAAACCGGAAGTTGACCATTTTCTCGAAACGGTAAGATATTTGGAGCTTTTTTGACCTTTGGTTCTAAGCGATGTTATACAAGGTGTACCTCGGTGGCCTTAACTTTCTGGGTCATGGTCAAGGTAAAAAAAACCAGAAGGTCACAATTGTGTTAAAAACGTTAGAGTCAGAGCGATTTGGAGCTTATTTTCGACCTTTGGGCCTAAAAGTTTTGATCAAGGTCCTGGTCGAAAACCGGAAGTTGAGATCATCTCGAAAATGGTTAGAGATCGGTCGCTTTAAGGTCACTTGAACCCTTCAGGCCTAAAAGACACCACCTAAAAGGTATCTCGGTGATTTCGAGCTGTTCGGGGTGAAGGTCAAAAAAGGGCAGTTGACCTTTATCTCGGAAACGGCTAGAGAAAGAGCGTTTTGGGGCTATATTACAATCCTTTGGGAGTAAAAGACGCTACATAAGAGGTAGCTCCCCAGTGGGCATTGTGACGTTTCAGCAAAGTTACATAGCCGCCAATGATTGTTCCTGGAAATTGAAACGTCTACCTTTCGACTTTGGATAGACGTCGATGTGATCGGTGGGGGTGATCAATCGCAACCGAAGTACAACCAGGCTTCATGTCTGGTTTGGTCGAATCGACATTACAACCTCAAATCGACGTTCGATTGACCTTAGAATGTATACTGGGTCGGTGATCATGACCATCTCGTCATAATGTAGCATATAGATGTTCTGGCGGAATTCGATCTAGTTACATATTATACCGTGAAAACAAGTACAAACTAGACCGAATTTCGCTACACGTAGCGAAATAGTACCCACTTGCAAGGGCAGAGACACAACATATTTGGTCAAAGACACATTTTTCAGTGTTTCGACATAATTGTCAGTCTCCGGATTATTATCTTACTGCTTTCCAGATAAAAGTCAACTTCCGGTTTTTAACCTTGACCGTTGACCCAGAAGGTCAAGGTAACCGAGGTACCTCTTGTGTAACGTTGTTTAGGAGCAAAGGGTCGAAAATGAGCTCAAAATCGCTCTATCCCTAACTGTTTTCGAGATAATAGTCAACTTCCGGTTTTTAATCTTGACCGTGACGCAGAAGGTCAAGGTCACCGAGGTACTTCATGTGTAACGTTGTTAAGCCCAAAGGGTACAAAATGAGCTCAAAATCACTATCTCTAACCGTTTTTCGAGATAATAGTCAACTTCCGGTGATTGACCTTAACCGTGACCCAAAAAGGTCAGAGACACCGAGGTGCCTCTTATGTAACGTCGATTATTCCCAAATTCTCGAAAATGAGCTCAAACTCGCTGTATCTCTGTTTTCCAGATGATAGTCAACTTCCAAATTGTCGAAAATGAGCCTAAAATCGCTGTATCTCTTACTGTTTTCCAGATTATAGTCAACTTCCGGTTTTTGACCTTGACCGTGACCCAGAAGGTGAAGGTCACCGAGGTACCTCTTATGTAACGTTGTTTAGGCACAAAGGGTCGAAAATGAGCTCAAAATCGCTCTATCTCTAACCGTTTTCGAGATAATAGTCAACTTCCGGTTTTTGACCTTGACCGTGACCCAGAAGGTCAAGGTCACCGAGGTACCTCTTATGTAACGATGTTTAGGCCAAAAGGGTCGTAAATGAGCTCAAAATCGCTCTATCTTTAACCGTTTTCGAGATAATAGTCAACTTCCGGTTTTTGACCTTGACCGTGACCCAGAAGGTCAAGGTCACCGAGGTACCTCTTATGTAACGTTGTTTAGGCCCAAAGGGTCGAAAATGAGCTCAAAATCGCTCTATCTCTAACCGTTTTCGAGATAATAGTCAACTACCGGTTTTTGACCTTGACCGTGACCCAGAAGGTCAAGGTCACCGAGGTACCTCTTATGTAACGTTGTTTAGGCCCAAAGGGTCGAAAATGAGCTCAAAATCGCTCTATCTCTAACCGTTTTCGAGATAATAGTCAACTTCCGGTTTTTGACCTTGACCGTGACCCAGAAGGTCAAGGTCACCGAGGTACCTCTCATGTAACGTTGTTTAGGCCCAAAGGGTCGAAAATGAGCTCAAAATCGCTCTATCTCTAACCGTTTTCGAGATAATAGTCAACTTCCGGTTTTTGACCTTGACCGTGACCCAGAAGGTCAAGGTCACCGAGGTACCTCTTATGTAACGTTGTTTAGGCCCAAAGGGTCGAAAATGAGCTCAAAATCGCTCTATCTCTAACCGTTTTCGAGAGGATAGTCAACTTCCGGTTTTTGACCTTGACCGTGACCCAGAAGGTCAAGGTCACCGAGGTACCTCTTATGTAACGTTGTTTAGGCCCAAAGGGTCGAAAATGAGCTCAAAATCGCTCTATCTCTAACCGTTTTCGAGATAATAGTCAACTACCGGTTTTTGACCTTGACCGTGACCCAGAAGGTCAAGGTCACCGAGGTACCTCTTATGTAACGTTGTTTAGGCCCAAAGGGTCGAAAATGAGCTCAAAATCGCTCTATCTCTAACCGTTTTCGAGATAATAGTCAACTTCCGGTTTTTGACCTTGACCGTGACCCAGAAGGTCAAGGTCACCGAGGTACCTCTTATGTAACGTTGTTTAGGCCCAAAGGGTCGAAAATGAGCTCAAAATCGCTCTATCTCTAACCGTTTTCGAGATAATAGTCAACTTCCCGTTGTTGACCTTGACCGTGACCCAGAAGGTCAAGGTCACCGAGGTACCTCTTATGTAACGTTGTTTCGGCCCAAAGGGTCGAAAATGAGCTCAAAATCGCTCTATCTCTAACCGTTTTCGAGATAATAGTCAACTTCCGGTTTTTGACCTTGACCGTGACTCAGAAGGTCAAGGTCACCGATGTACCTCTTACGTAACGTTGTTTAGGCCCAAAGGGTCGAAAATGAGCTCAAAATCGCTCTATCTCTAACCGTTTTCGAGATAATAGTCAACTTCCGGTTTTTGACCTTGACCGTGACCCAGAAGGTCAAGGTCACCGAGGTACCTCTTATGTAACGTTGTTTAGGCCCAAAGGGTCGAAAATGAGCTCAAAATCGCTCTATCTCTAACCGTTTTCGAGATAATAGTCAACGTCCGGTTTTTGACCTTGACCGTGACCCAGAAGGTCAAGGTAACCGAGGTACCTCTTATGTAACGTTGTTTAGGCCCAAAGGGTCGAAAATGAGCTCAAAATCGCTCTATCTCTAACCGTTTTCGAGATAATAGTCAACTTCCGGTTGTTGACCTTGACCGTGACCCAGAAGGTCAAGGTCACCGAGGTACCTCTTATGTAACGTTGTTTCGGCCCAAAGGGTCGAAAATGAGCTCAAAATCGCTCTATCTCTAACCGTTTTCGAGATAATAGTCAACTTCCGGTTTTTGACCTTGACCGTGACTCAGAAGGTCAAGGTCACCGAGGTACCTCTTACGTAACGTTGTTTAGGCCCAAAGGGTCGAAAATGAGCTCAAAATCGCTCTATCTCTAACCGTTTTCGAGATAATAGTCAACTTCCGGTTTTTGACCTTGACCGTGACCCAGAAGGTCAAGGTCACCGAGGTACCTCTTATGTAACGATGTTTAGGCCCAAAGGGTCGGAAATGAGCTCAAAATCGCTCTATCTCTAACCGTTTTCGAGATAATAGTCAACTTCCGGTTTTTGACCTTGACCGTGACCCAGAAGGTCAAGATCAACGAGGTACCTCTTATGTAACGTTGTTTAGGCCCAAAGGATCGAAAATGAGCTCAAAATCGCTCTATCTCTAACCGTTTTCGAGATAATAGTCAACTTCCGGTTTTTGACCTTGACCGTGACCCAGAAGGTCAAGGTCACCGAGGTACCTCTTATGTAACGTTGTTTAGGCCCAAAGGGTCGAAAATGAGCTCAAAATCGCTCTATCTCTAACCGTTTTCGAGATAATAGTCAACTTCCGGTTTTTGACCTTGACCGTGACCCAGAAGGTCAAGGTCACCGAGGTACCTCTTATGTAACGATGTTTAGGCCCAAAGGGTCGGAAATGAGCTCAAAATCGCTCTATCTCTAACCGTTTTCGAGATAATAGTCAACTTCCGGTTTTTGACCTTGACCGTGACCCAGAAGGTCAAGATCAACGAGGTACCTCTTATGTAACGTTGTTTAGGCCCAAAGGATCGAAAATGAGCTCAAAATCGCTCTATCTCTAACCGTTTTCGAGATAATAGTCAACTTCCGGTTTTTGACCTTGACCGTGACCCAGAAGGTCAAGGTCACCGAGGTACCTCTTATGTAACGTTGTTTAGGCCCAAAGGGTCGAAAATGAGCTCAAAATCGCTCTATCTCTAACCGTTTTCGAGATAATAGTCAACTTCCGGTTTTTGACCTTGACCGTGACCCAGAAGGTCAAGGTCACCGAGGTACCTCTTATGTAACGTTGTTTAGGCCCAAAGGGTCGAAAATGAGCTCAAAATCGCTCTATCTCTAACCGGTTTCGAGATAATAGTCAACTTCCGGTTTTTGACCTTGACCGTGACCCAGAAGGTCAAGGTCACCGAGGCACCTCTTATGTAACGTTGTTTAGGCCCAAAGGGTCGAAAATGAGCTCAAAATCGCTCTATCTCTAACCGTTTTCGAGATAATAGTCAACTTCCGGTTTTTGACCTTGACCGTGACCCAGAAGGTCAAGGTCACCGAGGCACCTCTTATGTAACGTTGTTTAGGCCCAAAGGGTCGAAAATGAGCTCAAAATCGCTCTATCTCTAACCGTTTTCGAGATAATAGTCAACTTCCGGTTTTTGACCTTGACCGTGACCCAGAAGGTCAAGGTCACCGAGGCACCTCTTATGTAACGTTGTTTAGGCCCAAAGGGTCGAAAATGAGCTCAAAATCGCTCTATCTCTAACCGTTTTCGAGATAATAGTCAACTTCCGGTTTTTGACCTTGACCGTGACCCAGAAGGTCAAGGTCACCGAGGCACCTCTTATGTAACGTTGTTTAGGCCCAAAGGGTCGAAAATGAGCTCAAAATCGCTCTATCTCTAACCGTTTTCGAGATAATAGTCAACTTCCGGTTTTTGACCTTGACCGTGACCCAGAAGGTCAAGGTCACCGAGGCACCTCTTATGTAACGTTGTTTAGGCCCAAAGGGTCGAAAATGAGCTCAAAATCGCTCTATCTCTAACCGTTTTCGAGATAATAGTCAACTTCCGGTTTTTGACCTTGACCGTGACCCAGAAGGTCAAGGTCACCGAGGCACCTCTTATGTAACGTTGTTTAGGCCCAAAGGGTCGAAAATGAGCTCAAAATCGCTCTATCTCTAACCGTTTTCGAGATAATAGTCAACTTCCGGTGTTTGACCTTGACCGTGACCCAGAAGGTCAAGGTCACCGAGGTCCCTCTTATGTAACGTTGTTTAGGCCCAAAGGGTCGAAAATGAGCTCAAAATCGCTCTATCTCTCACCGTTTTCGAGATGAGTCGGCCTGTCGTTAAGGACGCGTGAAATCACGTGACCTTTGACCTTGGCCCTCAAGGTCAAGGTTAGTGATGAAAGTTTACCCTTTACTGGGTAGGTTTTATGCATTCACAGTGGGATTTGAGCACCTTTATGGCTACTTTTCGTTATTAATAGGTGTTTCCAAAAATATTTTGACCTCAATTTGACCTTGACCTCTGAGGTGCAAGGTCAAAAAATTTTACGGATTTGACGACAACTCATTACCCTCTATGTCTCTGCCACATGCCGTCTTTTTACGACAAACCCTGTAGGAGGAGTTTTCTGGAAACCACTTTGAGGTCAGAAAAACTTTGACCTCAATTTGACCTTGACCTTCAAGGTCAAGGTCAAAAAATTTTGCGGATTTGACGACATCTCGTTACCCTCTATAACTGTGCCAAATTTCATCGTCCTACGTCAAATAGCGTAGGAGGAGTTTTCTGGAAACCTCCTTGACGGAAAAAAAAAAAGAGAAAAAAAAAAGGAAAAAAAAAAGGGCAGAAATTTCGGGAAAAACTACAAACTTATTCCCATTTGCAAACGAAGTTTGCAAGTGGGAATGAAATCTGGCAGAAAATCTGGCAGCAATTTTAGGTGAACAATATCACACCTAAAGCGCTTGTGTAATCATAGGGATTTAAGCAGCGATTACACGTGTTGTGTATTGAAGCTTTTAGAATAACCTGAGGGCGGGGATAACAGTGCCCTTGGTACTACAATGCCCCAGTTCTGTTTAGGGCAGGGGTTATATATCTGCTGATATTTGGACATGTCATTAGCTCTTATACGTGAACTTGATCAACTGTTTGTCTGCCAAGGCAAACTCTTCAAAAATGTGTTGATCCTTGGTATTGGGAACACGCTTCTTTTTTTCTGTCCTATTTTGGTACGAATGTCAACGACATATGAATCGCAAGTAAACGTAGGTGTAAAAATATCGAATCGCCTGACTCCCTTTAACAACCGCAATGAAAAGACTTCAGCTGTTGTCACGTGATGTGTCACAGCTTCACGATTGGTTCATATCGCTTGGCCATATCGCTTTTTTTTCATATAAACACCGCGTTTTTTAAAAATATCTCTAGATTGCAAAATTTTATATATGCGATATTAAGAAATCATTAAAACTGAGATATTCTTAAAACTATTTTGATATTAAAAATCCTGATATCCGAGTAATATCCGAAATACTCCTATAAATAACAATTTAATTTGCGATGTCTGGAATTAAGCCTTGCTGATAATATTTAAATTTGTGATAGCACTAACTTTTGATCTCAGGAATTATGAACAATTATCGATAATACAGTGAAATACTGGGAAATGGCATTTTATAAAACAGTTGTAATCAATACTTATTTTTTAAAATTATTTTATTAAAAATATTAAACATGCCATTATAAAATATGCAGTACAATAATAAAGCGGGATATTTGATTTGGAATCTCGGGGTGTGCCCTCGCTTCGGCCTAAACCTTCAGGTGTAACTTTTTATTCACCTGGATTTATTTTCCTTGCCAAGCGAATAACGCCGCTTATAGCAAGGTTATTGTAAGTGCCAATGACTCATAGTTCATGTCTATTTTTGTACATTTGTCAACCTTATGAATTAGTGTCTCAGACACTAAATACAATTTTTCTGTTCCGAGAACACCCCCCCCCCCCGCCCTCGACGACTTCAGTATAAAACATTTTCTTAAGCAATAACCAACTGGTTTTTATCATTCTATTAACAGAATAACTGCGTCGAACTCGATATAAAGAAACCTTTCTTACAAACAACTTTTTATTATTCTAGTAACAAGAAAATAACTGCCTCGAACTCAGTATAAAATAACATTTACTAAGCAATTACCGATTGATTTTTATTATTCTATAAAAAAAAATAACTGCGTCGAAGTCAACTTAACAGAACATTCGTTAAACAATTACGAGCCACTTTTCGGGGGAGGAAAATTTATGATCCTAAACCAGCCAGGGTTATTCGACGCCAATATCACGTACAGTATACCAAAAAACCACTTTGGGTACCCAGATATCACGTCTCTCGGACAAATAGAAAGACCACTGAATCGACCGGAGATCTTAAGTAATTTTATCAGAAAACAATCTGCATTCACACTTGCTGCCCTGGCATAGAATTTTCACACGCCTGTTCAAATTTAAAGTATCCAAATTTCTTGTTTTTGCAGCTATATCTTTTACGCTAATTAGTTTTTAAAGTCCCATTTTCAAATTTGATTATATGTTTTTGAAACTTTGGAATACATTTTACTACTTTTCCAAACAATGCGGAACTTGTTTTTCTACGTTTTCTCTTTTTGCTTGTTAATTTAACAAAAACGTCTTCTCTCTTGACATATATACTTGTGTTTTTTAGCATATTTCTTTACCAATGTTGTCGCCTTATCATTAGAATTTTGCACGGAGCTAAGATAATTACTTGAATTTCTGAAATCATTTTCTGATGGCCGTCCAAAATATACCTCAAAGGGTGTCATACCTAGTGAGCTATGGAATTCCTTATTTCTAATAATTGCATATTTCTCTAATTTTTTGCCCAGTTTAAGTATTGTTTGTTTTCAAATCAAAATTAATTCTTTTCTTCCAAAAATGCCAGACATCTATTTTCCCTGACTTTGGGGATGATATGGTCGGCTCCTGATTTGTTGAATATTATCCCGCCAAACATAAGAACGTTTTTGTTTGGTTGTGAAAAGGTTATAACGTTTTCCTAACGAAAAACGAACCTTTTTTGGTTGTAAAAACGTTATATTCAGCAACCAAATGAAAACGTTACTTTACAAACTAAAATCAAACCTAATTTGGTTGTAAAAACGTTATATTTACCAACCAAATAGAAACGTTTTTTTCCAAACCAAAAATAAATGTATGGTATTAGAACTTTATTGAAATTGATTTTTAAAGAACCCAAAACAAACCAAAAACAAACCAAAAACAAACGTTTTGCATGAGAACGTTATTATACCAGTTTCAAAGAATGTCATATATTGGAGCGTAAAGGAAATGTTATAGGCATTTTAATACTTTTGTAAAGTAATTTTAGATATGAATAATATATTCGCAATGACAAGAATTACATTCAAGATGCGAAAAGTCAAATTCACTTCACACATATTTAACTAATTACTGTATTAAGCTATAACTAAGCATTAAGTGTGCAGATAAAAAGCCCATAAGTGCGGAAGAGTAGGAGTGGTGAGAGTTGGTTCAGGGGAACATTTCAATGGATGCGCCGTGGCGTAGAGGTAAGTCCGTCGCTTTGGATGCCAGAGGTTCCCGGTTCAAACCCAGCCAGGTATGAATGTTTCGTGAAATGTTAGTTGCAAAAAAAAAATTATAGTAGTTCTTTAAAATGAAATATGATGTGATGATGATGCAAGATGCAGCTTCCCAGAGTGAATACTATTTTGAGGAATGTTGAAGGATATTTTTTAAATATATTGTTTTACGCACGTTTCACGATAAAAGGTTTTCTTAAGGTTGTATATGAAATGTTCTAGTAACGTTTTTTTATAAGCCGTTTTTTGAACGTTGCGAAAAAAAAAACGTTTTTCGGCATTTCATATACAACCTTTAGAAAACGTTTTTTGCAACTTCAAAAGGTTCGGAGAAAAAACGTTTTTAAAACGTTATTTCAACCAAATTTGTTTTACGGGATGCCTCTTATAAAATTGTAAAAAATGACCTTTAAATTCAGTTTCCTGATCATACTGAGTTACATAAAGATATCTCTCCTTCAAATAAACTTTATTTACGAACTTGGCCAGCTCTTTCCTACACTTCGACTGCAGTGGTTTGAGCCATAAATACCTACTGAATACATCGAAAATGCTAAGGATAAAATTGTTCTTCTTGCCACTGAGTTTAAACGCATGTCAGTTAAATCTATTTGATGGCGCTCTTGCACTTTTCCAGCCTTAATTGGGTTAAGAGGGGCTTTGTTATCAAAAATTGGTTTGAGTCTTTGTTTTTCAGGCAGCTTTTGAAGTTCTTTTATCGTTATTGCTCGGGAAAACCAATTTTTTCTTTACATTGTGCAAAATTTTTCACGAACCACTACCCTTGCTTGCTGCAAAAGCCTTTTTAACAATTTTCGAAGTATCATTTTTACGCAAATATATAATGTCGTTTAATGTGATTTGTCTTTTGCCATAATTATCCCGAGCAAGATCCACATAGTAAGCACTTTTCCATCTTCGTAGCTTTCCAGCCGCGTTGCAAGTTGCCTTATCCAACTTCACCTCTGCACCTCCAACTATGCCAATGACTTCATATTCCTCCTCGGAAATTGCCGTTGGTTCAACAACACGTCGTCTTGATCCGTCCTGGGAAGGGCAGCAAAACAACAGACAAAGTGATACATCGATGAAAATTTTGCTCTGAAAAATTATTATATGGGTTGGTTGGAATTCGTTGGTCAAGACTTCACCTAGTAGTCCCGAAGTGGAATCCACGTCGTTATTTCGACGTCGATTTCAGGTCGTAGTTCCTATATAGAATCCACGTCGTAGTTCCGACGTCGATTCCATGCCCTTATTCTGACATCGATTCGACGTCGTAGTTCTGACGTATAATCTATCATACTATCAACGTCGAACCGGCGTTTCGCTTCTGAGATCGGGCTTTCAAATCAAAATCAACAACATCCTGAAGTATATCTGACGTAAAACTGGTCATCTCGACATTAGGTTGCTTGATGATATAATTGTAAGTTTTCAAATTTTTAAAATTTATTTTATGTCAAGATAATAGAAGACTGCTGGGCGTTTTATAACAGTTTCCTTAATTTTATTTGCCTTTTATCAAACCTGTGGACGTTCTATTACAGCTTACATGTGTAGACGTTCTGTTCGAGCATGTTCTGTCCCTGGACGTTTTGTCCTTGAACGCTTCGTCCGTAAATGATACTCTTTACAACAATAGCTATGTAATTTTTTGCCCTGTTTAAGCTCTGTGATGTTACCTTTTAAAAAAGGGGGTTGTTCCTTCCAGAACAGGATCGAGAGGGTTGCTCCTACGGTCGCGACCAAATTCGGGCACTTTAGGATCTGAATCAAACGCCAAAAATCGCAAGGAAGGACCAAAACCCTTAGCACATTTGGTCCTTAGGGGTCAAAATTCCCAGGAAATTTAGTCCGATAGGATCACACCCGGTAAACTTTTTTGGTTTGGAAAACGTTTTATAAACGTTTTTTGTGAAACCTAAAAAACCTTCAAAAAACGTTTTATTTTCGTTATATATGAAATACTAGAAAACATTTTTTGTGGAACGTTTTTTGAAGGTTTCAAGTGAAACCTTTTCCGAACCATTTTGACGGGGTTTTGACAATAAAATTCTGAAACCCGTTTTTGTGATCCTTAAAATAATAATTATTTCTAACGTCAATTTAAGACCATTGACCATTCAAACAACACTACAACACACCAAACTGCAACTAAGCATTCGTGCTTACCTGGGATTGATCTTGGGACCTCTGGCATCCTACGCGTTAACCTTACTTCTACGCCACCACGCATCGGATTAACTATGAACTATTCGGCTACCAGTATCTTGTTTCTATGCATCCCCAACAGTTAATTTGAACATTTATCTGTTTTAGTGGTGCTTTTAAAATTATTTGCTTAATAAAAAACCATGTATTTTGCTTTCATAGTGGTTATTCGCTTAGGATTAGTTAGATAGCGATATAGAAAGAACGTAAGTTGACCTCATTATATTGGTTTTGATAGAGTAATATTGGTTTTGATATAGTGATATAATAACTAAAATCAAATAAGTTATACCTAAAAGTCAATATTAGATTTTAAAATTATATATTTCATCTTTATTAGTATCTAAAATTTGCCAATTTATTTGAAAATGGTATTCAGTACATATGGTTTCCCATGATGCTCCAATACACGACGCCCGATGATATTGATTTTTCATAATGCTCCAGTACAAAACGTTTGATTTTGGTTTAAAAATAGTTCCCCCTAAAACGTTTCGGAAAGGTTCTACAAAAAAAAAACGTTTTATTTCGGTATCCGAGAATACAAAGGTTTTAAAAACGTCAATAAAACGTTTCAACCAAAAACGAACCTTAAAAAACGTTTCCATGTTTACCGTACCAAGTACGGCGATCACATTTATGGGACACCGGCTGGGTATGGAGACGGAATGTAAATGATACTCTTTACAACAACAGTTATGTAATTATGCAATGTTTTGCGCTGTATAAGCTCTGTGATGTTACCTTTTAACGTTTTATTGGTTTTTGTTAATTTTAAAAATACCGAAAATGTAGTTACCATACTTGGGTAAAGCTTCTAATTCTTCCTTTCATGTATTATGCGGATATGCAATTCGGAAGCACAATATGATCATGACGATCACATTAACGTAATGGGGCACTTACGTCACAGTAAACAAAAAATATACGCAACAATTAACAATGAATTAATGCAGTTGACAATAATTTAATTGGCATTTTGTCAGTTTCTTACGGAACATACGATACTTTTCCAGCTTTCTCATTATCAATACTCGTCAGGCTATTTTATACTAACATTTTATTTCGTAAAAGCTCGTTTCGCAAAAGCGTAATTCGCGTTTTCCACTTTTAATGGGTTCCCTTCCGGTTATATTTACCACGCAACAATAGATGAAGAACCTTTTGTGTTGCAGTTCGAAAGCACCTATCCCGCCTTCAATCCATCGAGCAATCAAAATGATATCTTTGTGTATATAGGCCATTCCCTTTTAGCCCTTAACCGCAATTTCAAACTTGCCCAGGGTAATTGGGGATGGATGGGATAGGAAAATAGGTTAAGAGTGGAGAGCGCGAATTACGCTTTTACTCGTAAAAGCTCGTTTTACGAAAAAAACGTTAGTTTTACTTCGCAAAAGCTTTGAATCGCTTATCGCCACTTTTAATACGACTTGCGTCCAGAGCAGGGGAGCCTGTCATTCTTTAAACTACCCAAAAAGGTCGCGAATTACACTATGGCTTGTAAACGGCTCGTTATTTGATTTGAGGGAAGAGTTGGGAACTTGATGTACAAGAGGAAACAAAACTTGCCAGCTAAGTTTCAATTCTTTTAATAACTTCCCACTGATGATCCGGAAGAGTATTATTAAGTAAAATAAAAAACACGAAGTGTAGAAAATATCACAGCAACTGTAAGTTCAGATGAGAAAAGGCTTCCAGGCATTGACTTAATTTGACAACTCTGACCATCCCTCCCCAACCGCCCACTAGATGGATCCCTGCCTCGGGTTCTCAATATTCACTTGCTATGTATTCTTGTACAATTATGTTTATTAGTAAGCTACAATTGGATCGTAAATCCATAGGATTTACGTAAACTAAAACTCTGGCACTTCAAGCATCAAAGCTGGAGTGTCTTACAATAAATATGCAGATAAAACTTGGATAAAATGACTCAGTTGTTTAATTTCTTCTTTAACCAAGGATTTTCTCTAAATTTAGAGGACGTACTTGAAACAAAACCTGAGAATGTTGACTAGATTTCTTAAAAATCATCTGTGATTTGATAGAAATGAAATAAAGACAAATTCCAGTCGATTTGTGACTATTTTCTAGTATGGGGCCGTTAGAGTCCCATAGGACCATTATGACACATGGTACTTAGTACCGTGACCGAGGGCCTGGTATATCGGTCTGCCGGACACGCGGGTAAATTGTCACTGCGGTATGCTTGGGACCGTAATGGTAAATCTAAAAGATTTTTGAAAGGTGGTAAAATTAAAGGATACCCGAGTGGCCGTGAGGCCGAAGACTGGGTCTTAACAATTACACCTCTTGGAAACAACTCTGAATATGCTATATACTTAATTATAAAGAACTGTTACTCGTTTTTCCGATACCTAATATAAGTACAGGTCCAACAAGGTCCAGTAGGATCTAATACGAATAAACGAAATGTTCTAAGCAAGAAGGGAGAATCCTTATTGCAGGCTGTTATTTTCCTGGCTTGGCGTTCCCGTTGCGGCTCTTGGAGAAGCTGCCCTTCTGCTTGCCCTTGTTTTTGAACTTGGGGTAGGCAGATCTGCAGCAGAAACAGTTAGTCGGTAATGGTCGCTTCTGATGCTATGAACCATCCTAAAGAATAGAGACCGGATAGCTCATCCTTGGAGAAGTCTTTCAAATAATGTTTAACGAAAGAGTTGGGGGAGGCCCAACAACCCGTTTTAATATATCTGGCAAGGAGGTGTTTGAGGAAAGTAATTTTTACAAATCTTCTAGGTTTATTAAAGTTTCGCCGGGAGATAAGGGAATCTCGAGGCGGTACTTTGAGTGATTGCTACCTGAATGACTGTGGAGACTGGTCCCCTGTTTTGTTACCGGCGTTGGGCTTCGGCTTCTTGACAGGGGGCTTCTTGTTGCGCACTCGGCAACAGTGAGTGCCCTGAGGTCGTTTCCTCTTAAGAGGTTGCTTGAAAGAGGATCGAGACATCCTGGACATGAAACCATAATCCTGCGACAGTGAGCGACTTTCTTGGTTCACTCTCTCGATCTCCGCGAAAGGAAACAGTTCTCAGTGGCGTGGGGCAGCTTCCGTAGACCCTTGACACTGGACCAGCAATGCTGGCGTCTCGACGGAAGTAGACCATTGACTTCATCAGAAAGGTGGACAGTTTAAACACGTCCCGGGTCGCTAAAGCGAGGCATTCCAAAAGTTTAGTAGACACCGGATCACTGAGGCGCAAGTCTTCCCACCTAGTTTTCAGCGCATTCAGGGTATGATCTTGGATAGAAATTACATTTAAAATGTGCCGGGAAGACGCCTCAATGATTTTAGCTTTTTTCTGTAGTAATGGAATGTCCGAGTCACTACGCACTGTAGGCATCTGGACCTTACGCTTCACGGGTTATTCCAAAGCTTCTAGAATGATCAATCCATCCGATGACCGATGGTCTGGTCGTACTAGGCAGTATTTAGACAAGTGGAAACACGACAGTGTGCGACCCTCACCGGCGTCCATCGTCTTGAATTCTTTCGTGCGGACCGTGACGGCATGGGCTATACCCTCGCTGGTGGCTAGTGCTATGAAAGAATCCTGTTGTGGTGGAGCAGCCTGAGATGTTATACAAATGGGCGGACCCTCTTTATCTAAACGCTGCAGGAGACATCGCCTGTTAAGCGAGTTATCTCTTGAATGGCGTCTCGGAACGGAACGTCTTCCGCTGCGATCATGGAAGGGGCAATCGAAGGGGTAGCGTCCTCGACCGGCGGAGAAAGGTCTGGTGGAGAAAGGGCTCGGATAGGCCATCTACCCGCTGCTGCTGGATCTCGCCAAAGTCTCTGACTCCGGACTGGGAACGTACCTGGTCCATTGCCCGTAGTGGGCGGTGGATACCGGATTGGACTGATGTTCCCTCGGATTCCTCCTCTACATCCTCCTCTTCCGAATCCTGATCGTCAGAGCCCAGTTCTGGAAGTTGTGGTTGGTGCTGTGACGTTTGGGGTTCCCCAGAAGGTTGTGTAAATTGTTTTCTCTCTATTACTAGGAATTGTGGCGAGGGGAGAAGTATCCATTGGGCCATTTTTCTCGTCCTCCTCTAGCAAAGCAGAGGCTTGGTCCAAAGGATTCATCTTCACTGATGGTGACCGTTTCGGGAATATCCACGTTCGGTTCAACGGGGAGGTGCGGTGGGGTCAAGCCCGACGTCGCTGCCACTAACTGAATCTCCGAAAGAGGGCGAGAAATCGTAGCTGACGGTCTGGGCTTTTGTTTTTGGCTAAGCAAAGTCTTTTGTTTCTGCACTTGCTGTTGCAAGTCCAAAAGTTGCTTTTGAAGCTGAGATTGGATAGATAGGAGAGCTGGAAAGTCACTAGTGAGACGCTGTAGCTGGGGGACGACGTTAGCTCGCCCCCCAGCTGGCCTGCCACTGATAGAATGGCAGTCCCCTTATCCGTGTGCGTGATTGTCACCTGCTCAGATGAGGGGGCTTTGAATGCACTCTCCGGACTGCCAATGGGCTTCACATTGGGTGACGAGGCCCATGATTCTCGAAGAAGGTCGCGTTCTTTCCCCTCGGTGATATCCAATTCTGCTACAGTTTCTGAAAAAGCCTATTCCCTGTTCTTGGGTTTTTTATGTCTCTTGAATGACAATGTCGCGTCCAATCCCGACCCAGCGTCTACGTGTACCGGCGTGGAGACTTTGCTCAGAATAACGGAACTCGCCTTCTTCATGGTATCCTGGACAAATTCACGAGTAACAAACGAGGCTGAAGAGGAACCTGCGCTTTCATTCGTTCTTGGCGGTATTCCGTAAAAGGGCCTTCCAATCCTCTAGGGTGAGGTGCTGACACTACAGGCACGGGTTATCTTGCTCGCACAGAGGTATGCCGCTGTTTCGTCTGCGGCGGTCGTAGATGGAATGAGGATTACACGAGGTGGGGATGAAAGACACTGAGAAAGTAGCGGTGGAGAGAGCAGATTGGCCTCTGTCATATCTGAAAAGTAAGCAGAGAAAATGACCATAAGAACATGTGGGGTTATGCGAACACACTACTACATTTTCTACGCGCTCTGCATTTTACTGCAAGCTTTGCCCAGCCAGGTTGTGTCTACGATCGCTCCAATTGCCACAGTGAGCTGAATGGGTGATTTACGGCGAAAAGAGAGGTTTCCTGGAACGCAATTTCTCACCAGAACCGTTTCCGGACATACCGTTATGGGCCTGTTCCCCTTTCCGACATGGGTTTGTACTGCCTCGGATGGTATCTGTGGACCATCGGACCAAAACGGGAAGACGGTTCAGAATGGTCCCCACATCACAGTGACCATATTTCCACTATGGGAAAATGGTCCCTTCAGTGAAAAAGACCCTCAGACGTCACAGAAAACGTATCTTTTCGTCGTAAACACTGTCAGTCGTGCAGAACCTGCTCTGTCAAGACTGGATAAAGCTTAAGCAAAAACTGGTCATTTCCGCGATGACACATCCCGCTGGGTAAGCTTTGAGTCTAAGAAGGCACAGCAGCCTAAAAAGCTCCTACTCCCAGACGAAATATGGTGGAACCAGTAAATTCCTCGATCTGACATTCATGTGGAGAAAGAGGCGCACTTCTCGGAACCGAAAATTCAAAATGTCATTACAAATCACAGTAACAGATAAAATTAATTATTAAGCAGTGAATGCAGGAAAATAAGAAGCAATTCGCACCTTAAACCATTTCCTTTACTGCACAAATCCGGCAGCACACAGAATGGCGTGTTTTTGTAACGCCACGCAAAAGGGACTGGCCTATATACACAAAGACTAATAGACTATGTCTCAATCATTTTGACCGGTCGATGGATGGACGGCGGGATAGATGTTTTCGAATTGCAACACATGAAGTTCTTTTTCTATTGTTGCGTGGTAAATATAACTGGAAGGGAACCCATTAATATTGGAGATAAGCGAATTCAAAGTAAAATTCAATATTTATGTTTATGTTTCATACATAAAATATGCTGATACTGCATTGTGTATTTGTGAAGAATAACGTTTTTATGCCGTCGGGGTGACGCCCCGTCGGTTTGTGAAAAATGAAGGATCTGTATTCTATGGGGTATTTAGCTATTTGTAGAAAATGGAATTTAATGCCAATACGGTGACTCTTGTGATCATCATTGAAATTAATGAAAATTCCTTAATTTGAATACTATTTATTACGTAAAAGAGAACCAAATTTGTACGACCAGAAATGAATTAACGAACCTCGATTCACGGCTTAGATTTTCTGACTAGGACTGCAATAAAGCGTGGATGCAAGGAGGGCTACAGTGGTGCATATGTCAGGCCACCAATTTTAAAAGGGCACCGAGGGATTCACTACAAGGGAATTCATCTGTCTGAAGGAATTGCTTCTACAAACTTGCATTATGTGGGCAAATGATCTCAGGTGTAGCAGTCTATATTGACCTTGTGCCCCGATCACAGCTTGACTAATTTATCTCCCCACCCGAACGGACTAACCCTCCTCCCTCCCCCCCCCCCCCCACCAAAAAAAAAAAAAAACAATCCTCCCCACCTCTCCTCCCATAGTCCTGCCCGGTGTGTTCATTATTCATCTCAATTTCAATCAAGTACAACTTGCTCTCTAAATTTAATGACCCCTAATATTGATGTGTATTAAGTAATAGAATTTTGACAAGTTATCTGCTTAAAACAGATTTGTGGTCAAACTATCGCAGAGAATGGGACAGACCGGCCAGGGGTGTACAGGGAGAGAGAAAGAAATTCCCCGGAAGGCGATATATTTTCAAGGAACACTGGATTGTGGGAAGGCCTGCTCACTCGATGATGATCGAGTGGAACACACTTTCCAAATGTGACAAGTAAGTATTTGTGAAACACAAGCAGGCCCCAAACATTCTGGGGTCATGCATTATCCCATGCAGTTACAGTTCTGCTAACACCGGGTAGATTCTATGCTGCAATTTTGAATGACCGAATGGGAGGAAAAAAGAAAGAGGATGAATTATTTCTCAAATGAGAAGGTATAATTTTCACAGGAACCGTAACAACTTATAATGTGTAACATATTTTCACTGCTTTTCATAAACAGTATAAAGTACCACCAACAAACATTTCAATACGAGCAGATATAAGCAACGAAAATTTCCTGTAGAATATGTTTTGAGACAGTCCAAAGAATAAGAAAAATTAAAAGAGAAATCTGAAAAATTTATGTTGGAAGTGCACAGAAAGGATTTCATAATAGATTTTGATTTTAGTATGATGTGGTTTAATCAAAAAGTTCTTTAGGCCGTTTCGTAGTGATTATTTCTTTCTCAGTTCTCTGTAATTCCTGGAATTGTGTTCATGAGTGACGTCTATGGAAGAAATAACTGCCAGTTTGGTCGAGGGGGTGGGGGTATAGTAATCTATATTATCCACGCTTGTACCGAATATGCTACGAATAATCGACATATTTTACGATAATGTAAATATAGGAGTTGATTATTCACAGTACATTTGCTGAAACCAGGAAAGTATACGATTTAAAGGGCGTTATAGTTTGTGACCTCTTCCCCATTTCAAGGCTTTGAATGATTGCAGTGTCCTTTTCATGAGAACGAGTTGCAGAGTCAGAGACTTGATTAGTGCAAAAAAAAAAAATAAATAAATAAAATCTGCTGCAAATTTAGTCGAAAACATTTTTAGGATCAAGATCCAAATATTCAAATATTGTTTAAGTTTTAAGCTGTTCATTTTGAATCTCTCAGAAAAAAAGAGTGGATATAAAAGTGTGGTATATATCATAGTTTTAGACGGTACTGTTAAACCTCAAAGTGAAGACATTTATTTTTCACCAATGTAGTTTTAAAAACTGGTTTTTCTGAAGCTGACGAAAAAAATGGTAAAATTAACTCAAAACGTGGAAAATAATTTTTCCGATTTGAAAACACGTTTTAAAAGATGAAGGTTTAAGCATGTCGAATTCGGATAGTATATCGACGAGATGTGGAAGTTACAGAGTTTGGAGATTGAAGTTACAGATTTGGAGAATATAACATTATGGCAAAGTGGCAAAACTGCAAGATTTGTGAAGCATCTTTGCATTATTATTACATTAAAGTAGAACAATATTTATTCTCGTGGGCAGAGCAAAATTTGCTAAAAAAATATTTCTTAAACTGAAAATTTTATCAGATCGAGGGAATGGAAAATAAAACAATATTGCACTTCCCTAAAGGGAACGCACCTATTTTATGACGTCAGGAAGAAAAATAGTCTTATAATCCTAGTTTTTGACAATTTTAACCCGGTCAGGCGGCGATCTTTTTTTCCTCGACAAAAATCGATCCGGCAAAAGTTTTTCTTTTAAAATTTGATTAAATTCTTTATTCTTTTTTTCGCAAAGTAGATTATAAAATATTTTTATAATAAAACACTAAAATTTTCAATTTATAAGTATTTTTGTAAGGATTCGAAATATTACTTGAATAAAATACGAGCGCCGATCGCGAAAGCGCAAAATCTTAAGGTAAAATTCTCCTCTGAAAAGGAACTTTTTAGTGCTTTTTCTGCCTTTCGGGTGAATGCTTTCAATTTTTTGTGTTTTGTACACAAGGACGACAGACTGTATTTTCCGAATTTTTTTAGATCTTACATGTAGGGTCACTTCTGTCTTTTTTTATTTGCGATTTTGCCGTGGGATGTAAAATAATGTGATTTTTTCCTTGCCTTAAGTTTCAACTTCGTACTTTCTTAATTAGATAACATTCTTTCTTTGTTTATATTTTTTGTTTATTTTTTACGGAGGATGGTCATTCGTACCTATTAAAATCCCTGGGGCATTTGACAGCCTCTTTAAATGTCAACATGCGTGTCTAAACAAAAGGTACGAGAAAGAGAGGCAATTGTGATGTACAAAGTAACCAAATTCGTTTCAAATGCGGGATGTGTTTAATTTAATACTCCGGGTTTCCTACAAAAAATAGGGCTAAGTACTTCCTGTTTCCCAATAAACTGAGGATTGATCGGTGAAGGTTTTTTTTTCGAAACTGCCTTCCCCGTCAAACTCAAAACCTTGCACAATCACTTCGAAATAAATTGTGTATCTTGTTTGTCTTTGGTTACAGTAACGTACATTCTGGCAGAACCTGTATTCATAAATACACAATTTGGTGAAAACGACTCTGTTAGATTAAATAAAGATTAATGGGTAACATTTGAACGATTTCCACGCTTGGCTAAAAAAAAATATTAGGGCACCTCCTAAAATGAATTTTTGGTCAGATCTTTTTTAAATGAGTACATTGTGTAATTATGTAAGTCTGTTCTGTGTGCTTGCCGTGCAAATGAGTGATTTGCTATGGGGCGTGTCGCGCTGTCAATCAGCATTACGTCATTGCATGGTTAGTGAAGCAGTAAGTATAACCAGGCCAGTGATGCTGGATAGAGGACAAAGAATAATTGCTCTCCCAAAATAGGTGTAATTCATGTGCTTGATAAGACCAACCAGAAAAAAATCACACCATGTCCAGGAGCTCCACCTCCTTTAGGACGTTAGGTTAGGTACATATTTCGGTGGCTAGGACCTCAAGTTCACTTTCGAGTTCAAAGCCTGAAGTTGCACTTTATCTAAAAAAAGTTGCAAGAGATTGTGACCTCATTCGCGACCTCCATCCCCTCTAAGACGTTACGTGAGGTATAACTTTTAGTGACATTGACCTTAAGGTCACTTTCGAGTCAAAAACCAGAAGTTACCCTTTATCTCGAAAATGCTAAGAGAAGAGTCATTTGGACCTCATTTTGACTTCCACCCTCTCTTCAACGGTACATAAGATACACCTTTCGGTGACCTTGATCTCAAGGTAACTTTCGAGGTCAACCCGGAAGTAGCACTGTATCTCAAAAAACGGTAAGAGATAAAGCAATTTTGACCTCATTTTCGACCTCGACACGCTCTTCGACGTTCGTAAGGTATAACTTTCGGTGACCTTGATCTCAAGGTCACGTTGGAGTAAAAAACCGGAAGTCTAGAGTGTTTTCAAGCGTTTATTTCGTCACTCGGTGGAGAAATCGGTCTAGTTTTATATGCATTACTCATTTACACTTGAGATAGAGTACAAAGGAGCTATTGAATTGCTGGAAATTCTGAAAGTTTTTTTTCTTGATGTGATTAGTGTTATTATTCTTAATTATTCTTATTTATTTATTCATTTGTTTTTATATTTTATTATTATTATTATTATTGTTATTATTATTCTCCTCTTAAACGACGCGAGCCAGGAAAATGAAATTTGATACCCTTATAGCTGACCATCGGGACTTGTTTGAACAGACAAAACCTTTTATCTACGGCGTCACCAACACCGTCTTATGACGTCATGAGATTTTTAAAGCTAACTGTCTCGAAAACGGTTGCAATTACAGCTTCCGAGTAAAATATGTCATGAGACCATTTTTCTTTCGCAAACAACTATTTGGTGACCTACTTTACAGATGTTACGTAGTTATGACGTCATTTTATCTGTTTTTGTTATTTTGACACTTTTAATGTTAATTTTCCGCTCATCTGCTACATAAAATTACAAATTAGAAGGAACAGAAATAAAATATACTATAAGCTTCCAAAAATGCCCCACGACCAACCCTTCTTTAATCCACAGTACAAAAAAAACATTCCCCGCCAAACAAAGCAAAGCACGGGCTTACTTGGGACCAGATACAATATGCTACTCATCACGAATAGCAGTGGCATATCTCTGGTAATATGGGGAAGAAACGGTATTATTAGTCTTTTTTGTATGGAATGGCCTTCAGTTTACTTTGAGTACTGCGAGTTTCGTTTGTAAGTGTGCAGTACACCTTGCCAGTGGCTAAGGTACTTAACAAGAATGCAAAACTAGTTTATTTTACATGCAAAAATAGCATTAATATGTATCCATAATTTAATTATTCGTAAATAAAGAGGTTCAAGATTTATTTCAAAATTCGGAATTCCATAATGATTTCGTGCTGTTTTTTTTTAATTTGTTTAATTTAATTTATTTTATATTTCATTTTTTGCCATTTCCGTGCTTTGACTTTACTAAACAAACACTTTGCGAAGAGGTAACCACAAATATTTTACAGGATTTGCTTTTACAAGATTGCTGCTCTATAGCAATTTTATAATTCCAGCAAACATTGTAATGCTCCAACATCCTTTCATAGACGTTGTACCTGACATTGGATCAATGTCGGCTCTTGGTTGGTTATGAAAATCTCAATCGAAATCAAAACAACGTCTCGCTGCCGACTTTTGATAGACGTCGATTATTAGACGTCTAATTAACATTGTGAGTAGGTTGCAGGTGGATATCGAAAAAGTCCATCTGTTGACTTTATATAGATGAGTTTTCGAGGTCCATACAACACCAATTTCCCAACGCCTATTCAACTTTGCACGAAAGACGTTGATTGTATGTCGGAGAAAGAGGTGGCTTGGTTACGACGAAAAAGCAAAGTCTAAGTTTGAATGTTTATTGAAATGTAGTATTCAAAAACTGTGTTTTGTAGAGTTTTAATGCAACTGGCAGTACTTTTAACATATGCGGAATTCTTAATTTTTTAATTCTTCAGTATCCTACTTTTTATGGTCTCAAGTGTAATTTTGATAAATCTTTATAAAATCATAGGAATAAAAGCACCATGTAAATAGCGAACCATAATAATTTTGCCACATGACTGTTAAAGCCTATGGCTTGCTTTGTTTAAATTTCATTTATATAAATTTCATAGAGAACACAAACATTATAGAGTAGATTTGTTTTGACGAAACCTTGGCGAACTTGAGAATTTCACCAATTAACAAAATGGAAATCGAAAATCAAAAATCAATTGTACTGTTTTTTTACCACTACGTCACACTACCCTCGTTACACATTTAACGAAATTTATAGGAGGAATAGGCTTCTATCGCAATGGTGGTAATCGGTTTGCCAAATTGGAGAAAAGTAACGAAATTACGAAAATGAACTAATGCGCATGTGTTCCCAAAGACTGCCATACTTTCTCTAAATTTCACTGTGATCCGATGAAAACTAAATGAGGAGAAACAACACACAAAAGCTTACAAAGGGACAGATCGACGGCCAGACGACGGAGCTCACACAAGATCTGCATAGCCCATGTGGTGTCGCGGCGAAATTACGCGTGGCTTTTTGTATTTTTGAAGTAAGAACTCAAAGCATAAACTGACTTTTTCGTTATTCGACATTTGTCGGAATCGACACACAAAATAGCATAAAAGTGAACAACAAATGTAAACAAAGTACATAGTTGCAGCAAGAGAGAAAGTGTAAATGGTGTAAATACCAACTGTAAATAAAGCAGAAAAAAGAAAGACAATTTTATGCACCTCGTTTAGATTGTTCTGCTCATGCTGGTTTACAATGCGCTCGTATTAACCCTGTGATTATAATTCAGCGTAACGACCTTACATTTCTCAACTATCAAAGATTAACTAGAACCGTATTTCGCTAGCGAAATGTTAAATACTTGACAAAAATTAAAACGTAAAAATACTTCCTTCAATGGGTTATTTCTTGAATAATATAAAGGATTTTACAACATGCATACAGTGTTTTATACTACTATGTACAGAGCTTATTGCACAACATGTATGCAGTTTACAATATTCTAAAATCGGACCACTGTCAAGAAAAATCTCCATATGTGGATAACTTAATACCAGCTAAATATATTAGCAAACAACACACCATGAATACGTCTTATAAATCAAGTAGTGTTTGGTTTTTGTTCACTTAAGGTTTGATTGACTGATCAGGCATACGCTGTGTTATCTCTTATACGCAGTGAGAGCTCACACTCACACACACACACACACACACACACACCAGACGACGGATGCTGCACAGGTCATGGGTACAACAGAGTGTTTTGCTTGCTTTTTAAAGTGTTACACACACCCGTGTCTTATTACTCGATGTTTCAGATATTTCTGCAGAAACCTTTTACTTAAATTTGTTAACAATAGTTATCATGATACCGTTGGTACGAACAATCACAAAATAAATAAATTCACAGCATAATAACCTTTAAATATTGAAGAATCATGTAAGGCATCAATTTGCATCAAGCTATGATCCAGACTGTCGTCTTTGTAATGCAAGTATATATTAATTTAGTTCGGCAATGTGCGAAATAACAACTTTACATATCACAATGTGCTTGGATAACTAGGCTAAAAATAATGTCAATCAATTTCTCTCAATGAGCTTCAGTTTAAAAGGCACAGTTTCTACACCAAATGCAACATCTATCAACTTAACCGTAAACGGTTCATTATCAATGGATCTGAATTCGTACTTGTGGAACATCATAGCAGTGAATAGCTGTAAATCAGAACGAGCCAGGGATTCTCCTAAACACACCCTGGGTCCCATAGAAAACGGCACGAATTTGTATGGCATGTATTGAAATTTCCCATTTGCATCTAACCATCGCTCTGGTTTGAAGTCGTCTGGATGCTCATAATTGGCCGGATCGCGATGAACTGTGTGCACATGTCCCACAACTGTTGTACCCTTCGGAATTGCATATTTCCCTACAAAATAAAGATAGCTTTAGTTACTGTGTCAAATTTATATACACCGTTGATGTGCCAACCACATGTATAGGCAATGTGTTTTTTCGGTTTTCTATGACGAAATGATGAAATATACATCATTTACAATATGTCAGGCAAAAAAATTTCGTCTTTTTTTTAATTATTGCGTACCATGCTTGGATAACATTTTGTGCAGATAATCGAATAGTGTTACGATAACTTCGTCAAATGTTGGTCTTACAGCGATTTAAATGTCTACGAAATTATCTTAAACTTACAAGCCTATACAGAAAAGTCATTAACAAACACCAAACATCTAAATAGCAAAATTTAGAACCGTCAAATCGGCAACGCATACCTCAAGGTTTTTCAGGAGATGGCTGAAAAGCTCAATGGGCGATATTTTTAATTCTGGGATAAGTGACCTAACCCATTGTATTCGCTTAGCTGGGGCAATCAGAGTGAAGGTCAATACCCTGCTTAACACCTGTCTCAGGATTCGAACTTGGGATTTGGGGATTACTAGACCAATGTTCTATGCAATTGAGCTGTCATCTTTATACCTATGGCTGTATCTTTGGTTGTGGCGTGAGGGACACCGAAAGGCACCACAGTGTCTATTCTCATTGCTTCATGCAGTACTGCGTTAGTGTACGGAAGCTCGTCCTTGTTCTTCAGCGTAACTTTCCCAGTATCGCCTTAAAATTAATATGAGAGCTTTACATCAGTCGCTTTGTAGTATCAAGAAATCTTTGTTTTAAATCTATTAATAACTTGCAGTTCCCGTTGTTTTACGTCAGTACAGTATCGATTACACACTAACAAAAGTGGACACAGGCTGTTACTTAAATGACGTCACAATCCTATACTCGGTATCCACATTATGGTAAAAACTACAATGGTTCAATATACAGAATTAAAGAAATACGCCGGAAATACTACGTATTCTCACCTAAAACAGGTACAGATCTTCTATAATTATCGCTTTCGTTCTCTTTTAAAACTTTTTGTATTTTACAGAAAAGTGCTTGCAAGAAGCTGTTTCTTTAAAAGCTTCTATAATTAACCAGAACTTTAAGGCATTAGACCTTGCTACTAAGATTGTAAAATGTTTACTCCCTTGGAATCGAGCACCCAATAATGAACCCATCTGTCCACGATTGTGTAAATGAGGCGCATGATATATTAACCGCATTGTTCTCATTTAATTCCCAGCTTTGTCCAAATATTATTTTTGTATTGGAATACGTTTTACTGAAAAACAGCAGCTTTTTTATTCAGCTTAAGTATAGAACTTTTTAAATGATTGCATACCTAAAACAGAATCAAGTTCCTGATGAAGCTTTGCTTGTATTTCCGGGTACTTAACCATGTACCCAATAACTATGGCTAGAGTAACTCTTGTAGTATCTGTCCCACCTTAAAAAGTAAGACCACAATAATACATCAACCACATCAGACATCAACTACATCAACCCAAAGGGTTACGGAACCACTGAGGGCAATCACGTACAAACTGGTTACCATGGATGTCTTTTGAAACAACGCCTAAACGAGGAGCGCTAAGATTAAAATAAAGTGATACCTTTGATGCTGTATAATCAAAACTACTTAACGAAGAAGACATCGGAAAGAAGTTGCCTCAGGTGGGCTGGTTCAAACTGCGTGAGTACTGGATTAGCCCCAGGGTCTTCTTTTTGTTTCTTTATTTGTAGAAGTATCTCATCTGTTAAGTCCCTGGGGTGTTCTGTTGTATCAAGGACGAGCATGACAATAAATAAAAACCCCCCACATTTTGACAGACATCGACTGCATACATAAAGACTAATACTACCAAGTTAGACTCTGCGGGATCGTGTTTTAACATTTGACTCCTCAATCCAACCAACCATCCATCCATTCATCCATCCACATGCATATATGCCTGAGTGTCTGGAAATCAAAATTCTCCACAGCAAACCAAGCAACAGACTATTTTGATCAACATTTTGCTTTAAACGTGGTTAATTAGACCAACTAACAAGTCTTTTTCTTACGGAGGACGGTTGAACTAAAAGTAAAAGTAATATACCTGGGTCAAAGCTCTCTTTATGTTCACTCAGTTCCTTCTCCAACAGGCTGTAGAACTCGTTTGTAAATTGCCTGACAGCGTTAATTTTCTTCTTCTCGAAAATTGAAAATCCAGGAATAAAATCGCTGATAAGGCCAGAGCCAATGGTTTCAGAAGCGTCCTTCACAATCTGCTGGAAGTTGTTAAGCCATGGATCATCATACTCAAATCTGAAAAATACCGAAGCGATTAGTGTCATTATTCAATAGCTTTTATCTCAATAAGTTTTAAAGGATGGGATGTATCGTGTAGACCCCATCATTCCATGGTGGGCAGACATGTTTTATTCACGTGTAATCTGATTAAGTGTACCTTACTCTTTTGTGACTCATTCCTTATTAAATCGTTGTGACGCAGATGGGTTTTTTTCCCGAATTTTAATTTTCAAATACACTATTAGTTAGATAAAGAAAGCACTTCTGAAACTGATTATTTTACAAACTTTAGTATTTGATTTCCTTCAAATTTGCTTTTATATTCAAAAACATGGAAATGTTAAATATTTCTATAAATTAAAATTGTTCGAAAAATTTTAGTGTGGAAAATCTAAGCTTCTAATTTTATAAAGAAAATATCAGATGCAAGTTGACCAATCCTTTCTTAACGGACCTCTTAAAATATTCTAATCCCTAATGTACGAGACAACAAGATAAAAATTCAAGGATTAAAATTGGGGGACAAGAAGCAAGTATTATTTCCAAAGTTTTAATATGATC
>OX457028.1:62963088-63220588 GCA_949752745.1 Protula sp. h YS-2021 | reverse complement strand
ACAGATTACCCATATATATACAGTAGATTACCCATATACACAGTGAAAACATCTCCATATTCTTCTTTCCATTTCTTGAAGGTTTCATTCGATTTTTCGGTTGTGGTTAGACCTAAAAATGTAGGTAATAATGACAACAAACCATATTGAACTTGTTAGGGTAAACAAAAGCTAACGGCATCGGTCAATTAAGTTTGAAATTGCCTGGAGCTATTTGACCTTGAAGTCATATAATAATACGTTACTCAATTAAGTCACCACAAAGTGCAAATTGTATTTCTGTGTCAGGACAGGAAGAAAACAATCCTTGTGCTATATTTAAAATAACTGCCCTGGTCGGCGAACTTTCTTTTCGAAAGCCGCTTTTTAATCATGCTTTAACTAAAATTCTTGCTTCTGTTTTCAGGTATTGCTTTATGTTTTGCGTGTCACATTATAACACAGATATCCTTAACACGGAAAGTTTCTTTCTTTTCCCTTTTCACTCGACAGTTTTCAGACACGACAAGTCCTAAGTTTACTATGGCTTTTGTATTAATATAACAAGTAAGTATTTGTGAAACACAAGCAGGCCCCAACCGCCCCCCCCCCCCAAATTCATAGGGGTATAAAGCGATGACGGACAGACGGACGGACGGGCACCCCAAACCTATAGGCCCCAATCCGAAGGGTTGGGGCCTAAAAATATTAATATGTAATATACAAAACTAATGTACTAAATTTTATAACTACACAAACTAACATTTCACTACTGGGGCCTATATCATATTGTAGCAAACTCAGGCAGTTTATTTCATACAAAGCTCTTTCACAAGGAAAAACATAATTCGCATCTCTACTTCTAACCAGATTTCTCCATCCCGCCGTCCCCTACCAACTGGAAAAAGTTGGTTTCTCTTAGTGGATAAAAACGGAATGAGGCTGTGATCTACTCGGCGCTCATTTCTCACTGGTCAGTCAGTGCCAGATCAAAATTGTGCCAGCGTTGTTCTATAGTTTGTGTGCAATGAAAGAAATTCCAATCTAAAAGAAGAGATAAGCAAATTAGGAGTTATTGAAGTTAACGCTAATTTATGTACATTTTATATCCCCAATCTTAAGACCGGGATGGAAGCACTCACGTAATTTCTTTTTTTTTTTTTTTGGGGGGGGGGGGGGAGGTACCACACGTGCCCTCCTCAAATTGAAACCAACCCTAAATGCGGAGTGCTAGGTTTGTTAATTCCCTCCCTAAAAACACTCACGTTTAACAAAATATTGCCGTTTAGGTCCGCCCACTGACCCTAGACGGATTTATGAATAAGCCGTCCCTCTGATTTGATTGGTCTAAAATTATCTGTACTCAATGAGGGTAGCTGTTAAGCATTCAGCAACCTCATTCATTTTACTCTCCTCGCGTGTAACACATTTTATATAATTAAGCTAAGAAATAAATTTGTTTAAATTTTGTTGGAATATCTCTATTATTTTGTTTTCTTATATAGTATATTCTGGATACCTCTGGGACGCCTTAAACATTACTGCTGATATTTAAAGTATTTTCCTTTAAACGGGGACGAATATTCGGATAGGTGTTGCTGTGACGTTTTAAACTGGATTCTTTTGTGTCGTCATTAGGATTCTGTTGTTTCGTCACAAGATCAGTTACTACAGTAAATAATTTTAAATAACCCAGGATATCTTGTTACTGACGCTCCGTGCAAACCTTGGATAATTTGTGAACCAGGAGAATTCCAGCTGAACGCGAGTGAGTAATTTTTAAAATTTTACATCTTTTTTGATGTTATGTAACACCGTTTGGGCTTTTCATTTCAATTATCCATTCCAAACAGGAATTCTTTACTTTTTATTGTACAAAACAATTAATATTTTTATAAATATCGGGACTCAGTTTGGACTTCATATTATTTACTTTATTACCTAGAACTCCAAACTAAACTCCCTATTATTACTTTTTACTTGCATCATTATAATAATAACGATTAAGTAATAATAATAATAATAATAATAATGGTAATAATAATAATAATAATAACGGGACTCGGTTTGGATTTCATAATTAATCTTAATATGTACTTTGAACTCCAAGCATGACTCCCTCACTTTTTACTGAAGCTTCATTGTTTCACTGGTTCGTTATTAAATTAGCAATAATTGCATCATTTTATTTAAGCTATTTTTTTTTCTTTTCTTAAGGTTTATCTTAAGTTATTTAGCAATTTTACACTTTTTTCTCCTCTTCCTGTCTTGTCTATAGATATGGCTCCAAAACGAAAGGCATCTAAAGCAACTGCTGCTTCCTCCAAGAAGACAAAAAAAGATGACATTGTCCAGGAAGTCGTCCAGCAGCTCCAACCAGTAATCGCCCAAGCTATACAGGACGCCATTGCGACACAAACGCCGGTCACAAATCGGGAAACATTAAATCAGGAAGACCAAGACGAGGACCTTGAAGTTTTATTTCGGGATGCGGACGATCCACACCTTGAAGGTGAGCCTATCAATTCAGCCTCCAGTACTCTGCACCTACATGTCGCCAGGAACGTTCTGGACAAAATTAAGCGTGATCAGTACGTTTCCTTAGTTGAGTTGCTGAACCCGGATGAACAAGACATTAGCCTTAATATTTCACACAGTGGCAGTGTGACTCTCAATAAGAAGGCCAAGCAGCTCAAAATTGCATCCTGTGAGCAATGGTTTTCAGCTTTTTTAATTTTCTCTTCAATTTATCAAGAATACTTTCCAGATAAGTCACGGCAGCTCTTTAAATATATGTCGTTTGTACAAGGCTTGTATAAATCGTTCGGTCTAGAATCTGCTCTCAAGTACGATGAGGACTTCCGTAAATTCAGGGAGCGTTCCCCTGATCTTACATGGGATAGTCTTCATCAGGAAATTTATTTGTTGGCCGCAGCAAAATCGGCACAGTTGAAACAGTTCCGTTCCCAAAGCCAGCCCTTTCGGAAAAACGTGTTCTGTCCCCCGGGTTATTGCAGACAATTTAATTCCCAGGGAATCTGCACATGGTCAAACTGCGTGTACAATGCCGCACCACTGAATTTACCAATGGCAAGCAAAACAAAACCCTCGCCAAACCTAAAAAATAGTTATTCTTTACCCACACCAATTGATCCAGATAGGCTTGCCATATTGCTGCAAAATTACCCCCACAAACAGTTTTTGATTGACGGTTTTCGCTACGGCTTTAACCTCAGATATGATGGTCCCGATCTAAAATACGAACTTCCTAATAATAAATCAGCTACAGAACGGAAAGATATTCTTATTTCTAAGATTAATAAGGAGATACAATTAGGCCGCGTGTCAGGCCCCTTTTCACACCCTCCTCTTCCACATTTTCGCGTCAGCCCCTTAGGACTGGTACCCAAAAAGGAAAAAGGCAGCTTTAGACTCATTCATGACTTGAGTCAGCCAAAAGATATTTCTGTAAATTCTGGCATTGATGACATTTATTCTTCGGTCAGGTATGAGACGTTTGATCAAGTTGTAACATTAATTTTACAAAAAGGAAAGGGTGCATTAATGTCTAAATGTGATATCCTAGATGCATTTCGAATCATTCCTATAACTAAACGGGACCATCATTTGTTAGGTTTTAAAGTAAATGGCAAGTATTATTACGATACGGTATTACCTATGGGATGCCGCATAAGTTGTAATGTGTTCGAGCAATTTAGTACAGCAATGCAGTGGGTCATAAAGAACATTTATAAGTTCAGCGATATGTCGCATATTTTGGACGACTTCATTTTTGTTGGATCGGCGGGATCCTTTGAATGTATGCGGGGTCTTCAGTCTTTCATTCGACTGTCAAAATTTCTTGGTATACCTCTAAAAGAGTCAAAAACCGTCCTTCCAACTACATGTGCGGTTTTGCATGGTATAGAAGTAAACACTTTGCAAATGCAGGCCAAGTTGCCCCAGGATAAAATTGACAAAGCAGTCGGTTTAATCAATCAAATCATAAAACTACATGTTGTAAAACTGCGTGATGTTCAAAAAATCGTTGGTTTGTTAAATTTCTGTTGTAAATGTATAAAACCAGGTCGTGCCTTTCTCCGAAGACTGTGGGACATTACTTGTGGTCATGTGAACAGAGAACAATTAATTCCATTAACTATGTCCGCCAAACAGGATTTGCACACTTGGCTTGTTTTCTTACGAGAATTTAATGGCATCACGTTATTAAATACGGATATATGGCTATCTCAAAATCAGTTCAATGTTTTTACTGATGCCAGTAAATCCGTGGGTTATTCTGCGGTCTTGGATAATGAGTGGTTTTACGGCACATGGGATGACTCTTTCAAACAATATAATATTGTTATCCTAGAGCTTATCCCGATAGTAATCGCCGTGCACCTGTTTTCACAGAAACTGAAAAACAAAAGTGTGATTTTACACACAGACAACTTGGCTCTTGTGTCCATCATAAATAATCAAACAACAAAATGTAAATTGACCATGCATTTAGTTAGAAAATTAGTGGTTAGATCCTTGATAGATAACATATGTTTACACGCTGTCCATTTATCTTCATCACAGAATAGAATATCAGATTTGCTATCTCGTTTGAAGGTAAATGCCGCAAAGGAAATGGCACCTCATTTAGACGACGATCCTCTTATTGTTCCCAAGGAGCTGGATCCATGCTGTTTATTGCGACCACTATGGTGATCAATAGTCTGTCAGTATCAACCCGCTCTGTGTACAAAAGATCGTGGGAACATTTTCAAAAAACATGTAAAATGTTCGCTCAGCCAGCTTGTCCTGCATCAATCAATGCGTTGCTTATATATATTGCGTATTGCTCTTGTCAAGGTTTTTCATACAATACAGTGTTAACTCGCATGTCTGCAATTGCGTTTATTCATCGCTTTAAACAGAAACCAGACCTCACCCAAGAATTCTTAATTAGAAAGGCTTTGGTTGGTTACAAAAATAAACATTATCATTCTGACCATAGAAAGCCCATTTCCGTGAGTTTGCTACACAGAATGTGTGACGTTCTTCCTCAAATATTTACTGAATATTATAATCTTGCTTTATTTAAATCCTTATTTTTATTAGCATTTCATGCCTTTCTTCGTGTTGGTGAATTCACTTCCACATCCGCCAACAATCCAAATTTGTTATTAGCTAATAATATTAAAATTAAAAGGAAGCAAGGAAAACCAGTCGGTTTAACTATCCACTTTGAACAATTTAAGCATAGTAAGGGTAGACACTTTGATTTGCATATACCCTCTTCCCCCGGCCCCTTTTGCCCCGTTGAAGCGATGTCAAATTATTTAAAACTTCGTACACAAAAAGTTGGTTCTCTCTTCGTTTTAAAAAGCGGAAAGCCTATTTCTCCATCATTTTTTAATACCGTTCTCAAATCGGCATTAATTCTCTCCCTTGGTACTTGTAAGGGTTATACTTCACATTCCTTTCGAATAGGTGCCGCGACATATTGCCTCCAAAAAGGTTTAAATAAAACACGCATTTCTCATATTGGCAGGTGGCGTTCTAATGCTATTGATAAATATTTTCGCGTACCGTCTTTCACAGTGTGATTGCCCGTTTGTCTGTGGGGTTCTTCTGTGGGGATTTCAATTTGTTTGACCCCCAGACAAATTTTGGATCAGTGAATTATATTTTTTCTTTCTTATAAATATGTGTGATGTAATTCTTCTTTATTGTTTTACATCTATCAATTATTGATGTTACGTAATTGGATTGATGTTACGTAATTGTACTGATGTTGCGTAATTGTATTGATGTTAAATAATTGTAAATATATTAATTAAACATTGGCGGTACAAGAAATTTATAAAAATCCCACCTGCGTGTTTTTTTCGTGTTCACAGGACGGCTTGAAATCATAAATTGCCGTTTAGGTCCGCCCACTGACCTAGACGGATTTATGAATAAGCCGTCCCTCTGATTTGATTGGTCTAAAATTATCTGTACTCAATGAGGGTAGCTGTTAAGCATTCAGCAACCTCATTCATTTTACTCTCCTCGCGTGTAACACATTTTATATAATTAAGCTAAGAAATAAATTTGTTTAAATCCCTCCTCCGCCCCATCGCCTCCATATATTGTTTTGTTACGGTGGGGGATTTCAATTTGTTTGACCCCCAGACAAATTTTGGATCAGTGAATTATATTTTTTCTTTCTTATAAATATGTGTGATGTAATTCTTCTTTATTGTTTTACATCTATCAATTATTGATGTTACGTAATTGGATTGATGTTACGTAATTGTACTGATGTTGCGTAATTGTATTGATGTTAAATAATTGTAAATATATTAATTAAACATTGGCGGTACAAGAAATTTATAAAAATCCCACCTGCGTGTTTTTTTCGTGTTCACAGGACGGCTTGAAATCATAAATATATTTTTGAGTACAGGTACAGCTAGAACGAAGTTTGAGTGTATAAATTTGGGACTATCTTTTTGTTTGACGCGAAGGGCAGTGCAACCTCCATTTTTGTGGGAAACAAGGAGCAGTGGATGAAAATTACCCCATCCTTTTTTGGATGAAATTGGCACTCCATCTGGACTGCGCGTGTTTCCCAAATTACGCCTAGCTTGCTCTCTCTCTCTCTCTCTCTCTCTCTCTCTCTCTCTCTCTCTCTCTCTCTCTCTCTCTCTCTCTCTCTCTCTCTCTCTCTCTCTCTCTCTCTCTCTCTTTCCTTCTCTATTTCTCTCGCTCTCTCTCTCTCTTACTCGCTCTCTCTTTCCTTTTTTCTCTCTTGACAAGCGTGGCAAGTCCCCCAGGACAAAACATTCCAAGCTCTACCATGCATTTCATTATAGCACGCGTATCGCATTACAACACACGCATGACATTATAAGATGTTTATGACATAACAAACGTGTGCAAAAACAAAATGAAACAGCGTGACAAAATCATCAAAAAAATGTACTTACTTAATATATTACCGAGAAGCGGCCAACCTCTGGGCCCGGGTGGAAGATTATACCTGTTCCTTTTCAATAATCGACGCAAGAACAACACACCGGCCACTCCAATTAATACACTATATTGTGCTCGCCTATCCTGCAGCATTTCCAGTGCGAATTGCCAGTTTAGCTCCATTATTTGCAACAGTGAATGCTTTGTTGTGGCGAATGGGACACCCAGTTCTTAAATACGACCGGTGTTCTGTCTAAAGGTAAACTAAAGCGACATATGTATATGAAAGCTTTCGAAGCTATTGATTCAAGTAAGAGTGTTATGGTAAACACTCTGCGTTGAAGCTTCATGTATTTTATAGAGAATGTTTACAATAGAATTGACAGTATTATGCGTCATCCATCACGCGCACATGAAGTTTCATCATGCACCCTTGTGGTGTGTGATTCACCGGCACACTCTCAAACCCTTACGGAGACGTGCATAGATTTTGACCTCTACATTGTAAACATCTTAAGTTTTATATATGTAAATGTAAATGTTATGCCCGTGATAAGGCGATGCCATTATATAACCGAAACCCAACCTTGTCTTATTGTGGCTCACCAGAAGTGACAGCTATAGTAAATCTTCCAGAAAATAAGGCAAAATTATTATTCAAATTATTCAAATCTGAGGACGAGAACGCAAGTCACTCTCCAGCTCCCAGCAAACATTAAGACGTCAGAATGACGTCGGGTCGACGTGCTGGCCCGACGTTTCCGACGTCGGACTGACGTGCCGGTTTTGGTTGTATATGAAATGGAACCGACGTCGCGTTTTCAACGTCAGAATGACGTCGGGTTCCGACCTAGCTCCGAAGTCGGAATTAAGTGGGTTTTAGGTTGTATATGAGATTGGAACCGACGTCGGATTCCGACCTGAAACTGACTATAGTTATATAATTAATAGATAATTAATCTTTCAACTGCTGTTGTGAAATACATACGAAAGCATTTTCCATGTAAATTTTTACAATCTAGGAAGAAAAATACCGACGCGCCATCAAAATTCAAAAATTTTCATGTAAAATTTACGTTTTTTCTTCCCCTTTTTCAAAATGACTCCTATTTCCGGTGAGCGATAATAAATGCTCATCGCTTTTTGGTAGTTTTTGCAACGTCGGAATGACGTCAGAAAACCCATGTCGTTACAACGTCGGAATATAGTCGGTTTTGGAGGAATAGGTCAGAATATGGTTGTGAAGTCGTTGCGACCAAAATCCAACCTTTTTTTCAACCAAAAAAAGACGTCGGTTGTTTGCTGGGAGAGGTCTTGTTTGGTGTCGTGGGGAACTGAAGCGACATCTAAGCGAAGTGATGCACTTGGAAATGTATACAATTTTCTACATTGTTGGTGTTTGTAGGGGGTGCTCAGCTGAAGACTGCAAAGAATATAGAGCTCCTACCCTACCCCCCTACCCCCACCCAGGCCAAAAAACTGCTTCATTCGGCAACACTGCTTCAATAGAAGCGATGTTTTAACACTTGACAAGTCGAAGACTTCCAAAGAGCATTTTGGAGTTGTACCGGACCTTTTTTTCTCTCTTTACTGCATGGTCCGTCATTTTTATCTTCACTACTCTTCTGTGTGTAAATCTTGTCGAAGGATATGTTGGAAATTATGTGGTTTGGGCCCTCTCAGTCTTACTGTTTGTTTACTAGTTATATGCCCGTTACTAATTTCCATTTTTTGCCCGTCACTAAGTTTTAGTCGGGGTGTGTTTGGGTCGTGTTTTAGGCGGGGTGTGTTTGGATCGTGTTTTTTAATCCTTGAGAAAGTCCGTACAAAGTCCATTGCTTTCAATCCAAATAGGTTTAACGGGCCCTTATTTCCAGACAATGGTATAATTCTATGTTTTCAGTTCAAGTTGACCAGTTTGACTTACTGCAACTGGTTATTCAGGTCAATTAAGCTTAACACATTGTGTGATGCTGACGTCATAGAATGCTGGGAAACTGAGAAGTTGGGAGTCGGGAATAGGACTTTTTGCATGAAGTAAACTTTTCGACTTCTGAAATGAAAAATAGAATCTTTTGTCAAAAAGTGTTTTGCCAAAAGTAAATTTATTCTCGACAAAGACGAATAAATGTTGACTACCGTAAAGAATATGTTACAAATTCATGAGCGATTTTATATCGTAATTTACAGCTAAATTTTCAAATTCACATGTGAATAAAATCTTTAACTTGTGTACAAGTTATTCAGGAACAGCATAAATTACCCCCAATGTACTAAACAATCAACTTTAAAAACATTAAGTAATGTATACTTCGGAATCATGGTTACCACGTTAAAACCTTCTAAGTAACGTTTTATTTTTGCACACGGTACATACAGGAAAAGGAGACACAAAATGAGAAATTTTTACTTCTTGCAAAAGGGTCTCTAATGTTTGCAAAAAAATGTGTACAAAAACTAAAATAAATAATCATGTGCTCCTATGGCGTGTGATTCACCGTCACATTCTCAAAACCTCGAGGGCATATGCATACATTTTGACCCCGTTCTGCAAATATCCTATGTTTTATAGATATAAATTTAATGTCCGTGATAGGGCCATGGCATTATACAACCAAAACGCCAACGTTATCGTATTATCGCTCACCAGAAATGCTAGCTATAAAAAATCCTTCAGAAAATTAAGGCAAAATTATTATTTAAATTATTCAGATCCGAGTACGGGTACGCAAGTCTTTTTCTATTTCCTGTTTTTAAATAAATATGAAATATTACCTCCTGCATACTCTAACACAGGGGATGACGCGAGAATGAGGGATACTTTGGTATTTGAGGGACGTCACTTCCTTCCAGACCCTACAGCTACATTTCCGCTGTCGTTACATTGTCACTCACCAGAGGTCTATTGAGTGTCATAGGAAAGCCGTTACTTATGTTATCAATATAAGCAAATTTATAAATTACTGCTTTGAATCGTTTCAAGTATTTCTTGAACAGAAATGCGAGTGCCAATGACGAGAGCTCAAATTTTACAATTAAAATTTTAAGATAAAACTGTACATTTTCAGTACTTTTTCTGCCTTCGGGGTGAATCCTTTTCTCTTTCATCTTTCATATTTCACAAACCCAATTTTTTTACTGGAACTTTATCACACGGCCTATTTGCGATTTTTCATCTTTGGGCTGGGAATGAGAAACAGCGTTATGTTTTCTTAGCCTCATAAAGAAATGCATGTCATTAAATACCTCATATCTCACAAAGTTGGCGATATACAGCACCTTGTTAGGAGGTGCTTAATGACTTGCAACATAAACCGTTAAGGAATATATATATATATATATATATATATATATATATATATATATATATATATATATATATATATATATATATATATATATATATATATATATATATATATTGCAGTATAAGTTTATTGGATTTTTTAATAACCAGTAAACTAGACTTGTTTCAGTGTTTTTATTTTAATGTAGACGCCACCGAAACGAACCTTCCACAGTTGAGGATACTGGTTTTAGTCCGGGATGGTCAACTTTAAAACAATCAGCCGAGGTTTGCGAGTTTACATGTCAATTTTTTTCATTTGATGTCATCGTTCTTTACTGTACTCATTGGTGCTTTGAACTTTCCCTTGATAAAAGATTATAAAGGACTTGAACCTTTTTAATCCATTAACGACTGCATCTTAAAATTTTAACTTTTATTTTAAATATCAGAATTACATTATATGACTGTATGTTTGATGCTAATTTGAGGGAAAGAAAAAATGTTATCTAAAATACAAATAGACATTTTATTTTCTAAATAAAACTACTTTAACCAATTAAACAATTTTTGTTAAGTTTGTTAACAGAAACCAAATCTCGATGCCGAATAGTGACACTAAGACTTGAAAGGACAACTGATGAATGTATCAAGTAAATGCCGATCCGAAATCAATTCGAAACTAAAACGTAGTCCAGACACAATGGCAGCATAAAATTGGTTTATGACTGGTCTCGGACGCAGAGTAACGTCCAGTGAACGTCTTTGACGAAACTTTCAGTAACCGTTGGGGGAGCACCGTTGTTTAGATGTTGCATTTGGTCGAAACCATAACCCCACTTTGTCCAATGAGTAACGGGTGTCTTAGCTATAGCGTTGAATGGGAGTTGGAAAATCGATGATGCATTGAAATTGGAATGTGTCATTATACAGGCGTCGGGTCACACCCAAACAACAACAGCGCCATATTATCGCTCACCTGACGGCACACAGCAGCCATGAAAGGTCGCTTAGAAAATACATCAAATGAGGACGTAAAATATTCTAAAATCGATTTGAGATTGCGTTGTCTACCAGAAAAAATCGCATCATTGTATCTGATTGGGATTGCGACCATCTATTCCTATCTGATCAAAATGTCAACTCAGTAGAACAAAGTAGAATAGAATTTAATAGGCAACGTTGTTTAGGCATTGTATTTGGGAGCAATCTTAACATCACTTTCTGCGACATTTAATCAAAGTATTCAGTGCACCGTTGTATGATTCTACAAATATAAATGTTGATGTAATATTTATGATGATTTCGCCACATATCTGTTTAATAGCAAGTGATTTCTTTATTGTTCTCTTCGATGTTTATTTTATTAGCGTTTATTTCAATGCTGTTCACTTCAATGTCGTTCATTTTCATGCTATTCATTTTTATGAGTCTTTTTTAATTTCTTTCATTCGATGTTATTCACTTTTGCAAGTCACTCATTTTAATCTCAGTTACCTTAAAGATCTTTGAAATGTTGTTTATTTTAATCTCGTTCAATTAATGTTGTTCATTTTAATGCTCATTTTAATGACGTTCAATTAGCTTGAGCTTGTAGGGCACAGCATCCATCCCAAACTGAATGTCTTTCGTTTTAAGTATAAACGGCTTGTCATCCACTGGTCGGAACTCGTACTTATAGAAAAGCATAGCGGTGAAAACATGTAAATCAACCCTAGCGAGAGCTTCGCCCACACACACCCTTGGGCCCATAGAAAATGGTATGAACTTGTAGGCGTGATAGATGAATTTCCCATTCTCATCAATCCAGCGTTCAGGGTTGAACACTTCTGGGTCTTCAAAATGCGCTGGATCGTGATGTACTCCATAAGTATGCATCATTACCGCAGTACCCTTTGGTAAAGTATATTTTCCTAAACATATATAAAAACAAAGCAAACATGAATTTAAATGGATTGAATAATTTCAGAACAACACTAAAGTAAGATACTTTTTACCACCTAGATTATAAGCAATAACAGTTGTTAATAATTGCTAACAAAAACCGCATACAACATGAATAAACATGTAAAGATAAAAAGTAGCGTAAAAACAAGGATTCCAGACCACCCCTACCCTCCCTCCCTCCCCCCCCCCCCCAGGCGGCAGTCGGGACAGACCCTATGGTTATAAAGAATGTTATAAGTGTTGGGTGTGGCTAGAATATCCAGGGCAACCACACAACTGCCCGGTACACCACAATGCACCACGTCATTACTGTTGCAAAACCTGTGGTGGTTTGCTATGGTACAAGTTTACTGCAAGATTACCTGGACCAGAGCCATGCACAGACTGCTGGTGGTGCGGTGCGACGCTGAAAAACTTTGGGTATTATAATTTTCATCCTTTCAAGTGCTCAAGAAGACCTTTCACGATTGAGCAGTTTTACAGATACCAGTGTAGTTGCGGAAACCCGACCTGTTGGTGAAGAGTCAACTTACTAACATCTTTCCGCCCTTTTAAGGGCCATCCTCTCTTGTGAAATGAAACGTAAATTCTGTATATGTATGAGTGTGTAGAAAAGGAGATGTCTGAGATTACATCTCAGCATTTCAGTTTCAGCAGTTGACGTGACAACAACAACAATGGCATCTAATTCAGACACATCAGTCTTCTGCCATGATTGCAATGCAACATTTCCATCTCTGGAAGTGTTTGTAGCGCATACATGCAAACCAGCTAATGAAGAGCTTGTTGAGGAGATTGAAGCCAAGAGACGAAAGACGGTACAAGATGGCGTTGACAGACCTGATCCGGTCCTCTGCTGTGAATGCATTAAAATATTTCCATCTATGGATACGTTTGAGACGCATGCATGCATACCAGCTGAGATGGAAAATGTACCTCATGAAGAACATGTTTCAAAGAAATAAAAGACAGGACAAGTAGGCAGAGGCAGCAGAGTGAGTCTTGGTGAAAACGCACAGGAAAAAAGATTTGAGCCTAAAGATGGATCGGATTTACTGCTTGAAATGCGGCAACAAGAGAACCGGATCAAGATACATTTGCTAGAAACATAAACCGTGGCATGAAATGGTATTTTGTAGTGCATGCACGCTTCAAGAAACTGATGCAGAAGGTGCTATGGTAGAACAAGTGGATAATACCTTCATCAGCAGTCCAACATATACAGCATACAATCCAGCGGATATTGAGCAGAACTTGCCAGAAGCCTATAAAGAATTGCTTACCAAGTTTGATGAACATGAGCGACAAGGTTCTGGCTGGGTGTTGGATAACATATTGTATATTGAAGTGCATACAGATACGTCAGCGCCACTAGAAGCGAATAGTTTTATTCCACTACCGAAGAAAGTGAAGAATACAGGAGGTGTGTTAAACATTCAGAATAAAGACAACAAGTACTTCTTATGGTCCGTATTGGCTCACCTTCACCCTCATGAGAACAACTCACATCGCGTGAATCATTACACACCATTTGAGAACGAATTAAAGGTGGAAGGCATGACATTTCCCACACCGATTACGGACATTCCAAAGTTTGAAAAGGAGAATGATGTGTCTATCAATGTGTTTGGATATGAACATGATGTAGTTGTTCCGATACAACTGAGTCGAAACACCAGCGCTAGAGAAATCAACTTGCTTTTGATTAGCAATGACAAGAAAAGGCATTACTGCCTCATCAAGAATTTCAGCAGACTTATGGCTTATCGATCAAAGTGCAAGGATGCAGCATTTTATTGTTTCAACATTTTATTGTTTCAACTTTCTTCACGGGTTTATGCGACAAGATCTTTTAGACAAGCATCGTGACGTGTGTGGCAAGCATGCAGCACAACGTTTATCATTCCGCAAGGAACCCTTCACCAAGTTTAAGAAGGTAGCCAAGCAACAGCGAGCACCTTCTGTGATTTATGCAGACTTTGAATGTTTCACGAAAAAACAGGAAGGAGACAAGTATCAGCATCATCGTCCAAACAGCTTCGCCTATGTAGTTGTCAGCCAGTATGATACACATGCACCAGTTGTGTATCGAGGAGATAATGCCGTGATCGAGGAGATAATGTCTTTTTAGACCATATGGTGAATGAGCGTGATCGTATTGTACATGGTTTACAGCAGCCAAAGGATATGGTGAAGAGTCGTGAAGACAAAGAGGATTTCAAGAACGCTGTTGATTGCTACATTTGTCATGAGCCTCTAGGAGCAGGTCGTGTGAGAGATCATGACCATATCAATGGCAAATACCGTGGATCTGCACATAATGAATGCAACTTACAATTCCGACTTAGAAAGGATCAGCAGGGGGATAAAGATTCTTTTATCATTCCTGTGTTTTTCCACAATTTACGATGCTATGACAGCTATTTGATCATGGAGGAAATTGGAAAATTTAAAAATGAAACGATTACAGTCATTTCCAACACCATTGAGAAATATATTGCATTCACCATGGGCAATCTAAAATTTACAGACAGCTTTCAGTTCATGAGTACCTCTCTACAGAAGTTGGTATCCAACCTTGCGGCAGAAGGGAAAGATAACTTTTACAACATAACCTCTCACATTCGCGATAGCAACCAACAAGATTTGCTGCTGAGAAAGGGAGTGTATCCCTACGATTACGTGGACGAACCATCCAAGTTTGCTGAAACACAGCTACCATCAAAGGACAAGTTTTATAGTCAGTTTAGCGAAGAGGACATTAGCGATGAGGATTATGCGCATGCTCAGAAGGTGTGGGATACATTCAACTGTACCACATTCGGTGAATACCACGACCTGTACCTGAAATCAGATGTGCTACTGCTAGCTGACGTGTTTGAAAATTTTCGTCAAGTGTGTCTCAACACGTATGAATTGGATCCTGCTCACTACTATACAGCACCAGGACTGTCGTGGGATGCTACGTTAAAAGCGACAAAGGTGAAGTTGGAATTGATCAATGACATTGATATGTACCAAATGGTTGAGCAAGGCATACGTGGAGGAATATCTGTGATCACGCACAAGTATGCGAAAGCAAATAATCCCTACGTAGCAGATTACAATTCTGAGTTACCAAACAACTACCTGATGTACCTCGACGCAAACAACTTGTATGGCTGGGCCATGTCACAAAGCATACCACAAAGAGGATTTATGTGGGTGAGCGAGCCAGAATCCGTCGACTTCATGGATGTAGCAGAAGATGACGACATTGGATTCATTTCGGAAGTGGATTTAGAATACCCAAATTCAACCCATGATCGTCATAATCACTACCAAGTGGCCCCAGAACGGAAATGTGTCAAAGTTGGAGAATTGTCAGAGTACAGTCAGAAGCTGCGGAAAGATCTGAACATGAAAGACAAACCCAGTGAAAAGCTCATTCCTAACTTGTCTGACAAGAAGAAATATGTACTTCATTACAGGAATTTACAACAGTACGTCTCACTGTGGTTGAAAGTCACCAAAGTACATCGCGCCATCATGTTTGAACAGAGCAAATGGCTAGCAAAATACATTACCTTGAACACAGAAAAGAGAAAATTGGCTAAGAACCCATTTGAGAAAGACTTCTTCAAACTGATGAACAACTCAGTGTTTGGCAAAACCATGGAAAATGTGAGAAAGCGAATCAATGTTGAACTTGTTCACAAGGAAAAGCGGTTCAAAAAACTTGTAGCCAAACCTTCTTTCCACAAATTTAAAATTTTCAACGAAGATTTGACCGCTGTACATTTGCTCAAAGTGGATTTGCTTCTGGATAAACCCATTCAAGTTGGCTTCACCATTCTCGACCTCAGCAAAGTGCTTATGTTCAACTTTCATAACAACTACATCATGGTCAAGTATCCCAGTGCCAAGTTGTTGTTCAGCGACACCGACAGTCTATGTTACGACATAGAAACGGAAGATATATACAAGGATATGCAGCAAGATGCTGGCCTGTTCGACACAAGTGACTATCCGCCAGACCATTTCCTACATTCCAACGTGAACAAAAAAGTGCTTGGGAAAATGAAGGATGAGATGGCAGGCGTCCCCATTGAAGAGTTTGTTGGACTCAGACCGAAAATGTACAGTTTATTGTGTGGTGGGAAAGAAAAACATACAGCTAAAGGTATCACTCGAGCTTGCCAAAGACGCATTAAACATGTGCAGTATAGAGACAGTTTGTTCAAGAAAACTCAAACGATGGCTACAGGACACATTATTCGAAGTCATAGTCACCAGCTTTTCTCAGAGAAGATGAGGAAAGTAGCCCTCTCCCCATATGACGACAAGCGATATGTGCTGAATGATGCCTATTCCACCTTAGCTCATGGACATTACAAGGCTGTGGTATAAAAAGGGGAGGTCCTCCAACGTTATTTGTGGTGTGAACATTGAAGAGTTAACATGGAACTTGAAAGTCGTAAGAGGTCTACAACTGATATGGATACTTTTGCAGATACAGTCAAAGACTTAAAAGTTAAAAATCCTACCACTACCATCAAGAAATTGAAAGTGGAGACGGCACCAACACCACAGTCGTGGGATGGAATGCTTTCTTTAGGAAATGGAAAGTATATCAAGATTATGAAACAAAGCAATGAAGGAATGGTAAACATTCGCAAGTACCTCAGAGATGAGGGGACTGGAAGAAACCGTCCTACGAAAAAGAGTATTTTGCTGACAATACCTTAATGGAAAATGCTGAAGAAGCAAGTGAAAGAAGTGGATAAAAGGCTTCGAAGACAAGAAGACAGCACATAACAAGGTAAAAAACATGAATGCACTTATATTGAACGGTGGTGCGTACCTTACTGTAAATGATAGGAATGAAGTGATACTAGGTTCTCGGAGAAGTTCTGATTATCGGTTTAAACCTGAAGTGTGGGAAGACTTTAAAAACATACCGCTTAAACATGAGTTTAAACGCAGACTTGAAAATAAAGTTGAAGCGGTGGTGACTGAACATGATTCTAACATACGTGTGACATTCTGGAGAAATCTTTTACAGGATTATTCAGAGGATTATAAGGGAGTTGTGCCAGATACTTCACATATAGATATGATTCACTTTGATATGAAGAAGTGGTGCGCAGTCTTACGATTCCTAGAAGCTATACAACATCCGCTGTTCGCCATCATCCGAGCATAAAAGCGTCTTTGCAGAGAAGGAGGCAGCTCATAGTTGATCTGACTGTTGAACGAGATGGAAGACTATTTGCTGGAGTATAATCCCATTACACATGGATTCTCATATATGAGAAACTTATGTGATGACATTGTGCTAAAACATTTTGGAAAGTATATCATTCTATCACCTGACGAACAATCTGTGTTGAAAGAACATCTAGAGAAGTTGAGGATACCTGGCTTTCTCCTACTACTCTCAAATGAATTAGAAGTGCGTGTGACTGAGAACTGTCTAGACGTGTTTGTACAATTTCGCCAATATGACGAGCTTACAGAAAGCTATGACTACATCACCCTCAACACAGTGGAATGGTACGCTCTGTTACAAGCATTGGATTGGAAAGAATCTGACGCTTGAATTCAAAGAGGAAGGAGTGCAACTCATGCGGGGCACCAAGTCCATTGAGCTGACACATACCATGTGTGTTATGGTGATGGACATTGACATAAATGAAGATGGATATGAACTGAAACTGTCTGAACATGAAGATGTTAAAATAATAAAGTTTGGTAATAGACAGTGTTATGTGAGCTTTCATAGCATTTACAAACGTGAATGTAATGTCTATGATACATATATTAATTTAGATTGGTATGAATGGTGTGTGTTTATCGATGTATTGAATGTATTTGTAAAATAAAAGTTTAATGTAAAAAATAATTGTAAAAATGTAAATAATGTATAACACAATAAACAAAGAATGTTGTATAAAACTGTCTTGTTTATTTACAATATTCATAATACAATTCACAATTACCAACTACTTAACTTATACATCTTAACTAATACAACATCAATAAAATAATGGCTTATAATGCCTATATACAAAATCCTTTACAACAAAATCACCATCACTTCTTCTTAATACATCAATGATTTCAAAAGGACTATGTCCTCGAGCTCTTTGAATTATATAATACACACAATAAAATCCACATGTAGATGATACCGGTGTTTGTAATGGAACTGAATTATAAATGAAATTAAACTTTAAAAACTTATTCAAACGACTGTCTATAGGTAAAAGTCCATAAGAGTCGAAATATTCTGCAGGGTCTTTGTCATAATATACTGCCACCCAATGCTCTCCTGGCTCATCATGATCGTCTGTATTGATGACATAGGCACCGCGTTGTAAAGATGGTAACTGGTCCATGGAAAACACACCTATAAACAAGTCTTTTGTCGCTGCATCATGGGATAGTATGGCTTCTATCTGCTTCGTATTCATGACTGGTAGTCGAATTGAATGCTACGATTTGCACTTATTTCAACAATGTTATCAAATTCAGCATACACTATAACATTGACTGTATTTTGCAAGGCACCAGCAAAATTCATTTCTAGTCGCAAATTCCCATGATTGATAAGGACATAATGAACATCACCATCATAATCAGATGTTAAGTCAAACGAAAATAAAGCATAACCTCTAGGCCAATCTTCCCGTTTTATAATGGAATTTTTCTCACCATTCAATCTATCAAAAGATTTGTAAAGAGTTTCAAAAGCATCAAGATATTTGCCTCGATTTATATCATGTTTTAGAGGTTTAAGTAGCCAGGGCGTTAATACAGATCCGTAGGCCCCATAGTTAACGGATCTCGGCTCAGTGGAGGGAATGACCCCTGGGTACAAACCTGGTGGTAAGGTGTAATATACGGCTTTGTTGGTATACAAGACCGCATAAAAATTCAAGAAATATATCCTTTTATGAATATTATGTCCCATAGTGCTAATAAATGTACAAATGATAGGTTTTTATACAATTATTATTGTGTAGGGTTTGTGTGATGGGAAAATGGCTGACGCAAAACAATGGCGTCATGATCTATTTATAGCAGCACATAACTGAATTTATGCTGTTCTACACCCTTCATTCCCGTGTATAAAGGCTGATCTGCTGCATAGAGCCATAAAATGGTTTTTGGAGAGCGTTTAATTAACTTTTGTTCTAGAATTTCTCTAACTAGAGACGTTTTACCACTGCCTGTAGGTCCAGAGACCAAACATGTGAATGGATGCCTTATCTTCGAATATCAGTTTCTTTCACCCAACTGTTAAACTTCTTTGGCCAATTTATTTCTTAAGTTCCGCTAGAAGTTGTGTTAGTTTTACATGATAAATAGGTTGAGAATGGGTTAGAAACTGTTGGGACTTTTCTGATTTTTCTGCTTTGGATGATGTAACAGACTTTTGTTGTGACTGAATTGTTCGTAAATGACGTCTAAGAACTTGAGACATTTCTATTGCCTTTTCACGAGTTCGTTTCCCACGTAAAAGTTTATTCACTTTCGTTTTGATTTCATCATCTTTTCCCTTCTTTTCTAACAACATTTTATATTCATATTCAGGAATGAGGACCATTTTCAAAGTATGTTTCATTTTAACAGCAACTGAGCTAACAAAGGTAATGCAAATTTAGCAATAGCTCCAATGAATCCCCCTTTCTGATTAACCAACTTCTTTTTTCTTCGAAGTGATATCTTCTTATCTGCCAGTGTGCGTAGGGTATGACGTTCACGCTTGAATTCCTTATACCTTTTTGAGCTTAAGGGTAAATGTCCTCGCAATATATTCAAACAAATTTCAAACAAGCTAGTTAATTCCTCCTTTGTAGCTTTTTGTAACAAGGATTTACGTCGTTTAGGCCCGCTGCGTGCGAGCAAGTGAAGAAAAGGTTGATTCGCTTGAATACGTTTAGACCTCTTGGCTGCGAATGGTCAAGTGACTTGGTTCTTGTTCATACGCTACTTTATCAACATATACGTAATGTGTATCTTTTGGTAAAATGCCTGTACGAATACGTAGTTGATCATTCGTCTTCGGCTTCAAGTCAATGAATAAATAGCCATGAGGTTTGCTCGTGGCATCTTGATAGGCTTCTATGAGAAATTTAGATTTTCCAGGATACATTTGTTGCGCTAATGTACTTATTTGTTGACTGTCTCTAGGATTTTTAAACAGAATGATGTAATGTATATTCAAACTAATATTTCGCATTTCTCTACCATGACGGAACAAATTATGCACAATAAAAATAATGCTTAGATTTTGATGACTGCTGCCAACACTAAAGAGACGTGTCATACGCTCATCACTATGACATTTGGTCATTAAGTCATCAATGATGAGTAAGTTTGGTGTTTTCGGGTTAAAATGCTCTTCAATGTTATCTGGAATGCCTTGGTAAAATTCTACATCCTTCATTCCCTTGTATAAAGGCTGATCTGCTGCATAGAGCCATAAAATGGTTTTTGGAGAGCGTTTAATTAACTTTTGTTCTAGAATTTCTCTAACTAGAGATGTTTTACCACTGCCTGTAGGTCCAGAGACCAAACATGTGAATGGATGCCTTATCTTCGAATATCAGTTTCTTTCACCCAACTGTTAAACTTCTTTGGCCAACCTAACCACTTCACAAATAATTCTTTAACACCTCGTCTTCTTCGTGTTTTCAAAACCTTTTCAATTCTGTAGACAGATTCAATATCTTTTTTTACTTTCTGCAGCTCCTCTTCATAAAAATATCCATCAATATCCTCGTCTAAAAAGTCTTTCTCACGATATAAGTGTATTCCTTGCTTCTTACAACGATGTGTGATAATGAAGACTTCTTGCGTCCACTTTATATGATAATCCCGTTGAAATACATATTTCATGTGGGAAATGCGAACCTGATCACCAATTTTAAATTTGTAGGGTTTTTTCTTCTTTGGTTTCAATTTCAATTTGTCTACATACATATACTTCAACACTTTTGATTCGATGTCTTTACGAATATCTGCTGGAGCATACTTATTAGGGAGGGAGCCATAAGGTCTATGGTTGTAATTATACACTATGTCTGGAAGGATGTCCATATAGCGATAAGTTTGATTATGTAGGAAATATCGATACGTCATTCCCTTTAGAGTACGAATGACTCTCTCAGCAAAGTTGGCTTTGGTTTCATTCTTTGTTGTATAGGCATGTATTCCCTCCTTCTTAAAAAATGCTTTTACCCATCTGTTTTTAAATTCAGTTCCTTTATCTAACCTTAGAGTTCGTGGTCTTCGTTGTGTTTTATGAAAAATCTTTTGAAAGGCTTCTATGACAATGGTATGTGATTTATTAGGTATTGGTTGCACCCATAATAATTTGGAAAACACATCAATGACAACCAATAAAAAGCGGGTGTCATCATTATAGGGAGCTATGTTTCCCATGTCAGCTAATTCAATATCCCACATGTCATCAATTCCACGTGTAATGACATGTTGCCTTTTAAACGTGTATTTTACAGGTTGTAGTAAACTGAAGGCATCTTGATCCTGGAACCATTCCTTCACTTGCGAATGAGTGACTGGTTGATCATGTTTTTTTAATATTTGATAAAGTTTGCAAGGGCCAGCAAATGCCCCAGGTTGACCAGGTTTAAGGTAAATATTGGTTAAGTAGTCTTTCCACGTCGACATGTTAACACTAAATGATTAACACTTGTCAGCATATCTTTTTATTTTGTCTTACAACTCAATCAACATGTTTTTATAACACAATCAACATATCTTACAAATCAAGTATTGATACAATGGTGTGAATAATTGGAGTCCATTGATCTTCAATGAACATTAACCAACTACTTAATTCATCTACTGTGATAGCATCTACACCATATTTTTCACAACGTTGATTTGCATTATTTAACACTTTATCTAAATGAATATAATATTTAGCTTCATTTCAGTATGCATAGGCACCTGCAGAATGACAAGTATGTTCTGAACACTCTTCATTTTGACAAGAAGGACATACTAAACATGCAAACTTTTTACAGCTAATAACATTTCTTCACAATATGTTTTTTGTACAATATATTGGCTCAATGTAATGTCTGCCATTATACTGCAATGTAGATTAACCACCCTCTCACTTCATCAAACAGTCTTGGATCAAATCGAGCAAAGTGATATGTTGCTTCCACATCAAACTCCTCAGCTCCGTCAATGTCACCACACTCTTTGATGAAATCCTCGCATAATTTTCAGCGTGGAATGAGCAAGCTCCCAATAGATGTCAAAGTGTTCCAGTTGTTGTTGAATAGATCCAAAACGAGCCAGTTCACTTATCATGTAGTCCACATACCCTTGAAAAACGTTTCTACATACATCTTTGTTTCACATATCCATATGACACGTCTGCACACTTTGATGGCTGGCAAGCAAATGACTTGTAGTCTTACTCGACAGATACTTAAGTGAGCCGCACTTGTTGCAGAAGTTGTCAGGTTCACACAACTTGCAATTGTACTTATGGCAGTGACAATCATAATCCTCAGCATATCCGTAAGCACCGCAATATTCACAGGTAAGTCCAAGTTGATTTTGCACGTTCTTATTCTCCAATCCCACTTCAGCCAGTCTGTTCTTGGATAGCTTTGACACTTTCATTCGCTTATCCTTTTGCAGCTTGATAGGAGTTTTCTTCCCATGGCATTCCGTACATGGCTCAGGTTTGGCGAATAAGACTGAGTTGATGTTCTCCATTTCCTGAAGCAATGTCTCCCATTCACCATCATTCATGTTGACGTAACGCGTTTATTCTTTCCCTTCAGACAGTGATGTTTGCACAAAACTCACATAGCGCATATCCAAGAATGAAATGACTTCAAGCCGCTTCGTTTGCGTTAAGTACAGTTTGAAGCCAATGTTGCGTAAATTTTTCAATCTCTCACACACAATCTGCCACAAGGATGGTGATAAAGCAAGCCATCTCTCTCCAAGTTTGATTCGAAGAAATGGTCCAAATTGTCCATGCTCTACAGTAATGGGTAAGTTTGCACTAGTTTTAAAGCTGCTTGTCTTCTCCATGGCTGTGCATTGAATGATGGCTGCGCTTGACACCTCACTCCTTTTATATGGACATTACATGTATGTTTTCATGAGATGTTTGCAAAATCGCGGAGTGATCTCGTTGAAACCATCCAAAAAGGCTGTTGGCAAACCGTCTGTTAGAGATTGTTTCATGACAATCACTAAAAAGTCTCCTCGTTTGCGACTCCCAATTATCCATTGAAAGAGCATTGGTATGGTGAAATGTCCTTTTTCATAGAGGTAGGCCATTATATCATACACCTTAATACGTTCTTCAAGGTACTTGAAGCCATGTAGCATGATCTTTGCACATTTGGAATCGCGATATTCATCAACACACTTTGGTACCGGTAGACATAAAGTTCCTCATGAAGACTTCAAATAAGTTGAACGAAACGTCGGGTCATGGCTTCGGAGAACTGCGGCTCTGACGCGGGAAGATGCTCTATGTTTCCGTCTAGCATGTAGATAAGCTGAATGACAGTATTCACTTCTTCCGTTAGGTACATGTATGTGTGTTGCTCGAAAAAGCCTTCTTCACATAAACACCATAAAATGTTGCAATCCATCAGAGGAATCACTGCTCGAAAGTTTCGTTTCAACAGCGTGACGTCTTCCTCAGTAACAGGAATAGTTTTGCTCAATTCAAATTTAGATTTGAGCTGCTTGTCATCGTCGTCGCTGTCGTCATCGCCGTCGCTGTCGTCATCGCCGTCGTTGTCGTCATCGTTGTCGTCATCGCTTGACATGACCACGTCTTCCTCAAGATGCTCTAGATGCGCCTTTAACTTTGTACTAAGTGGCTTGGCGCTACCAGTTACAAGCGCATTTGCAACCCAGAACGGGTAGTCAGATCCCTCAGGATCTGACATTGCTTGCTGTACTGGCGGGGCACCTAACGCTTCCTCAGGCTTTCTTTGCTGTACTGTAGACACGTCTGACGGAGTCCCTAATGCTTCCTCCAAGGCTTTTTCAGCTTCTGCCAGTGTACTTAGGAAGGTAGCAGTCTCCTCTGCAGTTAAAACTGCATCTGTAAAAGCCATTGTTTCGTTGTTGAACGAGCTATCAATTTCCATGTCGCTAGCTAAAGGTGCTATCAGAGACGTTTCCATGATGTCTTGGCAAAAATTGTCACGGCATTCAAGAACACTCGCTTTTATACTACTCATTGGTGAACCAGAAGCTCGCTGGGGGGGGGGGGGGGGTCAAAAATCCAAAAATCTTTAGAATTGTCTGAAACGTGTAAATATGCAAAAATCACAAATTCGATCCCCGGAGGGAGGGGGGGGGGGCGACCCAAAAAACCAAAAATGTTCAGAATTGTCTGAAACGGATAAATATGCAAAACTCACAAATTCGACCCCCAGGGGGGGCAGAGGTCGACTCAAAAAAACCAAAAATGTTTAGAATTGTCTGAAACGGATAAATATGCAAAAATCACAAATTCGACCCCCGGGGGAGGGGGGGCAGAGGTCTACCCAAAAAACCAAAAATGTTCAGAATTGTCTGAAACGGATAAATATGCAAAAATCACAAATTCGACCACCGGTGGGGGAGGTCGACCCAAAAAACCAAAAATGTTTAGAATTGTCTGAAACGGATAAATATGCAAAAATCGCAAATTCGACCCCCGGGGGGTCGACTTACTCTGTGCCTGCTACTTGCTGCCTCTCTCTCTCCCTGTGAGAAAGTCTCACGATTTGCCTCTTACTTTAATTCTTTCTCACACTGTGACCTCTTTCATCTGTTGATTTTTACCACCTGTTTTAGTGTAATTGTTTCTCACGCTGTGAACTTTGTCATTTCTTGATTCTTACCACCTGTCCTGTGGCAAATCGATTTTGCAAGTGATCAAATTGCTGTGTGTGTAACTTATGCTGACTTGATAGAATGTTGCTCGCCTCCAGGGAGGGAGGGAGGGAGGGAGGGAGGGAGGGAGGGAGGGAGGGAGGGAGGGAGGGAGGGAGGGAGGGAGGGAGGGAGGGAGGGAGGGAGGGAGGGAGGGAGGGAGGGAGGGAGGGAGGGAGGGAGGGAGGGAGGGAGGGAGGGAGGGAGGGAGGGAGGGAGGGAGGGAGGGAGGGAGGGGGTGGTCTGGAATCCTTGTTTTACCCTACTATAAAACCCAACGTAACTGCTTATAGAAAGCATAAGAATGCTTAATCGTCGGTATTTAATGAGGACTGAATACTTCTTTAAATAAAACACCCCAAGTTTAAACGAAGCAGCATTCAACCTACCCAAGCTTGTATCAGAAGTTGTTTTGTGGGGAAGGCCCACTGGTGCCACGGGTTTTAACCTCATTGATTCATGCACCACAGCATTTGTGTACGGCAGCTTGTCCTTGTTCTTTAATGTTACCCTTCCATTTTCCCCTAATAATATTGCCAATGCTAGCATATGAAACTCCCTGAATAATTTTTGCGATACTTATGCATACATAAACACAGTAATTGGATCTTTTGAACATTGTTAAGTTCTGCAGCGTTTCACATTTTTAAACTTAGAAATGAACGGATGGATTGTAGTTGACACATAAGTAGTGAATGCCGAAGAAGAATAACTGGTTCAGTTTTAAACAATTATTCATGCATTATTGTTCCTGCATTGATTACTGTTTTAATGACAAGACTTAGTATTAGTTCTGATAATTGCGTAAACATATATAATTGTCAATCAAACCTAATACAGCGTCGAGCTCTTTATGCAGCTTGGCTTGTACTTCCGGGTGTTGTGCTAACAAGCCGATGGTGATTGACAACGTCATTCGTGTCGTGTCTGTGCCGGCTAGAAAGCGTATACGAAAATCTGAGCTATATCAGACTTGTTAGCCCGGAGACCGCTCACGCAGCAATTGATTACTGTGCGTGTCCTTGACTTTTTTTACAACGATTCCAAAACAAGGAGAGCAAGGTTTAATATAATTACCCTTAACTTAACCAAACGTGGAGCACAGTCCGAACGAACTTCTACTATTGGTGAGAACCAAGGAGTACTGATTGAATATTACACCGCACCCGGCCTCAAAATTAAACCCTGTTTCTATATTGTGGTACACACACATGGCAATGCATGTGATAACAAGTAACCCCTACCCAAATACATGTTTTTTACGCCAGAGCTTTTCTTCAGACTTGCGCCGGATATCCAATTGAAAATAATGTATTCAATAATATATAAATGATATATATAATGTTCCACCTTTCTAAAACTTAATGGTTTAATTAAATGACACTTGTGTTATATATTATGCTTTTTTATATAGTTTTACGTGCCACTCATTAGTATGGTCGTCGCAGAAAAAAGGCTCTAGGTTAGGTAATAAGTTAATCGAACTAACCGAAGAACATATCAAGCAAAATCTGCCTGAGATGCGCTGTTTCTAGTTTTGCGAGAACTGGATTGGACTCAGGACTTTCCTCTTGTTTCTTTAACTGCAGAAGAATTTCATCTGTTAAATCTCTCGTGTCATCTAAAACATCAAACAATTACATCGTGTCTCTGTAAGTACTGTAGTAGAACAAAATCGTTTTCTATTTTGTATTGTCTGCTTTTACTAATGTTGCTCAAATTTTGTACAAAGTTTTTAAAACGTTATTTGAAATATGTAAAAAACATGAAGTATTAACGTGTTCACACATCAGTCTTTTTGAACGAAAGCTTTTTGTAGTGTTGATACAACTTTATAAGCCGAAGCTCTTCGCGGCACATTTGGCGGTGGTGGTGTGACCATTTAACAAGTAATTTGAGGATTTCACAGATATGAATTCAAGCTGAAAAAATATTGCACCCCAATTGAATTGCCTTTCAGTAACTTAAAGGACGAAATGCTTTGCAATTATAAATATGCATGTAAGTACGTATATCTTCAGATAATACTTATCCCTCAGTAAGAGCACAGTTTAGCACTATATTCATAATATTGTATAAGCACCGTGCAAATTATCCTATAACGATATCGAAGCACACATTAATACCCCTTTGAAAGGTTATAAACAAAAACAAATTGGAATCTATTTTACTAGTGCGCACTGAACCAATATCTGTTGGAAGCATTGAAGTGACGGGAATGATGCAAAGAAGGCGTTAGCATTGAAATTCTAGCTTGTTCATCGGCATATGCTATTTAACACTTGACAAGCCTTTGGCTTGCAAGAGCTATATGAATTTGTGAGAGCAGCAGTTGGTATCTTTTTTCTTGACAGTGATCGGACTTCCTGTATCATCTCCTCCACTGGCACTACGGGTCCTAGGGCCACGAAACTTGAAACTTAGGTAGAACTTGATATGAACCTGTGCATGATACCTTCGATTTCGTTTTTTGTTTAAAACACCATGTGAAAAGAGATTATTTTTTGCAAGTAAATGCGGAGCATTTAACGCACAGCACAGAGCACACAGTTGCTCAGCTTTGTGCAAACTCTCACTGCGTAAATAGATAACACGGCGTATGCCTGATCAGTTAATAAAACCTCAAGTCAACAAAAACCATACACTACTCAGCTTAAAAGACGTATTTAAGCTGTATTGTTTGTAATAGATTATTTAAGAACTAAGCCATTGAAGGAAGTATTTTTGCATGAGGTTCTAGTTGTTTACTGTGTTAAGCAAAACAAAATGCACAGCATACAGAGCGGTAAGTATAAATGTTTATTTTTCTATGATTAGGGGCCTCACTTGAATCAAAGCTTTCTTTGTGTTCTTTAAGCTCATTGTCGAACATTTTGTTAAATTCGACCAACAGAGACTCAAACAATTTAATCTTGCTCCTGTCCAGAAATGCCAGAGTCGGAACAAAATCGCTAATTAATCCCGCTCCTATTTTATCCGCTAACTCTAGAAACCGTCCTTGAAAATTTGCTAGCCAGGGATCATCGTAATCAAAGCTGAAACACACCAAGGACAAAAAACACATCATTAGGTTAAAAATTACATTGTCTTAAAATGTTAAGATGCTGTTATTGTCACAGTAATTAGTAATTTAGGAATGTTGAGACAAATTTGGACATGTGTGAATGGTATTTCTGAAAACTCTACGAGCCACCTGATGATCAACAAATTAAACAGATATATCCTGTTTTAGGTATATAAACTGAATATTTGAAAACCCTAATCATCACTCGCATCAAATGGCAGCAAATAAGAATGTTAATCGACTTTAAACCCCTCGCTTGTAAACAAAGCTGCTACCTAATGAGTTATGTAACTTATTAAAAAGGGATACTGGTCTGTAATTTAAGAATTTCACTTTATCTATAGCATATGACCTGACTTTACATGTATATATATATATATATATATATATATATATATATATATATATATATATATATATATATATATATATATATATATATATATATGTTGTTAATAAACAAAACCTAGTAAAATTGTAGTGAAGGATGATAACTTGATATAGCCAATGGATAAATCGTCCTGTCTTGAAATGATAAAGCAATTGTGAGAAACTTTTAAAAATAATAGCTTACTGTCGTCCAAAACAAACAGAGGCCAGAAAGTTGTACGTCATCCTGAGGATTTCTCCTGGAATTTCTACGATCTTCTCTGGATGTCTGTTTACAGCTGTGATAAAACTATCCATTGCGTTGTCCAAATTTCTTTCCAGATTTGCAGCAGATGCGTGCTTCCTTATTTTAAAAAATCTTAAAAGGTTGCATGAATGCCAAGAAGATACTGGGTTTTATGATAGCTGGGCTCCTGATCACATAAAAGGGAAAATAAAATATTTCAAATATCCTTTAATCTTTGTGAATGCGATACTGAAAGTTATAGATAAAATGTGCTATTTGCAATTTTAATACCCTATTCATTTAGGTCACATGTTAGAGATAGTTATCTTTTGTTAGTGACATTGCGTTGCATTCATTAATAAAAATACAAGAAAACAAGGCTAGGAGCCGAATAATGATCCACGCCTTGCATTGGCAAGCTTACCTGATGGCAGAATGAGCAATTTGTCTTTGTAGTTTCCAGACTGGTCCGGGCTGTGCAGCAGCAATGTCCTTGCCTCCTTCCGAGAGCATCTCAACTGCAGTTCAAATCAATTAAACAGTAAATGGTAAAAAAAAATGGTGAGTTTAAATGGTAGACCTCAATTGTCACTTCAAATTCCGATATTGTGTCAGAATCTAGATAAAAGGTAATTTTTTGTCGCTGTTTATGCTACTGAGTTTACTAATGTAGTTTAATTTATGCTCCTCAATTTCAGGGCAGTTTTATAAACGGTACTCATAGGGATTGACATGCATTGGTCAATCAAATTAATAATTAATTCTATGGTGTTTACATGAATTTTTGTGTTTCTTCAATGAAATTTCCCTCTGCGATTAATCAACCAAATAATGTTTCTATGAATTGATGTACATTCACCAATAAAATTCACAGGCTTTTCTAGTAAAATTAGTGCCACAGAGCTATATGAACATACATTCTTGAATTCAGCCTATCTGAAGTTGAATCAGCGATACTTACACGATTTAACAACCATTCGCCCATCAAATTCATGCCCCTTTGTGATGAATGCCTCTTTAATGATGTCGGGTGTGGTTAATATAACGCAAGGCTTCGAACCTGAGCAAAATTTTCACAAGCGCTGCTAAAATAGCAATTGCCATTCCATCATTAGTATATTACTTATACTTTTCAGTGTAAGCTGTCTACTGGTGTACCTTAAATCGTGTTTCATAGAACACCTTCCGTTTCTATAATATTATATTATAATGGAGTCAAGTATCAGTTATAAAACAGAGGTTTACCTAAATAAATTGTGAACATGTCTCCGTATTGTTTCCTCCACTTTGCGAAATTCTTGTTGGTTTCTGTCATAGTACTTAAACCTGTGTCAAGGCATTTAATGAATTTACAAAAAAGAAATAAAATGAAATTATAATATAAAAGTGCTCAGGTAGAATATATATTCAGCAGTGAGTTTTCTTTCTTTTCTAAAATACTGCCCCTGTTTTCATGAAAATCTTTGGTTTAACTTATTAGGTTAACCCACTGGCTAAAACCAAGAAATTCGTATGAGCTAAATGAATGGTTTAGCGTTTGATATAAGTTAAACCGCAGTTAACCCAGATATCTCATCATTATTGGAAGAGAATACGGATAATTCCAAGGAATTTTCCGAGAGACTGGCGCTCAATGGAAAGGAAAACACAATTGTGGTTTGTTCAATTTCATTTCGAAAACCTTTTAGGACTGGACCGCCTAGTTTTGGGTCCGGAATGTTGCAAGTTAATGATATTGTGACATGTTTACAAAAAATAGGCCAAATGACCCGCAATAAATGTCTAAATGGCGTACGTAAATTCAAGTGCTTTTATGGCATATAATCGCAAGACAGATCTATTTATAGTGAAATGAATGCAGCGAGTGGCTAATTGATGTATAAAATTGAGGTGATTTCGTACCAAACTATCGTCGTAGCCATTGCTTGAAAGTATCTGGGCATTCAATTGTGTATGTAACTTGAGACCAAAGTAGTGAAAACGAAGTTTTACAGTTAATTTTATAATCTAGAAGTGGAGGGATTGCAATCGATGACCCTCCTCCTGCATCAACCTCTTCCTAGGATCTGCAACCGGTAAATATAGTACAGTTTACTATATTTACGTGCCTCCTCTCCCTCTGCAAAATCCTCTATTCGTCAATGCTTTCTCTATGATTTTATCCGCAAACTTGATATTTTGGGAGGAAGAGTTAATTTCAGGCAGTTACACGTCATTCCCCAAACCCCATAGAGAGAAGAAAGAGGACGAACACAAATTAAATGACTTAGACACTTTTAGAAATCTAATTCTGGTTTAACACACCTTACAAGCAGGGTTAACGTTTTGGCTTAACCCACTGGGTTAATCCGTAGTTAGCTTTCCTAAATATAAATAAGTTAACCAATGATTTAAACTTGGTTTAAACCGCGGAGTTAACTTTTTGGATTGTGGGTTAACCCATTGGTTTAACTTTCGTCAATACGGTGGCTGAATTTATATTGTTGGTTTTTTTTATTTCTTTTGTAATGTTTTTACTATGTATCAGGAAAGTATGCATTGCAAAGCATTTCCCGAAAATGTATGCCAAAGGAAATTACGCAATATTCTGTAGATGCTAATTTATTATATTTTGGTCTTTAGAGGCACTTTTCATGTGAAAATTTCCATATAAGCTAAAAGGTTCATCGCTTTCTTGGATTTTCACCCCCAACCCTGTTACAAAGCACACTATAGATATTCTGCTCTTTATAAAAATATACAAAAATGCAACAAACGTGCTAATTTGTACTATTGTGCGACATTTCCAGAGACTAAGACAAAATACTCACTTAAAATGTTTCCCACAAGTGGCCATGATTTTGGTCCAGGTGGAAGACGGTACTTGCTGTTTCCATATAGTTTTTTCAATATATAAATACACAGCAAACTAGCAAGTATTCCATATTGTAGTCGTCTCTCCTGCAGTATTTCCAGAACCTGTTCCCAATTAAATTCCTTTAGATTGTTCAACACGAGCGCCATTATTTTCAAATTAAAATCCTAAAGAGTTGTTGATGTGTTAAAATGTGCAGTCTGATGTACACAAGAATTTCACACGAGAGAGTTCAGCAGTGCACGCAGCTCCTCTTGTCCTTGTTGACAGTTCGTAAACAAAGCTGAAGCGATAAGTGATATGAAACAGAACACAAACATAGATAAGACGCTATGGAGTTATCAAGCTTTGTTCGACCCTTGTGTGATTGACCGACTTGTGTATGTACAAAAATAGTATTCAGATCAGTAGTGCGACCAGCTAATTTTTCAATATCAATAGTCAATTAAATATTTATTGAGACAACAGAGACTTCGGAAATGCAGACTCAAATAAATATTGAACAGGCAGAATTAACGATTACCATTAAAACTGATAAAATTTATAAAAGAGAGGGCGAGAGAAGGAAGACGGAGAGCGAAAGAGAGAAGAGAGAGAGCGAGAGAGAGGGAGAGAGAGAGAGAGAGAGAGAGAGAGAGAGAGAGAGAGAGAGAGAGAGAGAGAGAGAGAGAGCAAAAAAGAAAGAAGCAAATTAACAATAACAAACAAACAAAGGCCTAAAGAGATTGTAAGTATTTTTAAACATGACGTCCTATGTTGCGCTGAAAATATATATTGCTAGTTACAGGAACTAAAAGGAACTTTGCTGCAATTTGATTCACGCCGTATTCAGTTATTCAGAAGCCATACCAAGTTATGGTGTAGCGATATTCAGTTACGTTATAACCGTACTCGGTTACGTCATAGTCATACTCATTTGTGTTATAGCCATATTCAGTTATGTTGTCGCTTATCACAACAGAGAACACCATTTTAACTGAGTGTCGGAATACGTGTGTGAAATATGTCACGACACCTTCTGCACTTCTTTTCTTACCCATCTTTTTCTAGTTCATAATCTTTATTGTCTGCTGCTTTGCTGCTCACCCTACCCTATGACAGTTCAATCTGTGTGTTCTACTTACTTTCAACATCTAAATGTAAAGAAAATACCAAGCAGCTGTAAACTTTTATACGTAAATCTCTAATATTTTATTTTTTGGCTATAAGAATAATGCAACCTCAAAGAAAAAGTTCTTTTTATTTAGTTATTTTATTTATGATTCATTTCCTGTAAGATAAAAGCACTCATATACACAGTTACTACCCGCTAACGTCTATAATTCTTTTAGTACTGAATATTATTGTATTTAAAAATTAATTTCCTAGAAAAATAACAAAAACAATCAAAATCAGATCTTACTAGCGAGTAACGAAAACTGCACTTTGGAGCACAAAATAATCATCTTAACGCGTAGAAACATAAAAATTTGCTAAAGTTATGACACCATACCAACTGCATTGCCAAATATTCGAGAATAAATACTTGACAAACTAACTACCCCCATGCCAAATTTGAAGAATTTGCAGGAGACGTTTTCTCAACAGACGATCTTTATTCCACTCGAATTTAAAATGTAAGAGCAGTAGCGGATTGTAAAGTGGTTACTACGAGTAGGCTTTACTGTACGCCTTTTCGTGAAATTATACACATCATCTTCCAAGTATATGTTACCATGCAGTATAAAAGTATAAAAATCTTTTATTTTGTTGCTTTTTAGAAAAGAATGGCTACTTCTTTGTATAAAATTCCCCCTTTTAATGAGGCTGCATTATATGTTTAGATATTACAATTTAAGGTATAACTTCAGCCTACTCAACCTTGTATCAGATGTTATTTTGTGGGGAATTCCCACTGGCATCGCGGGTTTTAACCTCATTGTTTCATGCACCACCGCGTCTGTAAATGACAGCTTGTCCTTGTTCTTTAATGTCGCCCTTCCATTTTGTCATGGTGAATTTTATTAAGTTAGCATACAAAACAAACACATTAATTGAATTTCTAAAACATTGTTAATTTCTTTAGCGTTTCACACGCCTATAAACCTGGAAATTGTGCGTGTGTTACAAAATGGAAACGGGCTGCACTACCACAAAAGTAGTAAAACCAGGAGAAGAAAGGTCTAAAGAGTAATTCAGTATATGTTATCTAAATAACTAAAAAGTTAGAAGAAATCACCAGATGGTAGGTCGTTAAAAATGAATATTCGTGCATTAATTACTACGTGTATCATTGGCAAGCATTCACATTACTTGTTATAATTGTAGAAATTTATCGTCCGTATAATTGTTAATCAAACCTAATACAGTGTCAAGCTCTTGGCCTGCGCTTCCGGGTATTCCATGCTAACAAGAGGACGGTGATTGTGAACGTTATCCGTGTCGTGTTATTATCTAAATATCGGATGCAAAATGTTCTCATTTTAGCGGATCTCCTAAAAATAATCTCTAGGCTAAGACAAAAAGTTGATGAATAATTCGATGATTACAGGTTGGGGACAAGAAACAAGAGTTGTTGTCCAAAGTTTTAATGTGATCTGCTGTGTATTAACGAAGTAAATGCTTTTAGGTTCACGTCTCTTTACTGAAAAATACATAATAACTTTGATAGAAATTAATTCACTTAAAAGTCCAATCAAAACTGAACGCAAATGGTTTATTACAACAATGGATTCCTGTAGTTTCAGATTTCCAAAGCTTCGCATATTTTCAATTATATTATGCCTATTGAGACAGCCAAAATTTTGGACAATTCATTGAATTTCTTATTAATCAGTTAAAATGGTAGTTATTGATCCATTTTTATTGGTTCAACAACATACTTTATAGCGTCAAAAATCGAAAATCGGAAGTGAAAAGCTATACTGATTCAATTTTCAATTCATATTTTCTCTCTATTTTATTCTTTTTATTGTTTTTGCATTGTCATTTATTTATTTATTAGTATTATTATTATTATTATTAATATTATTTATTATTATTGTTATTATTATTAATATTATTTATTATTATTGTTATTATTATTTTTTATTTTATTATTATTATTATTATTATTATTATTATTATTATTATTATTATTATTATTATTATTATTATTATTATTATTATTATTATTATTATTATTATTATTATTATTATTATTATTATTATTATTATTATTATTATTATTATTATTATTATTATTATTATTATTATTATTATTATTATTATTGGGGTGTCAAAAATCGGAATCAGGTTATGTAGGAATTTATTGTCTTCCGAAACAGAGAGGAACGAAGTTATTGAAGGTATTTCTCTCCAAATTCAAAAGCATATTTTCTATCAGAGGATATAACTTATGCTATTTCTTAATTTCTTTCCGCATTGACAAAACTTTATTCTCTTTCTGATCTATATCTCTGTTCTATTCTCTCTTCAAGATATTCAAAGCTCAACGCAGCCTTCTCTTTCTCCTTTCTCATACACGTTCTTGTCCAACAGCCAACATCTAAGTTTGGTTTCCGCAGATCCTCTAGTGATTCCGCGAAAATAGTACTGATAAAGTGTGGGACTACTTTTTAAAATATCGATCCACTTTGTTTTATACATGGCAGACAGATCTCCTCAGGGCTCAACTCTTTATAACAACGCTCAGACACACTCTGAATCTCTCTCTCTCTCTTTCTTTCTTTCTTCTTCCATCACTCGACCCTTCCTCTCTCACTCACTCTGTCTTTCTCAGCATGTCTGTCTTTCTACAACCCCCCTCCCTTCCTTCCACCCACTTCCTCTCTCTCTCTCTCTCTCTCTCTCTCTCTCTCTCTCTCTCTCTCTCTCTCTCTCTCTCTCTCTCTCTCTCTCTCTCTCTCTCTCTTATTTTTCTGTCTCCTCCTCTCTCTCTCTCTCTCTCCCTCTCTCTCTCTCTCTCTCTCTGTTTCTTTCTTTCTCTTTCTCGCTCCCTTTCTCTCCCTATTTCCCTCCCTCTCTCCCTGCCTATCTCTCTCTCTCTCTCCCTCTCTCTCTCTCTCTCTCTCTCTCTCTCTCTCTCTCTCTCTCTCTCTCCCTCTCTCTCTCTCTCTCTCTCTGGCACATCCTATCTGATAGTGGAATGACATACGATGCTGGAGTCTCCATATTGGTCCTGACGGTATGAATGGGATATCTCTTCCGTGAACAGATACTGATATTGAAAAATAAACTTTCAATGTTTACTTAAACTCACTTTTATTTCATTACTCTCGCTTCGTTTAATTCATTTTTTCTATTAGAATTGGCGTGAGATTGTTTGCTCTAATCTCTATTTTTTTGTTTTATTGGCTTATCAACTTCTTCCTGTGCAAAATCGTTGTGAGATAGCAAGGCTTTTACATTTTCGAATATATGAAGAGTAGCCATGCTTTGCTTCCCTTGCAAAAAGAGCCTTATTTGCTTTTTCATAGGGTTTTTAAAATCGAACCAGTTCTGAATAAAGTTTTACTTGAGCTCATTTTAATCCGTCAATCAAAGTCTTGCCCCTTGGTTGGAAAAGCTTTTCGTATTAACCCCGGTGTAGTCAAAATCACTTAAGGACTTGGACCTAAATATTAACATAACACAAAATTATTACAGATTCATGCATCGTTATTATCGAACCACTGTCCTTGAAAAATCATTATAGATATAAAGTGTGAGCAACGTATTATAGACACATATTTTACAAAGCTTTATACCTCAATCTACAATGCAGTAATTTTAATATGATTGTAACGATTAAAATCTCACAATCTTGTTTATTATGAGATTGAATGAACGCAATCAGTGAATGAAATAGGTTACTCATATAAACAATAGATTAACATATATATACACAACAGATTACCCATATACACAATAGATTACCCATATATATGTTACAGCGGATCTGTAGAATCAGCGAATCTGTAGATCCGTTGAAAATTTCAGCGAATCTGTAGATACGCTGGTTCGACCAGCGAATCTATAGATCCGCTGAAAATTTTGGCGGATCTAACAGATCCGCTGATTTTGGGCCATGAAAATTCTACAGATCCGCTGAAATGATTGACGAAGCTAAATACTGTTGATATTGAGTATTGTCACAGCCCATAAGACATTGTTATAGCCCAAAATTGATTTCATTGAAATGCCATTAGAAGCACATTGATTGCACTTCAATGCCAGTGTTTCTTTCCATGATCGTAGATCATAGAGCTTTAATTGCCAGCTTCGTAACTTGTGATCTTCTTATAAAAAAAAGCAGTTATACATATTATGATTCTATTGGAGTGGTATTTGCTGAAAAGTAATTGCAATTTAACAATGCAATGCACATAAATTCGATCTGCTTCGGGTTCTCTGGAGTGTATCAATTTGATCTGTGCTCGTTCAGTTTGATTACCGAAAACCACGTAAAATTAAATGTAGAACTTTTTGAATTAACATGTGGTGGACAGGGGTTTGTGAAGTGCAATTGTGCTGGTAGTAAACGGTGTCAAACAAACAGATGTAAGTGTTTCAAAGCAAAGGTAAAGTGTAACTCGAGATGTCACTCTAGCCTAGCGTGTACGGACAAGATGTAACCCTCCTCAATTGCATTTGGAGCTTCATTATTGCTGCATGAGTTTTTTCAGAGTTGCTGATTATAAGAGTAAATTTGGCTTCTAAGTCATGGTCACAAGTACTAGTGCTTCTATGACCAGTTTCCTTAATTGCAATTGGAGTTCCATTATCGGCGAAAGGGTTTCCTAAGAGTTATTGCTTGCATGAGTGAATTTGGCTTTTAAGTAATAATCACCGGTAGAAGTTAGTGCTTGAGCTGTTTTCTAAATTGCAATTGGAGCAGTGGCTTATAAAAGTCTTTTATACCTATTTTTCTTGGGTACTATGACGCCAAACCGCATAAGTTTTAATGCAAAACAGATCACAAATTACTTATTTGTATTAATAATGTGGTTGTGTGTTTGTATTAATAAAGCGGTTGCAAAATAACGTCTTATTGCATTAGTAATAACAGCACTGTTTACACATCCATACTGCACATTTCGGCCATACTACTCAATATCAACAGCACTTTAGCTTCGTCAATCATTTAAGCGGATCTGTAGAATTTCTCGGCCCAAAATCAGCGGATCTGTTAGATCCGCTAAAATTTTCAGCGGATCTATAGATTCGCTGGTCGAATTAGCGTATCTACAGATTCACTGAAATTTTCAGCGGATCTACAGATTCGCTGATTCTACAGATCCGCTGTAACATATACACAACAGATTCCCATGTACACAATAGATTACCCATAGATACATAGTGACAACATCTCTATATTCTTATTTTCATTTTGTGAACATTTTGCTCGTTTTTTAGAGGGGGGATGGTTGTACTTAGACCTAAAAACATAAAATAACGACAACAAACCAAATTGATTTTATTGTGGTAAACAGGGCTTAACAACATTGGTCAATTGCGTTTGAAATTGCCTGAAGCTACTTGACAACGAAAATAATATCTCCCATAATACTTCACTCAATTAATTTACCACAAAGTGGTGCAAATTGAGTTGCTTTCATGGGATAGGAAGAAGACACTCCTGTATTACATTTAAGACACATGCCCTGTCCGGCGAACTGACTTTTAAAAGTCGCTTTTCGAATATTGCTTGATGATTTGCGCGTCACATTCTGGACACGTGTAGTTTCTTCCTCTTACTTTTTACAGCCAGTCCTTAATTTTACTAGAGCTTTTGTATTAACATACAAATATTAATATGTAATGTACAAAACATAGTACTAAAATTTATAACTAAACAATCACATATTTAACTACTTTGGCCTATATTACATTGTTGCATAATGACGGTTATTTCATATAACGCTCTTTAACGAGTAAAGACACAATTCGCTCTTTCCACTTCTAGCCAGATTTCTCACATCCAGCCATCACCTACCAAATGGGAGCAGTTAGTTTCTCTTGGTGGACAGAAACGGGGATGAGGCTGTGATCTACTTGGTACTCTTTTCTGACTTGTCAATGCTAGATCAGATTTGTGCTAGCTTTGTTCTATAGTTTGCGTGAAATGAGAGAAATGACATTAAACCCAGGGATAAGCAGGGATAAGCAAGTTATTAGCTATTATGAAATAAACGTGAATTTACGTACATTTTATAACCCAAACGTAAGAATTTGTTACCATACGTTTCCACAGCATTTTGAAGCCACCCCTAAATGGGGAGAACCAAGTTTGAAAAACAGTTTCTATTCACCTTTGTATATTCCCTCAAAATTTGAGTGTATAAATTTGATACTCTCTTTTTGTTTGACGCAAAGTACATTTTCATAACCTTATATTTGTGGGAAACGAGGAGTAGTGGATGAAAATTTTCCCCCTTTCTTGAAAAATTGGCACTCAATCTGGACTACGCTTGGTGTCCAAATTTCGCCTCCTTCTCTCTCTCTCTCTCTCTCTCTCTCTCTCTCTCTCTCTCTCTCTCTCTCTCTCTCTCTCTCCTCTCTTTCCCTCTTCGCGCCTATATTGTAATATTTCTTGCGCGAATTGCCAGTTTAGCTCCATTCTTTGCAATAGTTAATGTTTTGTTGCCATTGGTGGCATAAATACACCAATTTCCTAAATACGACCGCTGTTGTAAGCTAAAACAGTATATCTATATAACAACTTTTGAAGTTATTGATTTAAGTAAGAGCGTTAGCGTAAACTTTCTGCGGCGAGATAAGAGAAGCTATTTACAGAGAATGTTTACAATGAAGTTATGCATATGACACCATTTTGCGTCATATCCGCACAAGCATGTCACGCGCACAAGCAGTGTCATCATGTGCCGTTATGGTGTGAGATTCACCTGCACACTCAAACCCTCAAGGAGATGTGCACAGATTTTGACCTACTTGTAAATATTTGACGTTTTAAAATGTAAATGATATGTCCGTGATAAAGTGATGCCATTACATAACCAAAGTCCAACATTATCATATTATCGCTCACCAGAATTTATTTTTATTATTGTTATTATTTCCTGTATTTAAATAGATGTGAAATGTTTTCTCTTGCATATTCACGGGATAACGCAAGCAAGAGGGATACTTCGGTATTTGAGGTATGTCACGTTCTCCTAAGTTGCACAGCGATCGTTCCCACTGACCTTATATTCCTCCTCTCCAGAGGTTGATTTGGTGTCGTAGGAAAGTAGTTTCGACTTTCTTGTACAACTTGAGCGACTTCTACACTTGGAAACGCATAAAATTTCCTACATTGCTAGTATTTATAAAGGGATATTCAGCTGATGACGAATACAGAGCTACACCCACCCCCGCCAAAAGAAACTGATTAATTCAGAAAAACGGCTCTTATAAAGCGATTTATTAACACTTCACAAGTGAAAAACTTGCAAAAAGCATACTGAAGTTTTACCTGTCCAAGGTTAATATTTTTTCTTTCCTCACTGGTCCGCCATTTTATCTTTACTACTCCCCTGTGTTTAAATCGTTTGAAGGATATGTTGGAAATTATGTGTTATTACGCCCATCGGTCTTACTGTTTGTTTACTAGTAATCTGCCCACCAATAATTTCAATACAATTAAGCGTGGTGTGTTTGGTTCGTGGCTTTTTTAATCCCAGAGAAAATACGCCCATTGCTTTCATTTCAAATAATTTTAAAGGGCTGTAATTTCCAGACACTGGTATAAACTCTATATTTCGAGTTCAGGATGGCCAGTTTAACTCACTGCAACTGATCATTCAATTCAATTAAACTTAAAACATTGTGTAATGGGAGGTAATGCTGATCTCATAGAATGCTTTAATAGACAACGTTCACTGAAATGAACCTTCAACAGTTGAGGATACAGGTTTTAGTCAACTTTTACAAAAATTCAACCGAGATATGCGAGTTTACATGTGAAACATTTCACTGAGGGGCGCATTTTATGTCATTGTTCTTCATTATACTCAATGGCGCTCTGAACTTTCATCTTGCTAAAATATTAAAGAAGACTTGAACATTTTTAATCCATAAACGACTGAATCTTTAATTTTTTTACTGTTTATTTTAGATATCACAATTTCATTATATGACTGTATGTTTGGTGCTAACTTGAGGGAAAAGAAAAATATTATTTAAAATACGAAATAGACACTTTATTTTCTAAATAAAACTATTTCAACTAATTGATTAATTTTTTAGCTAAGTTTTTAAATGGAACCCGAATGGTAGCATTAACATTTGAAAAGACTATTGACGAATATAAATAGTCTAAGGTCAGTTCGAGGCTACAACGTAGCCCAGACAACAGCCAGTGAAAGCTTTGACAAAACTCTAAATAGACATTGGCTGAGCACAGTTGTTTACAGGTTGTATTTGGTCGAATAACCCTACTTTCTCCAAAGTGTAACAAACGCCTTTTGTGCAACACTGAATGGGCGTCGGAAAATCGATGATGCATTACATAAAAATTATGCAGGGGTCGGGTCACAATAAAACAACAAACTGCTCATGGCAGCCATGAAAGCTTGCTGGGAAATTATATCAAATAAGGACGAAAAATATTCTAAAATCGCTTTGAGATTACGGCATTTACAAAACAAAATTGCATCTGGTTGTGATAGCGACCATCTATCCCTATCGACGCAAACATTTGAATACAAAATAGAATAGGCTTTAACAGGCAACGTTGTTTAGACGTTGCATTTCGTCGCCTCCGTAACTTCCCTTTCTCTGGCGTTTAATCAACGTCTTCAGTGCGACGTTGTATAGTTCTACAAATACAAATGTTGATACAATATATAAGATGATTCCGCCACATCTGTTTTATAGCACGCGATTTCTTTATTTTTTGTTTTGATGAATACTCTAATAGTGTTTATTTCAATGTCGTTCACTTCAACGTCGTTCCTTTTCGTACAATCGTTTTATGTTCTTAATTTTAATTCATTTGACGTCATTCATTTTTGCAAGTCGTTCGGTTTTGATCTCGATAATGTGAATATTACTTTAAATGTCTTTCGTTTTAATTTCATTCCATTAATGTTGTTTGTTTTATGCGCACTTCATTGACGTTCATTTTAATGACGTTCAATTAACTTGAGCTTGTAGGGCACAGCATCTATTCCAAACTGAATGTCTTTCGTTTTAAGTATAAACGGCTTGTCATCCACTGGTCGGAACTCGTACTTATAGAAAAGCATAGCGGTGAAAACATGTAAATCAACCCGAGCGAGAGCTTCGCCCACACACACCCGTGGGCCCATCGAAAATGGTATGAACTTGTAGGCATGATAGATAAATTTCCCATTCTCATCAATCCAGCGTTTAGGGTTGAACACTTCTGGGTCTTCAAAATTCTCTGGATCATGATGTACTCCATAAGTATGCATCATTACCGCTGTACCCTTTGGTAAAGTATATTTTCCTAAACGTATATAAAACAAAAACAAGCCTAAAATAACACATTTTTATCATCTAGATTATAACCAATAACAGATGTTTATAAATGGTTTAATTTGGTGGTTGTTAATAAGGATTGGCTACTTCTTTGGATAAAAAACCCAATTTAAACGAAGCAGCATTTCATATATGGGCATTATAATTTAAAGTATAAACTCAACCTACCCAAGCAGGTGTCAAATGTTGTTTTGTGGGGAATGCCAACTGGTACCACGGGTTTTAATCTCATTGATTCATGCACCACAGCGTTTGTGTATGGCAGTTTGTCCTTGTTCTTTAATGTCACCCTTCCATTTTCTCCTAATGATATTGTCAACGTTAAATTCAATGAAAATTTTTTGCTATACTTTTGCATACACAAATATATAAATTGAATCGTTAAGCATTTTATAAGTTCTGTAGTGTTTCACATTTATAAACCTAGAAACAAACGCATTGCAAAATAGAAACGAATTACAGTTAACACATAACTTGTAAATGCTGAAGGAGAATAACCCTTTCAGTTTTAAACAATAATTCATGCTATGTAACCTAATTAACTATAAAGTTAAAAGATAACACCAGTTCGTTAAATCAAGATTGTTCCTGCGTTTATTACTGTGTTAATGACAAGACTAGGAATTAACTTTGATAATTATATATTATTGTTAATCAAACCTAATACTGTGTCAAGCTCTTTATGCAGTTTGGCTTGCACTTCCGGGTATTGTGCTATCAAGCCGATAGTGAGTGACAACGTTATTCGTGTCGTGTCTGTGCCGGCTAGATGTCCAAGAAAATGTAAGCTATATCAGACTTGCTAGCCCGGGGACCACTCAAGCACTAGTTGGTTACTATGCGTGTCTTGACTTTTTTGGTTTTTTAGAAAAACAAGGAGTACTTACTGAATATTACACCACTTTTTATCGAAACTTGAACTTTATGAGGACCGCATCCGACCTCAACATTAAATCTTGTTTCCATATTTTTGGCACGCACGCATGGCAACATATATGATACCAAGTGACCCCTATCCACGGACATGTTACTTATGCCAGAGCTTTAGTTCAGACTTGTGCCGGAAATCCAATTGAAAATAATACCCAACTTCAATATCATAGCATACAATAAAATATTCAACAATATATAAATGATTTAAAAATTATTCATTTTTTAAGCTTAGTGGTTTAGTTTAAGCGACACTTATCTGATATATATTTTATGTAGTTCTATGTAGCACTTATTAGAATGGTTGTCGCAGGAAAGGCTCTTTTTTAGATAATAAGTTAATCGAGCTAACCGAAAAACATGTCAAGCAAAATCTGCCTGAGATGTGTTGTTTCTAGTTTTGCGAGAACTGGATTGGACTCAGAATTTTCTTCTTGTTTCTTTAATTGCAGAAGAATTTCATCTGTTAAATCTCTCGTGTCATCAAAAACATCAAACAACTACAAGCTGTCAATGGGTTTTCTAGTAGAACAAGACCGTTTTCCATTTTTCATTGTTCGCTTTTACTAATGTTGCTGAAAATGTACAAAATTTTCAAAAAAAAATTAATTGAAATTTGTAAAATACTGAAGGATAATGTTTCCACACATTAAACTGTTTTTTATGACACATTTTATTGTGTTCATCCAACCGAAGCCTGTCAACACATTATTAGAGAAAGTTTGGCTCTTTGCAACGCATTTGACCGTTTTGGGGTGATCATTTAACAAGTAACTTGAGGATTCCACTTAATTCGCTTCAAATGAAAAAAATATGGCACCGCAATTGAATCACCTATCAACAAGAAGAAATGCTTTGCAAATATAGAGTACGTGTATTTCCAGATAGTACTTATCTCTCAGTAACAGGACAGTTTAGCATTATATTTATATTATTGTGATAAGCACCATGCACAACATCTTATAATGATATCAAGCGCACATAGATCCTCTTTCAAAAGTTATAACAGAAAATAAGCTAGAATCTATTTCACAAGTGCTCACCAAAACAATACCTTTTGGAAATATTGAGGTAAAGGGAATAATACAAAGCAGGCTTGTCGTTAAAATTGACCATTGAAATTCTACCTTGTTCATATGCATATTATACTTGTTAACTGAGTAAAGCTACACAAAATTTACCGCATATTGAGCGCTAAAATAAATGCTTACGCTCCTACGCTTAAGGCTCTTACTTGGATCAAAGCTTTCTTTGTGTTCGTTAAGTTCCTTGTCGAACATTTTGTTAAATTCTCCCATGAGCGATTCAAACATTTTCATCTTGGTCCTGTCCAGAAATGCCAAAGCTGGAACAAAATCGCTGATTAGTCCAGCTCCTATTTTATCTACTAACTCTATAAACCGTCCTTGAAAATTTACTAGCCAGGGATCATCATAGTCAAAGCTGAAACACACAAGGGGCAAAAACGCATTATTTGATTAAAAATTACATTGTTTTAAAATGATCAATTACCGTTCACAAATCTATTAGTTGAGATAATAGGAATTTGAATTACTTTTATTTTAAAGATGTAGGGAGACATCAATGAAATAGAAAAAAGTAATTAAGGGTAGTTTTATAACTTAGTGATTTCTTTGAAAAATTAATTTGACCTCACAGAGTAATCAAACCTAAATAATTGTAAAATGTACTAATTTGGAAACCTGTTGAACAAAATGTATAGATATGTGTGAATGGCACTTCTGTAAACTCTACGTGCCGCCTACCACAGGGATATGATCAACAAATCAATAAACGGTATTAGGGAGACCAAAAATTTAGGGAGACTAAAAGTAGGTGTCCTTAATTCTTAGCGTGCTTAAACGTATATATATATATATATATATATATATATATATATATGTATCTGAAAACCCCAATTATCAGTAACATAAAAGTGACAGCAAACAAGAAAGTTACTCTACTTTAAACCACTCGCATATAGGTCGTAATTTCTATAGGTTTCTATACTCTTGTAAACATAACTGCTACCGGTCAGTTATATAAATTAGCAAAAAGTCATACTGGTTTGTAATTTAAGAAAACAATTTATCTATAGCCTATGACCTGACATGATACATATATATGTAAAATAAAACGGGGTAAAATTGTAGTGAACAGCGATATCTGGAAATAGCCAATGGATAAACTGTCCTGCGTGAAATGATAAAGCATTTGTAAGAAACTTTTGCAAATAATAGCTTACTGTCTTCCGAAACAAACAGAGGCAAGAAAGTTGTACGTCATCCGGAGCATTTCTCCTGGAATTTCTACAATCTTGTCTGGATGTCTGTTAACAGCTGTGATAAAACTATCCATTGCGTTGTCCAAATTTCTTTCCAGATTTGCAGCAGATGCATGCTTCCTTAATTAAAGAAAAATCTTGAAATGTTGAATGAATGCAAAGAAGGTATTGTGTTTTCATGACAACTGGGGTCCTGACCACGTTAAAGAGAAAATAAAATATTTAAGAGTTGAAATATCCTTTAATCTTTGTGAATGAGATATTGAAAATGATGGATAAAGTTTGTGATTTGCAACTTTCGTAATCTATTCCTTTAGATTCATTTAGATCACATGTTACAGATAGTTATCTTTTGTCAGTGGTATTTCGTTGTATACTTTAATACGATAAAAACAAGGCTCGGATTCTACTAGTGATCCAGACCTTGAATTAACAAGCTTACCTGATGGCCGAATGAGCAATTTGTCTCTGTAGTTTCCATATTGGCCCGGGCTGTGCTACAACAATGTCCTTGCCTCCTTCCGCGAACAACTCAACTACAGTTCAAATCAATTAAATGGTGACTTTAAACAGTGGAGGTTAAAAGGTGGACCTCAGTTGTTACTTGTTATTGCAGCAGAATCTAGTTGAAAGGCATTTCCAGTCGCTCAGCATCTTTATCCTGCTAAGTGTATTAATATAGTTTACTTTATGTTAGTTCCTTTTGCGTTTCTTCAATGAAATACAAGACCCTCTGCGATTAATGGGCGAAATAACACTTCTATGAATTGGTATGTTTTTACCAAAAACACTCATAGGCCCTTCTGGTTAAACTTAGTGCAACAAACATACATGAATCTACACTCTTCAATCCACTTAATGCCTGTCCGAAGCTAATTCAGCGATACTTACAAGATTTAACAACCATTCGCCCATTAAATTCATGGCCCTTTGTGATGAATGCTTCTTTAATGATGTCAGGTGTGGTTAATATAACGCATGGCTTGGAACCTGAGCAAAAGTTTAACAAGTACTGCTAAAACAGCAATTCCAACATTAGTATATTTCTCGTATTTGATAGCATAACCTTTCTATTGGTGTGGCTTATTGCGTGGTTCCTTTATTAGAGTATTATTTGTAAAACAGATATTTACCTAATTGATGTCCTTTGTGGTAAATGCCTCTTTAATGACGTCAGATTTCTAACCTCGACATCAGTATATTACTTAATTGTCGGTATAAGTTTTCTATTAGTGTGTGGCTTCAATCGTGGTTCATTTTACACCTTCTTTCCTACTTTATTACATTAAAGTCGAGTATCAGTTATAAAACACATATTTACCCAGATAAACTGTGAACATGTCCCCGTATTGTTTCCTCCATTGTGCGAAATTCTTATTGATTTCAGTCATAGTGCTTAAACCTGTGTCACGGCATTTAATGAATTTACGGATGCATAAAAATAAAATAAAATCATTAACACAAAAGTACTTTAGGAACAATATATATCAGAGATGAGTTTTATTTCTTGTCTATAATAATGCTGCGATATTCAGGAATGGACTAATTGGTTAACCCACTAGAAATTTGGATTAGATGAACCATTGTCGTATTAAGTTTAACCCAGGTTTAACGGAAGCAATGGTTTAAATTTGGCTTAAGTTACACCGCAGTTAATCCACATATGTCATTATTATTGGGGAGAACACAGCAAGTTCCTAGGTATATTCTAAGAGACTGGTACTCACTGGAAAGAAAAAAAATAATTGTGTTTTGTTTATATTCATTTCGTAAAACCTTTCAGGATTGGTTCGCATAGTCTTGAGCTGGGATGATGCAAGTGATCGATATCACAACCTCGCACGGAAAAATTTGGCAAAAAATGTGCGCAATGGCTCTTAATGAATATCTATGAAGTAATGAAATGAAGCTGTTTCATAGCATACTGCCGTAATAATCGCAAAATAAACCTATCCATGACGAAATGAATCCGATGCAAAAATTGAGGTAATTTCGTAGCAAACTATCTCATAACCATTGCTTCAAAGTATTTGGATATGTGTATGGGGATTGAGAACCGTGGATGAGGGTTGATAGAAAGAGAGAGCGAGAGAGAGAGCGAAAGAGAGAGAAAGAGAGAAAGGAAATGTACCCAAAGCAGTAAAACACAAAATTTAACAGTCAATTGTTTAATCTACAGAATCTACAGATGGGTCATTGCAACCTATGAAACCCTAGCCCCCTCTTTATAGGATCTGTCATTGGTAAATATACCGTAGCTTTCATATAAAATTTGAACCCGTGCCTCCTCTTCCTTTGCATGATCCTGTATTCGTCAATGCTTTCTTCATATTTGATATTAATCAATATTTTAGCAAGACAAGTCAATTTTGAATAGTTATACTCTTTTCCCTTCTACTTTCTAGAGACAAAAAAAGAGGAGGAACACAAATTAAATGTCTTAGCCACTTTTCAAGAATTTCCTCCTGGCTAAGCATTTTTCAGAAGAAGGGGTTAACGTTTTGGTTTAAGGCACTGGGTAAACCCATAGTTAACTGTCGCAAATACAAACATTAGTCAACCCAATAGTTTAAAATTGACTTAAACCGTTAACTTTTGGATTAAGTTAATGGTTAACCCATTGCTTTAAATGTCCTGAAAATGGCGGCAGGATTCATATTATTGGCTCTTTTTATTAAATATTTAGCAATGTTTGCATTGCAAGCATTTTCAAAAGTTTTATGCCAATTTTAAAAAATATACAAAGATACTACGGACTTTCTAATGTGTACTGTTGGGTGACATTTCCAGAGACTAAGATAAAGAACACATTTAACATTGAAAATGGGTATAAAATAAAAAAAGGAAAAGACATATATCATTCCAGTAATTATTGTTAAAAAGATAGTAAAACAGACCTCTAAATATTTACTACTATCTGACATTTCCAGAGACTAAGAAAAAGTACTTACTTAAAATGTTTCCCACAAGTGGCCATGCTCTCGGACCTGGTGGAAGACTGTACTTGCGGTTTCCATACAATTTTATCAGTACATAAATACCCAGCAAACTAGCAAGTATTCCATATTGTAGTCGTCTCTCCTGTAGTATTTCCAGAACCTGTTCCCAATTCAATTCCATTAGATTGTCCAACACAAAAGCCATCGCTTCTAAATTAAAACGCTAAAGATTTGTTAGTGTGTTAAAATGTGCAGTCTGAAGTTCACAAGTATTTTACACGAGAGAGTTCAACACTGCACGTAGCTCCTCTTTTGTCCTTGTTGACAGTTGGTAAACAAAATGAAGCGATAAGCGATAAGTGATATGAAACACAAGACAAATGTAGATATGACCCTATGGCGTTATCAGGCTTTGTTCGATCATTGTGTATGCACACAAAATATTATTTAGATCAGTAGTGCGACAGCCAATTTTTCAGCATCAGAGAAGATCAACTAAATACTTATTGAGGGTTAACAACGGAGATTTTGGAAATGTAGACTCAAATAAATATTTAGTGGGGAGCATTAACTATTACTATTAAAGCTTATAGAATACATGTTTGAAAAATAAAACAGACAGTGAGAGAGAGAGAGAGAGAGAGAGAGAGAGAGAGAGAGAGAGAGAGAGAGAGAGAGAGAGAGAGGGGGGGAAACAAGAAAGAAAGAAAGAAACAAACAAAGAAATAAGGAAAGAATAAAAAAAAAAGAAAGAAACACAGACAAACAAACAAATCAAGTGATATAGAGACATGTATTTTCATACGTGACGTCCTATGTTGACTGAAAATGTATTTCTACTTATAAGAAGTAAAAGACATTGCTTCTATTTCATTCACGCTATATTCAGTTATATAAAGCCATACTAAGTAATGGTATAGCCATACTCATTTAAGCTATCCTTTTCGGTTACGTCATAGTCATACCCAGCAAGGCTAGAGTCATACTCAGTTTTTTGTCTACTGCTGTGCTCCCACCCCCCCCCCCCCACCGACAGTTCAATCTATGTGTACTACCAGCTTTCAGAATGTAAAATGTAAAGAAAATACCAAGCAGTTGCAAATTTTCATAGGTAAATTGCTAATTATTTTTCGGTTACAAGAATATTTTTTATTTATTTATTTCATCAATTAATTCACTTCTTTTAAGAAAGGGGTACTTAAATTACAGGTACCACCAGCTCACGTCTATTATTCCATTACAGCTAAACGTTATAGTACTTAAAATAATTTCTTAGAATGAGCGCAAAAAGAATCAAAACCAAATCGATTTCGCAACTCAGTAATAAAAATGCACTTCAAAGGACAGAATATCATCTATTATCTTGGAAATACAAAATATTGCTAAAAGTTATGTGAAGATTCCAGCTGCATGGCAAAATATTTGAAAATAAAAACTTAACAATATATTTTCTAATGACTTTAACTATCTATCCTCATGCCAAATTTCAAGAATTTGTAGGAGGAGACATTTTTTAAACAAACGAGCGATTTTGTGTATTTACATCGTGTTGTGATACCCCCTTCGCTATAACATCGTCGAGTGACTTACTCAAATGCACCATAGATGACAGATGCTACACAACTGGTGTCCAGATAGGTTGATGGTAATTTTTAAACACAAAAATACAAATGTTTATATAGTAATGTGATGATTTCGCCAAACATCATTCAATCTACTAAAAGTCATTTCTTGATTGATATGGTTTTTTGAATAAATAGTGCAATGGCAGTTAAATAATGCCGTTCATGCTCATTTAAAGCTGATTTCAATTTTCTTCATTTGAATGTTGTACATTTTAATGCCCAGTTTCATGTACCTTTTAATGTCGTTCAATTAGTTTCAGCTAGTAGAGCACATTTTCCACCACAAACTGAATCTCTTTCGTTTTTAGTATAAACAGCTTGTCATCCACTGGTCGGAACTCGTACTTATAGAAAAGCATAGCGGTGAAAAAATGTAAATCAACCCGAGCCATAGCTTCGCCCACACACACTCTGGGCCCATCGAAAATGGTATGAACTTGTAGGCGTAATAGATGAACTTGCTATTTTGATCAATGCAGCGTTCTGGGTTGAACAGATCTGGGTTTTCGAAATTTGTCGGATCGTGATGTACTCCATAAGTATGCATCATTACCGCCGTACTCTTTGGTAAAGTATATTTTCCTAACAATCGGCAGAAACAAGGGTAAACATTTCTTCATAAATGCATGTTAAATTGAATTTAGTTTGAATGAACAGTTTTAGACACACGCAAAGTAATAAACGTTTATCGTTTAGATTATAACCCACTTAATAAATGCAAATAACAACAACACAGAACTTGAACAAAACATGTAAAACAAAACACAATGTAAATTCTTACAAAAGTATAAAAATTGTTTAATTAGTCGATTTTTAGTAACGACTGGCTATTTTTTGGATACAAAGGTTAAATGAGGTTGCATTGTCTGAAAATCTTACAATCTATAGCATAACTTCAACCTACCCAGGCTTGTATCAGAAGTTGTTTTGTGGGGAAGTCCCACTGGTATAACGGGTTTTAACCTCAATGATTCATGAACCACCGCGTTTGTGTATGGCAGCTTGTCCTTGTTCTTTAATGTTACCCTTCCATTTTCCCCTTGTCAATTTACAATGTTACCGTATAAAAATCCCGATACATTTGCAATACGTACCCATACACAAACACATTAAATGAATTTTTTATACATTGTTAATTTCTGTGGTGCTTCTTAACCTGGAATTGCGACAGAGTAAGTAAAACCTGGACAGGAATCACTGGTTCAGTCTTAGAGATTCATTCATTCGTTCTAATTAACTAGAAAGTTACCAGAAGGGAAGTCGTCAAACCATAATTATTCCTGTATCGAAAAGTACATGTGTCAGTGACAAGTCTTCTCATTACTTGTTATAATTGCAGATATTGTGCTAACAAGCCGATGGTGATTGACAGCGTTATCCGTGTCGTGCCTGTTCCGGCTACAAAGGGGAGCTTTTAGGAAATCTAAGCTATATGAAACGTACTAGCGCGAGATATTAGTTAGTATGCATGTTCATGACCTTTTAAAACAATCCCAAAGTTCTATTTGAAATAATCCCTCTTTAGCCCTTTATTTAAGAGTGGGGTGCAGTTCCTAAAGAACCTCTTCTGTGCATGCTGCATCCAGCCTCAAAATTATACCCTAGCTCGATGTTTTGTTTTTGGGTCACGCTTTTTGACACATATGATACCACCCTCAACTTGAGAGTAGCATCGGATCTTCAATTAAAGCAATACTAATTACTAAGTTCAATATTATATTGAACTGTGCTATATTAATATATTAAAAAAACATATAACATTATATTCAATATAGTATATGTAACGTAGATGATATTTAGAGTTTTAAGATTTAACCAAAGAACATGTCAAGTAACATCAGCCTGAGATGTGCTGTTTCTAGTTTCGCGAGAATTGGATTGTCCTCAGGATTTTCTTATTGTTTCTTTAATGGTAGAAGAATTTCATCTCTTAAATCCCTCGTTGCATCTGAAATCAAATAACTGAAACCTGCCACTGTAAACATTATAATAAAACAAAACCGCTTTTCATCTTGAATTTGGATGTTAGTGAAGTTGCTGAATAATAAAAAGCAAATGCATGTGGATTCTGATAAGAATATTTCCCGACAATATTTATTGATCAGTTAGAGGACGTTTAGGATTTTATTCATAATATTGTGATAAGCACAGTGCACAATATTTTAACATGCCATGGACGTACACAGTAATCCTCCATTGAAATATTTTAACAGCAAATAAACTAGAGATTACCTTTGGAAAAGTTAACGTGAAGGGAATGATGCAAAAAACATAAAATTGTAAAAAAAAGTGGCACTTGAATTTCTACTTTGTTCATATACATGCTTTTTGTTAAGACAAAACAAAATACGCAGTATATATAAGCTAAACATAACTGATAACGCTCCTAAATTTAAGGTTCTTACTTGGATCAAAGCTTTCTTTGTGCTCGTGAAACTCTTCGTCGAACATTTTATTAAATTCCCCATGAGAGACGGAAACATTTTAATCTTGCTCCTGTCTAGAAATGCCAAATCCGGAACAAAATCACTGATTAATCCTCTCCTATTTTATCCACTAATTCTATAAACCATCCTTGAAAATTTACTAGCCAGGGATCATCGTAATCAAAGCTGAAACAGACAATGGTACCAAAATACATTAGGTTATCAAAAACTTTGTATTGCTGTTAAACTGTTGAACTACCGTTCACACATTTATCCCTATTGTCTAAGAAATAAAGAGTTTTGCTTTTATTGCGTTCAAAGTAGTAGTAGTAGTAATGATAATAATAATAATAATAATAATAATAATAATAATAATAATAATAATAATAATTAATTGGACTTGAACTAATATGTTTTACGTTACATTTCTACATTCACGACGCAGATTATTCTTTTTATGGATGCAAGACATTTCTAAAATTTAAATATTCAAAACTTTAAATTTATAGGTAAAAATAAATATTAAAGTAATATACAACCCTTTTTAAAAATTCGACACGTATAACTTTCTGAATTTATTATAAAGGACAATTTGACCTTTACAGAGCAGCTTGAACTGCATAATCGCAACAGCAAGCACTTTCGTAATGTGTCGAGACAAATTTATAGACTTGTAGGTAATGGAAATGTTTTATATTTCACTATCTTTTTCATTGTCAATGACATTTCTTTAAACTCCATATACCAACAGCCACAGGGATTCGAACAACAAATTAAAGCGAGGATATCGTTTTCGTCATTAGTAGGTGCATAAGTCGGTTATTTCAAAGCTCCAATCCGTTGTCGGTTTTTTTTTCAGAAAAATAATAAATCCTCATTCAGATTAAAGTGGAAGCAAGCAAAAATTTAAACTACTTTGAACCTGTCCATATACACTATCGTTTCATACCTCATCTAGGTAAGACTTGTAAATCAGATCAGTTATGTAAATTGGTAAAAAGCATGACTGGTCTGTAACTTTAGAATTTCACTTAAGCTGTAATCGATGACCTGTCAATTACTTATTTAAAAACATATCTAAAATTATATATTGTTAATAAACGAAAAACTGAAATAAACTGAAAAATAATAACCGAAAATTGCAAGCCGCTAAATACTCTTTAAAAATATTCTTACCGTCTTCCGAAACAAACAGCGGCCAGAAAAGTGTACGTCATCCTCAGCATTTCCCCTGGGACTTCTATAATCTTGTCTGGGTGTCTTTCCAGGTTTGATTCGGATGCATGCTTTCTTAATTTAAAACAATAAATCTTTAAAAGTTGTATGACTATAAAGAAGATATTGTGTTTTCATGATAAATGGGTTTCTTCGGAAAATAACATATTTAAGCTTTGAGTTATCCTTTAATCTTTATGAATGAGATATTGAAAACTGTACATATCCCATTTCATTTGCAACTGTAATCTACAATTCATATAGATCACACGCTAAGATATTGTCGTTTGTTATGGTGACATTGCGTTGTATTGTTGAACAAGAGAAAAGAACAAAGGCTTGGAGTCTGATAATGATCCAGAGCTTGCATTGACAAGCTTACCCGATGGCGGAAGCAGCAATTTGTCTCTGTAGTTTCCAAACTGGACAGGGGTTTGTAGCAACAATGTTCTTGCCTCCGTCGGTGACTAACTCAACTGCAGTTCAAATCAATTAAACGATGACTTTAAACATTGATATGTTGGACTTAAATAGTGAAAGTATGGTGAGCATAAATGGTGGGCCTCAATTGTAACCTGCGTTATTTTGTCAAGATCTACATGAAAGATAATTTTCGATCTTACAGTTTCTCAGTATCGGTTCAATAATGTATTAACTTGTATTAGTTTCAGAGAATGTTTTATAAAGGATCGAATGATATGTATTCCTCAAAAAAATTATCCGAATTAATTACCAATTAAATGAATTTCTGTGTTTCTCCAATCAAATGCTCTCTACGATAATAATAGCAATAAATAATAGTGGCACCAATGGATGTGAATATCCATTCCATAATCCAGTCTTGGCTCTCAAAAGTTAAATATACCATTCTTAAGCGATTTACCATCATTCGCCCATCAAATTCATGCCCCTTAGTGATAAATGCCTCTTTAATGATGTCAGATGTAGTAAATACAACGACCGGGTTTGAACCTGAACACAATTTTCAAAAGTACTGTTAAAATATTAATTGCCAATTTTAACATTAGTATATTACTTATAATTGTCAGTATAACCTGTCAGTTGGTATGGCTTAAATCGGTGTTTAAATTACACCTTCTTTACTATTTATTTCAATGCAATAGAGTCGAGTATCAGTTATAAAACAGAGGTTTACCTAAATAAATTGTGAACCTGTCCCCGTATTGTTTCCTCCATTTTGTGAAATTCTTGTTGGTTTCTGTCATAGTACGTAAACCTGTGTCAAGGCATTTAGTAAATGTAAGATTGAGCAAAAGTAAAAGAAAATTTAGATACTTTATATTTTAGGCACTTTAGATACATGATGTTTTAGTATTTTTCTAACAAAAACACTAAATTTATTTTCTTGGCTCTTTTTTCGTAAACTCTTGAACATCAATTATTGTCATGTGCATTGCAAAACATTTTTATAAATTGCATAAGTTTAAAATTTTTATGCAATATTTTTCAGAAGTTTCCCATATAATGCATTTGTTTTAAGGTCATTTCACATGAAAAAATACCATGCAGGAGATTTATATTCTTGGCGTTTCATATACAAAACGGGTAAAAAACAAAAACGTCAAAGATATATGTTATTCTACTCATATTTGAAACAGATATAAAAAATGCAACAGGCCTGCAAAGGAGTTTCTATTGTGTTACATTTCCGGAGACTAAGACAAAGTACTGGCTTAAAATGTTCCCCAAAAGTGGCCATGCTCTTGTTCCTGGTGGGAGACGGTACTTGCTGTTTTCATATAGTTTTTTCAATACATAAGTAACCAATAAACCAGTAAGTACTGTACATTGTAGTCGTCTCTCCTGCAAAAATTCTAGAACATTTTCCCCGTTTAATTCCTTTAATCTGTCTAACACAAGAGCCATTACACTCAACTGCAGACGCTAAAGATATGTTGGAGTGCCGAATGTGCAGTTAAAAATATACGAAAGGTTACACGAGAGCGTTCAACACTGCACGCAGCTTCTTTTGTCCTTCTCGCAAGCGTTATCAAGCGTCATCTGACCCTTGTGCGATTGACACTCATGAGCGTATAATCTTTACTAGACTGCACACGCAAATACTTGTCAGATCAGTATAGCTAGCTCCACCAGCAGAATTGTCATTTATGACCTTCGATATCTATAGCCAATTAAATACTTACTGAAGGCTAGCAACGGAGATTTTGGAAATATAACCTTAAAAAAAACCTTTAATGTGCAGTATTAACAATTACCAGTTTATAGAAACTCAGTTGAAATAAAATTATATGTTTGAAAATTAAAACAGGGAGAGAGACAGAGAGACAAGGAAAAAAAAAGAATTAAACAAAGAGAACATAGGAATTCTCATAATCTATGATGCTCTATAGTGCTAGTTATAAGAAGTGACAAAGACGTGTGGTTTGTGGCTATGGTGCCACTTGATATACTTTATAATCGTAGTCATTTACGTCATATTCATATTCAGTAATGCCTTTCCTATAGCCATGTTACGTTATTGCCATACTCGGTTAAGGTTATAACCGTTCTCAGTTACGTTACAGCCATACTCAGTTTCTTCTGTCGCCACATCCACAGCTTTGTCTTTAATGCCGTGTGGGTGTACGGTGGGTTACAGGTCCGTGCATAGCAAGATGGTGTTATGAACTTGACGGGATATTATTCATAAATGATTGTAATTTCAAATTTAACGTGTCAAATAAACTTATAATTGGTATTAAAAGTTAAAAAAATTGATAAAGTGATGTCGTAATAAAGTCACAGCCGAATAAGTCACAAATAATTCCCTGCGAAAAAGAAAAGAAAAGAGAGAAGTCTCTAGAACTTCGGATTATTCAATAACTCTTTTGGGATTCCGTCACAAGGATGAATTCAATTCTCCATATCAGTCCTTCCTACTCAACCACGTGCTCTATTTACGGCTTTGAGCATATTCAGTACTTGCTGTAAAATGCATCCACATTGCTTTGTGTTGTTTTCATTGTTGAAATGCTATGTTAATTTTTTTATAAATAACCATTTCTATAGCCTTGGAGTCTTTTGGAATAAAAACCTACGCATCATCATATGTTCTTATGCATTTACAATGGTTTTATTTTGATGATTGCACAAGGAAATACTTCCTCATATAGTGACACGATACGTGGATGCAAAATCTACCCTGGTCATATTTAATACACTCAATCTATACAGGGATTTTTATCTACCACTCTTACGCCACCCTTCTCCCTCTCCCTCAAAAAAATAAATAAGCAAAAAAAAAAACGATAGCGATGTGCAAAACAACCATGAGATATTAGTGGGCTAATTGCAGAGTCACTATAACGTTGCATGAGAATCACATCACGCTACAAGTTCTATCTAAATATATTCTAGTCATGTGCATCGAAAAAAAGTACTTCTGTTCCCGTCCGATGGAAGATATATGGCAAAAACATGTTTAAAAAGAGAATGTATTACGCTCAAAAATAGCAAAAGTAAAGGCAATAAGATGCTAGGTACGATAATGTTTCACAAATTTCTCAGTACTTTTGGCCCTTTTTCTTTGCCTGTGATATTTAAGCATTGGTTCATATTAGATCTCGTGTGAACCACGTACTGATGCTTAGAAGGAAAGTTCCACTTGGAATATCCAATGGGCATTTATTGAATGCCTAGAATATTTTACTTCTTCGAAAGGGTAATATCAGAAAAGTGTAATGTTACTTTTGATATCTATTAATTTTGTACCTATAACGTAAAATAATAAGCTGAAAGTCTATAGCATAAAATGAACACAATTGTAATGAATTTATTACATAATACTGGATCCGATGACAAAACTATGAAGAAAGAATTCACAAACTTTCTTTTTTTTATGCATGTTTTTCTCATTCTAACAAAACAGATGACTAAGCTATTATGTTAACCCGTTATTCCACATCGCGAATAAGCCATGCAAGTTGTTTGTTGATTGGTTAGAAAAACATCCGCTGCGAGTTTATTTGGGAAGACAAGAGCTTGAACAATTAAACAGTGAATCGTTTTGACATATCGCTATCCATTACTGGAGTATATAATTTTCTGAAGGATATGCTGGTATCTTGTGATAGTAGAACATGCAAATGAATTGAAGCTTTTGAAGAAATGACATTAGGTCGTGCGTTGCTATGGGGATAGGTCATGTACCTGAACACTCTGTAAGAAAGTATTCAAATATTTTCATTTCCTAGTTTGCTAATATTGATGATTCATTATTGACACGGAGTTAACGCAAAGATTTGGATACAGTGGATAATTATTTTTTTAAAAGTCATAATTACTTTTTTCGTGTAAAATATCCTGGTTAACTGCGAAAATAAGGAGCATGATGAAGAAACTTTTCATTTTCAAATAAAAAACCACCACATTTTTTCCTTGATATTCTTATTATTCACGTTCTCCATACTCGTATAACAGCACGATGTGCGTGTTTTCTGTTTTTTCTGTTTCTTCACCAGTTTTCCACTTCAAATTGCAAGATATATAATTTGAACCTTCTTGATTATTGTTTCACTAAAATCAATTAAACAATGTATAACATTGTATGTGGGATACGCCATTTTCAATATGAACTAGCAAAAAAATCTATAAGATCAATAAAATCATAAACAATTGTTTTCTTTTTCTTCAGAAAAGAGTTGCTAAATTATAGCTTATAAAACTGGAATAGAGGCAGCAACATTACTTTCTTGGGTACATCAAAGTATGCAATATTCAACCATTTGTTATTTTCATTTTTACCACCTAAAGCTGGTATTATTGGACCTACTGGGGCGTATTGATTTGCTGTATATTAAAACATAATATAGTGACCTTGTTTCTATAAGATGACGCAACTCTTTAATGTTTCAAGGATTTTGAATTATATGTGCATATTTGTAACTGATGATTGCTCAATGTCTTTCGATTAACTTGAGTTTGAAAGGGACGGGTTCAATTCCGAATTGAATATCTTTCGTTTTTAAAGTAAACGGTTTGCCATCGACTGAGCGAAACTCATACTTGTGGAAAAGCATGGCCGTTAATACTTGTAAATCAACCCTTGCCAGAGACTCGCCCACACACACTCTGGGACCCATTGAAAATGGTATGAACTTGAAGGGTTGGTATTTGAATTTGCCATTTTCATCAAGCCATCGATCCGGGTTGAACTGGTCCGGATTTTCAAAATTGTCAGGATCTCGATGAACGCCATATATGTGCGCTATTACTGTAGTGCCTTTGGGTATCTTATATTTACCTAAAACGCCAAGCATGCCATATTTTCAGTCACTTTACTAGTTCACGTGGTAACTTTGTTTTGTTACTGAAATAATGTTGGGAAAAAATAATATATATATTTGTATAAAATAGAAGCTTAAGAATGATAGACTGAATCTAAGTTTAAAAACAATATTCTCACTATGGAACTGAGATATCACAAAATGCATTGTCACGACGATAATTAATAAAATAAAGCAGTCAAGTATACGTTGTTGTGAAGCATACTTTCCGAGTAAATTTCACATTATCTTATTAAACATTTCAATAAAAATAAATCTATTTTATTTGTTCTTGATGGAAATACTGAGCCCGAAATGCTGCGCAGGAAATGCAGTACATACTTACCCAATGCTGTGTTGGCTGTCGTTCTATGAGGAACACCGATTGGCACTACGGTCTCAATCCTCATTGATTCATGCACCACAGCGTTGGTGTACGGCAGATTATCCTTGTTCTTTAACGTCACTCTCCCAGTCTCTCCTATTTTAGGTTTTATATGCTAACATATAATAATTTCTGACTTTATATCCACTGCTTGTGAAACTACCTGGTTTGTAATTTGACAGGTTATAAAATAAAAAAAATGCAATTATAAAATGTGGTTCATTCATAGAATACACTTGTAAGGGTCACTTGGTTTGATTGTTTGATTGTTTACTTTCTTCACTCCAATGAATTTTGTACGAAAGTACAAAGTAGATTTCTTGTTGGATAAATATGGTATATTTTATCATTCACGTTAATATTGGGAATTTGTAATAACATAACTTACATTCACTTTTTACAAACCTACAGCATAGGAAAACAGATGTGTAATCTTAACAAATTTTCAAAAAAGATATGCATAGCACAAAAATCCTGTTTCCTCTCTGACGCGCACATCTACTTAGGGTTAAACTCTAACCTAAAACTGAGTCCAACTCTTTGTGCAGTTTTGCTTGGGTCTCCGGGTACTGCACCAACAAGCCAATTGTGATTGATAACGTTATCCTAGAACTATCAGTACCGGCTTCAGAGATTAGAACAAATAAGCCAAATCACACTTTGGGCGTTCCCAATAAAAATGCGCAAAAATTCCTGCGTTTCGAATAAAATAACCGGGTAAAAAATGAAAGAAATGATAGAGAGATTTCGCCTAAATGTCAAATTTCTCTTGCACCAAAGAGCAATCGGGTTTTTAACAACCCGTTTGATATTTTAAAAACTTATTAAAAGTTTTAACAAATGGTTTTAAGTTTCATTTTCTTTTATGTTCCGAGTATGAGCTGTTTTTGCGATATTTCTTCCATATTTTTCTATCTTTTCTTTCAATTCTTTACCCGGTTCCCACGCAGTCGAAATTCAAAATTCTTGCGCATTTTATTCGAAACACCGAAAGTAGAAGTTATTTATACAGGGAGATGTTTTAAAACAGTTACCAAGTTCTCGAAATGAAGAATAATCTATCATGTTCACACACTAAAGTATCAAAATAGAATATGTATGCTTAAAAGACTATTTTCATTACATTTGTTGTGTTGTTGAACGCATTAAACAGCCGAATATTACTGAGCACTAATGACCAATAACCTCAAGAAAAATTCAAAAACACAAAGAACTTAAATGATAATAATTATAACCCCTCAGCGTCTTACATGTTAAAGAAAATTTGATTCCCCTAATTTGAAAATATATTGTTTGTAACTTACTCAAACAGGTCTTTAAAATTGATATTTTATACATAAAATATAATTTGTGATACCTGTTCATCACACACTTATTGGATATTTTTCATATAACGATATTAAATTAAACCACTGGAATTGAACTAACCAAAGAAGATATCAGTCAATATCTGCCTGATATGTGATGGTTCAAGCTCAGCAAGGGCCGAGTTAACCTCTGGGCTTTCTTCCTGTTTCCTTAATTGCAAAAGAACTTCATCAGCTAAATCTCTTGTCTGATCTGAAATAAAACTTAAAGGGATGCAGATGGATTTTATAATGAATTTATTGTCTCGAGTGTATTGAAGATGACACTATGGTAATCAATATTCCCAATGACTCAGAACTAGGAACAGGACTATCTAAGTAATTTCTTTTGGCAGTGTTCATTTTTAAATAATAGGAATTTATTCATAAAATAATTGGAAGAAGTTTCAGCTTGTCGCGATCTTAATTCTGATATGACGTTTTTTTACGTTATTATGAAATAAATACCCTTAAGTTTGAAATTAAGCATAAAAAATATCACTCATACTTGGGTCAAAACTTTCTTTGTGTTCTTCAATCTCATTGTCAATCATTTGGTTAAATTCTTTCAAAACAGTTTTCATCATTTTAATCTTAGCCCTATCAAGAAAAGCCAGCACAGGAACAAAGTCACTGATCAAGCCCGCTCCAATTTTGTCCAGTACACCTTCAAATTGTTCGTGAAAATGTGCCAACCACGGGTCATCATACTCAAAGCTAGAAGAACAGAGCAATCGTATTATATGTTTATTGTGCCATATACTATCTAGAAGTTGCATAAAAGCCTATGCAATATTTACGAGTTTCAGAAACTCTTATACACTGTCTTCGAGTTCCATAAAATCCTATACTCCGTCAACAGTTTCGCAAAATCCCATTCACTCTCTACGAATTGCATAGCATTCTAAACGTTGACAACGAATCCCATAACACCCCATACACACATTGTCTAGCAGTTACCTAAAATCTAACAAACTGTCTGCACTTTGTGTTGCGTAAACTGTTATGCACAGTCTACAGCGGTTCCATGCATTAAAGCATTATTTTCTAATTCTATTGAAATCAATTTACTTTTAGCGAGTGTTATTAAACTACACACAATATGTACAGCTAATTCCAGCCCGAGGAACAGCACTATTTTTTTTCAAACGGAATCGATATATTATTAGTGGACTGGACCTGACTTCACTTACTCTATTTCTTTGCGAAATACAAAACCACAACTTTTATATTTTTATTGTAGATTACACAAAATACAATTCACAATAACGAATGCATTGATTAGAGTCAGTTAGCATCCAAGGTAATTGCACAACTTTAGAATGACGTTAGGAGAAAAGGAACAGCTTAGACATTCTCTAATGATACATACTGTCGTCCAAAGCAGACTGAAGCGAGAAAGTTATAGGTCATTCTTAACATCTGATCAGGAATATCGACGATCTTATGCGGATTTCTGCTTACCGCTGTGATGAAACTATCAATTGCATTTTCCAAATTTCTCTCTAGATTTAAGGCCGACGCATGCTTTCTGCGTTGAAAATGCAAAACATACTTTTAGAAAATATCAGTGTAAATTCCTTTGACTTCACATATAACTTGTTTCATCTGATGTTTGTGAACTTGGGACTGAATTATTTTTAAGTTTAATTAACATCAACCATTAAAATGAGACATTTGCTTCCTTGGATAATGTCATCTGAATTTATTTCCAAACGACTGTGGAAGCCAGATGCGGCTGCTTTAATTTAAAAACGCACACTGACAGAAAAACACATTAAAAATTGACAAACAGAAAAAGAATCAAGATGAGAGATTGTAACAAAAGAAGAACACAAAAGAACAAGACAATAATACTTCAAAACACCGTGTGTTTCTGTGACATACACAGACTACCTAATTGCTGAATGAGCAATTTGTCTTTGCAGCTTCCAGACTGGTCCGGGCTGGGCGGCGGCAATATCCTTCCCACCATCCGTAAGCAAGTCGTCTGATATTTAATAAAAACAATCAAATAAAATGCAATGTAATTAGTTCTAAAATATAACTACTCCTGGTATTAGAGCTACGATACTCTAGTGGCAAGTGGTATTCGGGACTTTTGCAACGTTGCTAGGATACATTTATTGTGTGCAGCCAGCTTTTCTCACAATGCATATATATAGAGGTAGCTTTCAAAAGTACTTACAAGAGTTAGCATGCATTCGGCCATCAAATTCATGTCCTTTTGTTATGAAGGCTTCTTTAATGATGTCGGAAGTGGTCAAAACAACACAAGGTTTTGAACCTGCGTAAAGTTGTATATAAAATCGAGCAATATGTTACAGAAATTTTGCACTAACATTCTTTATGATTCATCAATACTTTGTCATGTTGACTGAGTTTAATCAATCATATGAGCAGCCTTGCTTAAAGAGTCTAGTTCTTGTTCACTAATTCTTACCTCTGCTGGATAGATAGATAGATGGATAGATAGATAGATAGATAGATAGATAGATAGATAGATAGATAGATAGATAGATAGATAGATAGATAGATAGATACCTAAATAAACTGTGAATATGTCTCCATATTTCTTCCTCCATTTCTTAAAATTGTTGTTTACCTTTGTCATCGAACTTAAGCCTGGGCAAACACATGTAATATATTCATATTTGTATAAGACAAACCAATATAACCCAAAGTGGGTTTCTAATTTAATGTTTCTAATAATGAAGTATCAAAAATTAAATATTAATTGAATTATTTAAGCATTACACTAGGTTGTGCAGAAATTAATGCACGTACTTATAAGATTTCCAAGAAGCGGCCATGGCCTTGGTCCTGGGGGAAGTTGGCACTTATTGTTTGTAAACACCTTCACCAACACATATACACTCACTATACCAATAATCACTGCATACTGCACTTGTCTTTCTTGTAACAATGCCTTTATCTTTTCCAAGTCATATTCCTTTAGGTGTGTTAACACGAACGACATTTTGCCTAATTACTGTGTATTTATTCTACAAACTAAGAAGTCTATGTAATACCGAATACAAAATAGGATATGAAGGAGATCTGCACATTGCAAGTAGGATTTTAACAAACAGGGTCAATATCAACAAGATGATATGATACACAAAATATAGTGGTACTTGATTCGACATCTTTATCTTTATAATTGGATGTAATTTAGGATTGTGTGAGTTTGATTAATCGCCAGACTGAATACACCTAGCTCTTAATAGCCAAAGTGTATACACCTAGCTCTTACTAATTGTATTTGGCTGCACCATGTTCCGGCTAATATTTAAGTGTACCCTATGTGTAACAATGTAGCAAGAACTGATGAACTATGTTTGAATGAACACAAAATTACTAAGCAACATGTAATTTCAACCATATGTATAAAATTGACTCTTCTCTAGTTTGGATTGAGGTGTGAATGCCCCCTTCTTCAAATAATAAAAACATTTAGACTTGTTTGTGTGCTGTTTAGATTCTTAATGTGTACTTTAAAATCTCTTTCCTTCGTACCTTTAAATTGTTTTCTGCATTTAAAAAGTTAAAAAGCTGTCTGCACTATATACTAATATTGTGCTTAAATCACATTTATGTATTGATAAAAATGATAAATTATTGTATTAGGTTATAGAATGATTACGTATTGGTTTAGAGAATATTTAATTTCCCTTTTATGCTGCAGTATGATCACGTGCAGTTATTACCCATAAACCACAAATTGCAAAGATGCATAGTTTGTCAAGTGACGAAAATTTGTTTAACACAAATTTCTCTCTGTCAAAGATATCCAAGGACATTTACAGATGTCCTCTTTCACAGCATAAACCCGTAAAAGCAACTAATGAAACATGTGTTCTGTGGGATGAAAAGGTACAAACATTTGTTAAATTCTAATTACTTCCTGTATTTTCAGGTTTGAAATCGAGAACAGAGCTTAGAAATTTCCTCAGTAACCTCCCTAAAAAATAATGCATGTAGGCATGCATCTTGATATAGATTTGAATGATCATACAGTCAAGGAATACCAATGCAATAGCTTGTATGATGTTGTGACAAGCAGAGATCATTTCACTCGAAACATTATCCATATATCCACAACTAGGCATCGAAATAAGATTTATATTAAGAAATGAGAGGACTGGCCAAGTTTTCAGCCGAGGTGCCTATGTCATTTTTAACATTTTAAGCTCAACATTAAATGGCAGTTTATGTCATACCCATTGAACAGTCTACAGATAAGGCCAAAGTATCTTACTTATAAAGTCATCACTCACATTTCTAGATCTGATTTTTTACCAATGTAGTGCAAAATCGTGCCAAAAATATGTGATTAGGTTTTTATCATTGCACAACATAGAGAAAAGCTGTACTAGAAAATTTTCGTTTATTTCAGGACACAAAAGACGCCCCCAAAAGCTGACATTTGGAATTTTGAAAATTTATGTATCAGCAATAAAGAAATTTGTTCTTATCAATTATGCTGGTTCCTTATCATACCATAACATCATCATATTTGCTGGAGTTCACTTTCTGTGCACACGTTTATAAAAATGTAAATTTAAATTTCTTTGATTACGTTACCACAATAATATACATTTTGAAAACAAAGACCGTTTAGTAACGATTTAATTCTTGAGTTTAACCAATAGACTAAAAATTACAACTTTTTGTAATCAGAATTCTTGACAGTCTTCAAACATTATGTATGGCAACATCCATTCCACATTGAAATAATCTTCGCGGAGACATAATCATTATTGTGCCAGCACTGACTTCAGTATGATGCATCATTCAACATTCAAGACATAGGCACACCAGTACTAAAAATTTCTGTTCGAAGATATTTCGATCACACGATTCGAATCAATCTCGTTTTAAAATTATGCGCAATGGTGAAACTAGGATGCCTGATTTTTTATAATCAGTCTGAAAGTACTCTAAATCATTATAACCCGATATCTGAGGTAATTTTACCAGAATTGATGTGTCAGAGCAGTCACAAGTAACCTGCTTCATATTAAAAGCAATACATTGTAATAAAGAGAGCCAATGTCAAAATACATAGAATTTGACAAATTTGATAAAATGCTAAATCAACAAATGTTTCTCTGTTTTATGCCTTTCATATGATTATTTGTAAATTAATTGTACAAACACAGCAGCTTTTAAAGTTGCAACCTTACCTTTATGACATTTCAAAACCTTTCTTGTAATAGGTCCATGTCTTTCTTTCCAATTGTTTTCTCATTAAAAACAACGTAAATATAATGAAACAAAACTGAAAATGAAATATTATGCACAGTGTAACTACTTTAATATAATTTACTTCTTTCTCCACATATATTTTGAACCCTACCTCTTCCAATCCCATGTCACTTGTTTAAGATGTTACTTAAATTTCTTTTAAACAATGCGTATAACATTACAAATCATTTAGATTCTTCTGAAAATAACGCTCCCCCTAAGAAATATCTACATTGTCGAAATGGCAAATGTTGATCACATGCTAATGTGGATAGATATGGATATGCACATTTAATCATGAAGGTTGTAAACCTGAGGTATTGATAAATTATCGTAAACTGTAAGTTAATGGAAAATTAAACTACATTCTACTCCCAGGCAACAATTTGGCTATAGTAACTTTCTTCCTAAACTGACAATTATAATGTTCATGAATATGAGAGAATAAAACAAAGTTTACAACTTGGTATGAAAAATTAATTCCTCGTAAACTGGGGGTTCTGCGATCAGAGTATTATAATAGAGAATAAGCTGAAGAAAAGGACAGCGTTTGAAATATATTAAACATGTGTGTCAAGTCAACCACTGAAAACTGAATATAAGCAAAAACAATTTGTGACTGTATTGAGATGAGTTGAAATTGCAGGAATTCTTTCTCTTGATTGCCAGTGCGAGTTCAAAGAAAAAAGTGATGTTTTTGCAGTGCCGATTGCATTAAACACAATATGATTTTCAGCTCTTCCAGTAACAGAAGCATCACTCTATCCACTGCTGAAAGCGTGTACTTAGCATCATCATAACAATCTAGCTGAACGCCAGAAACGACCTCAAGGGAAAGCAAAAAAACATCTAATTTGTAAGACATAGCGAGAATAAAATCGATACGCCTTTTTTTTTTGCTGATCCAGAAAGTCTCCCTCCCTTAGCAGCTGACCTCTGGAGTTATCAATATGTGTAAGCACAAAGCGGACGGATTTGTGTTACAACAACGGACAGAATGGCGGCAGAGGTTGGCCATCATTACCCCGGCAGTGATATCCACTAGCCTTACAGGTTCAGGCTCTTAAAGATGATTAACCCGCTCTTATGTTTTTACCATTATGCCTTACACAACAACAATGTTCATCAAATATCCAAAGGAACATGACATGAGCTATGACTCTACGTTGAAAGTATTCCAATTGTTATCAAAAACCAAAGGGCTCAAAAGTATTCCCATTGTTTACAAAAGTCAACGATCTTAGTGCATTGGTATCCAACTTGGTAAGAAGTAGTCCTCGTGTTTAACCTTTGCATTCATTGCTGATTCGGGCGTGGGCCATAGATCGTAATACACTGTAATCCCATTAGCTAACCAAGCTGCCCACCAACTAAAGGTCCCCACAGACATTATTGTATGGTTGCAATACGATAGCACGGCTAAGTCTAATTCTTCACTGTTTGATACTGACAGATATTCAATATTAGTTTTGTTTATATACGGAAAGTTTTCTTTTACCCACGATGCATCATTACTGCATATTACAAAAACTAGAGTCTTTTCAGGAAATATATTGATGAAAAACCGCATAGCTTTGTAATAATAATCTATTCGAGGCGATAAATATCCATAATTGCGAAATTTTTGTTTAACAATAATGTCACCACGCCGTACATGCACTCCAATGTATACGGCACTCTCTTTCCTGTCATTTTTGACAGAGTCTAGTTTGATATCTAGGAGAACTTTCTTAGCCTTTTGCGATATATGGCGTTTAAAAATAAATTTAGATCTAATTATATCCGTGACATTTGCAAAATATCTCCATGACTGAAAGTACCCATGTAGCATCACGTGATAGTTGACAACACGGATGTCTAACACAGATGGACTGTACTTTGCAAATCCTTCTGGATCGTACACTGTGGTTGCATTGTTAACAATGCCACTCGTGTTTGCTAGCATTTTAATATCTGTTTCAAAGTAGTTAATAATTTTTGACCCAGTTTCGAAGACAGGTACTTTATTGCTATTTTGTGCAATTCCAATCATTGATGCAAACTTAAACATGCAGTTTCCAAGTCCTCGTTTGTACTCGGCACGGTATATCAAGTAGTAGGTGTTGGTAACATTTATATTCAGATGTGCAGCTAATTTTTCCGATGCATGTTGCTTCTTCATTTCTCGTGTATTACCTGTAATTAATTTGTTATTGCATTGCAAATGTTGTGTTTGGTATATTAGTATCAAAAAAAGAACAGTTACTAGGAAAAGTTCAATCAATAGAAGTCGTGTTTGCGATCTGCTTATGGCAAAACCCATATCTAAGGCAAGATACTTTACAATGACATATGCCCTGCGTTATATATACTTGCTATTACAGTGAGCAATTTTAGAATATGCTTCCTGCATATAATATGTATTGAATATTGATGCAAAGTCTCCATTAAGTTATGTTCAATACTTATCAATCAAGTTTTTGTCAGATTGTAAGAACTGGATAAAGAAAAACGTGTACAAAACATGCATTGCTTATTGGAAGTATAAAGCTATTTATTTGTGGAAGATGGATTAGAATAACGATTAGTTTAACAGAATGAAATGAACTTTTAATTTCTTTTTTAAAACATTGCGTCATTTCCTTTGTTACTTTTAGATGAGACAACCTATTCATGCAGCGCATGAATACAACAGCTACATATTTTTCTATGCACGGGCATACAGTTTCAGCCAACACTTGACAAATTTTCCTTATCTATTGGCTAACTTAAAATCTAACAAGCACGTGTCAACTGAATCTAACGTAGCATCCAAATCCTACAGGTAGTCTGAAAAGGTCCTGAGTGGTTTGAAACTAGTCATCTTTAGACTTGCCAAATCAGTTTGTAAAATTCGAGCAGCAAATTTCGTATTTTGCATACCTAATAACTATTTTATCTATTATCTTTTTAAACTTTCTTTTCCAAGAAGGATTGCCTAGAAAACCCAAAGCGTAGTTTTAGTCTATGTAAGACTGGGTGATCGTAGATACTATGGGACTGAAACAGGTGTTTAGGGTGGTACGGGATTGACTACACTTTCTACCACTCGCATCGCTGTAAGAATGTAAACCATGGGTCTTCAGGTAGCCTTGGGCTTGTGGGAGGGGAGAGAGGTTGCGTTCAGGAATAGGGGAACCCTTATCCCGTAATGGATTTTATCGTTCACCTGTGAACAGTGCCATGTTTCTTGGACTAGAGTTGATTTCAGATTAACCAAAATCCCTACATTTCTAGAAGTGCCAAAAACTTTTGTAACCTAGTTAGAATTAGAGGACTCTCTTGGTGGAGGAGCCAAATGGCACGTGTAGGTGAACGTTTGACAAACCTGTACACGCACCCTGCATTCCCTCTTCCAAGAGCTTTTATTACTATTATTTTTCATTAGTTATTTTTTGTCCATCAGAAACAAAGATACATGCAGAAATTCGTTGAGGGAATACAGGGCTAACATTAATATCCAACCTCCACTCTTCTTTTGGACCAGAAAAATTCTTACTGAAGAATTCCCACAGTGTCTCGATCTGTCTGGAGTCCACGTCCAGTGAAAATGGGGAAATGTAGCGTACTAAAGGGCTTGTAGCCTCGAACATCTCCCTTAAACTTAATAATCATATTTTAGCCATGTCCTCCTAAGATTTCCGAAATTTTTCTTGCCTCATCGGCCTACCTCTGCAGAATGGGGACATGGCTACTTCCCGCTTAGGCTCTTTATTGAGGACCAGCAACGTTGAGGAAAAGCCTCGCATATGGGGAATATCATGGCTGCCATTAGTAGGCAAGTGTCACTTTACCTCTAGCAACCATCACCAAGAATTTCAACAGCTTTTCCAAAACGGGATATTGAGATGCTGACAGTCCCATCTAGACTTCAAGGCCCTGTGTACATGGTCCTGAGAAGACTTTTCGTTGAAATGACGTTTTTGCTACGCTGAATATTCTATTACTGCAACATTTTTCTGTACTAGTCGGAAATTTTAGAAGCCATGCGCCAACAGTGTTCACACTATATGGTTTACTTGCTCCTCCAGCAACTCCAAAGCAAGTGGCCTGCTGACCGATATAGTAGAAGACGTACTAGGCACAGCCAAGGCTGGGGCAGCGAGTAACGCTTATTTTCCGGGGAAACAACAGAACTTAAGCGTTAGGCAAGCACACAAACTCTTAAAACGTAAAGTGCTAAATCCATATTTATTCCATACTGAGCTACTTGAATCCAAATTTATAGCAAACAAAAATATTGTCAATTATATACGATAAACTAAAAGATGAATACTGAAACTGAAGAAACTTGAGTAATTTTATCTTTCATACAGAGTGCCTGTGGTTTACAACGACGAACAAATGGTGTCATTCCGTAGTTTCCATTCATTAATTATTAATCGGGGGCATAGTAAAGTTTTTTCACTGGTACTAAGAATAGTCAAAACTCATTTAAAAGTGGAGATAATCAAGGAATACAGATGCAGGAGATCAATATGTCATACCCCTCGGCTGAAGCTGACAGCTTTTACAAAAGCCTTATTCTGAAATACAGGTGGTTAATAAAACGACTTCCAGCTGCCCTTGGATTGGCATGATGCTTTTCAAACTAATCACCCTATTCTTCTATCCTCGTTATGAGAGTTGTTTACCAGCTGCGATATTCGACCTTCACTGTTAATCTTTATATATGTGAAGGGTCAGAGTTTCGTGAAAAGGTTGTGCAGGAACACAGCCAAAGGTTCAAAGAGTGCTTTGGATCTGAGCGCAATTTACGTGACTGAAACTGAATTCCAGTCACTGTGTTGGGTAGCCTTGGTATTTGTGTTTTTGGTAGTATTCCCTCCGGTAAGAAAGACTTAATTCACGAGCGAGAAATTTGGAAAACGTGATGGGTTGTATTCTGTTTATTCATCAGCGAAGAACCAGGGACACATCAAAATAATAAAACAATAGGTATATACTTCAGAGATGCCATAGGTATAACAGAGGTTCTCCAGTGCTCAATCCACAACAGAAAGTGCACTCCAATTGTCTACTCGATTCAGAGGCGTCATGTGAAAGAATGCCACAGTTTATTGCACTCATTACGTATACTGGACGCAGTAAAGTTAAAAAACAGAATTAAAGACGATAAATTCCAGCCGCATCCACATGTCTGAGCCATCCGAGCAACGGATGGCTCGCAAAAATGTATGGAATATGCGGCAACGCCTTTGGCTTCGGTTCGCTCAGCTAAACAAAGCACTCACTGGCTTGATTACCAACGGCGCGACCGGAATACATAAAATGCTAACTCAGCTACAGAACTCAGCTGCATAGAGAGCGGGGCTAAGGGTTCCGATTCTTCAATAGTAAAGAACTCTTTGTGCCTGGAAAACCAAATAAAGTTGAGTGCCTGACAGGCTTCTGGTGATATAGATGGGAACAGACCTCAGTTTTGATGCATTACCCGGGTCAGAAACTAGGGGACACTTTCAGTTAAGCATATGTAGTCAAAGGATCTCTTGCACAGAGTTATTTGACGAGACTGCTGCGTAATTGACACCTTCTATATATATATATATATATTATATATATATATATATATATATATATATATATATATATATATATATATATATATATATATATATATATATATATATATATATATATATATATTGTTTACTTTCATATCGTATTATTATAAACAATAGAAGTGAACATGATTACCTGGGATTACTTTTCAGCCTCATTCCGCTGCTGCAAAATACTTAATAGCAGATGCTTTTTATCAATATATTATCAACTACAAAATAATTTTTCAGTGCTGTCTGGGATTTTAATCTGCTGTGAGTTCCGTAATCTGCGCACGCATTTTTAGCGTAACAGGAAAAATAACTTAGACTTTAAATATGTTTAAGCCCATACTTACGCTACAGATACCACAGATGCGCGCTCTGTCTTGTGTAAATATTGGGATTATAAAACAAGTGTTGATGAAAAAATGCAAAGAAATTACTGGTCCTGTTCAGATTTAGTTAGGTTGCATAACGGCACAGGAGCCTTTTTTTAAATGGACCCATCTTTTTCATATCCAAATGAATCAGGAGGTTTTTGCTTCACTTTTCAGAAAATTATATTTACACTTCAGTCGCTAAATTTTACGATTCGTTCTCTCCCGTAGAAAATGATTAAGTGGGCTTAACGTGTACGCTTTCTATTCTTGAGTTGTCATTTTGAATATTTTAAGATGTTTCTCTCATCAAAGTGAGAGCGTCGAAGGAAGGGTTGAAAACATTTTAAGTTAAATTCCTGCTTAAATTCCCAATTTATTCCACCTCAGATATTTTTACACCTGACTAGGTGGTAAACCTTTTTCATCAGAAATTCATTCAGATCCGAGGAGTCACTAATTTCTTCTTTGATATTTACGATACTGGTCACCTTCGCCTCAGCGTACAGGTGACACCCAGAAACGCAAACTAAACTTAGGATATAGTTGCACTGCATTATTTTTCTCGCTCGCGTTTAATTCAAATAGTAACAAACTGTAACCCGCAGATTACCGTACACTCTTGGCTTCCATTGCGCCGCTCTTTCTATTTGTGAAATACCAAAGTGTCATTTAATCTCAGTTGAAAGTAAGCGATACTGCACAAGCATTATATCTTATATACTGTGTATGTTATATGACACTAATATACTTGGATTGTTCATTGAATTGAACTAGTTAGTTAATAAAACGGCGCAACTTTTCGCTATCCTGGACACCACTCTTTCGCTTTGGTACTAGATACAAGCTCTGCTATATAAAAAAGCCGAACGCTATATAAAAGACACGGGTGTTTGTGTACCAGTATATGCAATGTTCCTGAAGTTTTGTTGCTGGAACGGCGTACTTCCATCATATAACAATTCTGATTGTTTTAAGATTCCTAAGATGTTTGAAGTACGTTTAATGTAATAAAGTGAAATGAGGAACTAAACGTAATAATGAAGATGAGTCAACTCGTACCTCTCCCCCCCCCCCCCCCCACTACCGTCCTCAAATTTTCATGCTTAATTACACTTGGGGATTTGCCAAAATACCCTGGTTTATTGAACTTGTACGAAAATTTTAGCCTCAGTTGAGGCGTGTCTTGCCCGCTTTTTGAGTTTGTCCCTGGGACTAGTCAGAGGCCGTTAACTTCAGTATGTGTAGTTCATCGTTCTGTTTTTTTTTAAATTCGCTTAATTTTTTATTTTTTTAATTAAAAAAAAACGACAAAATAAAGTTGCACAACAGGCGGCACGAAGCTGAGAGCAGTAGGATATCAACGGGAGAATGGGGCTGAGCGGTCCATCTACCCTCCACCTACACATAAACAATAACGACAAAACTGTTTAACGGGTATTAGACACGAATCTAACAAAAGGTTGGAGCTTCCCCCTCCACCAGCTCAATAAAATTTCTGTATCCGTCCCTATATGAGTGACATCGATAGCACGTGCCAACTTTGGCTTTCAACTTGTTTAAACTGACATGATTTCAGCCTCGGTGTATTGATGGCCCAACTCTCAATGAAAGCCATCACAGCATGCGTGTGCAAGTTTAGGTTGGCTGCAGCGTTTGGTTTTTTTCCCAATTGCTAAACAGAGATGAAATTTGGCTCACTGATAGAGGGTAAGTAGTCGTCAAATCCGTATTCTTTTGGCCATGACTTCAGAGAACGATGGCAATGTCAAAAACCGAAAGTGGGCCATTATCTCGAAAACGGTTAGAGATAAAGCCATGGTTTTGAGCTTATTTTTGACTCATTGGGCCTAAAAGACGATATGTAAGAGGTAACTCAGTGACCTTGACCTCGGACATGGTCAGAGTAAAAAACCGGAAGTTGACCGTTATCTCAAAAACAGTTAGAGATAGAGCGATTTTGAGCTTTCTTCGAACCTTGAGCCTAAAAGACGATATGTAAAAGGTATCTCGGTGACCTTGACCTCTTCGGACACGTTCAAAGTCAAAAACCTTAAGGTGACCATTATCTCGAAAACGGCTAGAGACAGAGCGATTTTGAGCTTATTTTTGGTTCTTTGAGCTAAAAGATCATATGTAAGAGGTACCTCGATGACCTAGTTTGACCTCCTTGGCCATGGTCAACGCTAAAAACCGGAAGTGGTCCATTACCTCGAAAACGGTTAGAGATTGAGCGATTTGGAGATTATTTTCGGCCCTTTAGGGCCTAAAAGTCGATTTGTAAGAGGTACCTCGGTGACCTTGACCTCCTGAACCATGTTCAAAGTCAAAAACCGGCAGGTGACCATTATCTCGAAAACGGTTAGAGATCGACCGAATTTGAGCTTTTTTACCCTTTGGGAATAAACGACGATATATAAAAGGTATCTCGGTGGCCTTGACCTCCTCGCACATGGTAAAAGTAAAAAGTAGGAAGTTGACCATCATCTCGAAAACGGTTAGAGATTGACCGATTTTGAGCTCTTCCGGCCCTTTTGGCCTAAAAGACGATATGCAAAAGATATTTCAGTGACCTTGGGCTACTCGGACATGGTCAAAGTCAAAAACCGGGAGTTGACCATTATCTCGAAAGCGGTTAGAGATTGACCGATTTTGAGCTCTTCCGGCCCTTTGGGCCTAAAAGACGATATGCAAAAGATATTTCAGTGACCTTGGGCTACTCGGACATGGTCAAAGTCAAAAACCGGGAGTTGACCATTATCTCGAAAACGGTTAGAGATAGAGCGATTTTGAGCTTTTTGCGACCGTTTAGGCCTAAAGGACGATATGAAAAAGGTATATCGTTGACCTTGATTCCTTTATCTCGAAAACGGTTGGTGATTTTGAGCTTATTTTCGATCCTTTGGGCCTCAAAGAACATATGTATGAGGTACTTTGGTGACCTTGACCTCCTCGGACATAATCAATGTCAAAAACCGGAAGGTGACCATTGTCTCGAAAACGGTTAGAGACAGAGCGATTGTCAGCATCCTGGGTTGCTTTAATTAAGCAGTCGTTCTCCCCCAGTTCAACCAGGTTATTATTCTCAACGATTTGAGATGGCAAAGATCAGTACAATATCATCTGTATCACTCAACAGTTCGAAAGAACTCTTATGTTCTTCTTCAGTTTTTATCCCACAGCTGCAATTACTTTTCAGGCTGTTGCGATGCTTTTACTATGTGATCTTCGCCAATATCACTGAAGAAATTTACGAAAGAATTTGCATCCAATGTGCAATTCTGCTGGGCATTGTCATTAACGATATCCAAGACACTTCGGCCACCACACACTGAATGAAAGACTTGGAACTGTCCATTATTTTTCTCACACCTTGTTTGCTGATTTCAAACCAGACAGCGCGTGACAAAGGGGCACAACAAAGTGGGCAACATAATTTCACACTAGATTTTTGTTAGGGACAGTCCAGGGAATTGGTTGTGGATTGTGTAAACTAAGTCAGATACAGAACCCAGATGGTTCAAGAGTTCAAATAATAGACAGTTCGTTGTCTCGGAACTGTCCATTATTAGAATTCTTGGACCCTCTTCGTACTGTATCCTATGCATAATACATCATTTTGACTGAAAACCATTCTATATCTACAATTGTGTGCTAAAAGGTCAATCAATAAATCGAGCGAGAATATGATGAGGTTGTTTTGGTACTGTCACTGACGTCTTTACAAAAATAAAAGAACTGCATTTCAACTTTCATATACAGCCAAACATAGGTGTCTATTCAACGTTGCGATAGTGCGTTTAATACCATGTAAAACAACAAACTGCATTGTTTGAGAATTTTGAAGACTTCAAATAGATCGTGAGGTGGGCAATTTAATATGTCTGGGTCAGACCAAATCGTACCTCATACCTTCATGAAAGACAAGTAGAGACAGCGTGAAAATGACTCATAAGTTCCGAAATCTGTTAATTGTCACACTTTGTATATTTTTTCAATGGAACCAGAAGGTAACTTTAAACTGCAGACCTCCACCCTTAAAGGGAAATGCGGGTATCTCACCTACAATTGACATTTCCTACATACTTTCACAGTTTAATGCTTTGAGGGTGTACAATCAAAAATTGAAAAGAAAAGGGGTGGTCACCGATGTTATAAAAGAAATAAAGACACTGAAAGGTCGCGTACTTTTACTATAGAAACCATTGGGAAAACAAAGAAATTTCAATCAAAATCCAAAATTCACACCCAATCAGAATTGACAATTGTCTCATTTTTTCCTTGTTTGAAAACACGTCATACGAAATGTTTTAAGCAAATAAAAAATAGATGTTACCGTATCAATTAGAGAATTATACAATCTTTTTGACAAAATCCCATTGACTCAATGGATAAATGGTGAAAACAGCGTGATATGGTTTTAATGGACAATACATCAACACAGGCCCTTCTAGGAACAAAATATCAATACAGACCATTTCTGGACACGACCCTATTTGTCTTTGAAAAGAATTTTTTCGATCTAGACGGATTTCGTAGTTATTTATACTGTGTAAACATGGATTCAAACTCAGCGATATGCAATGTAATGTGCATTTCAGTCGCTAGATGGCGCAGAGATACCCGCATTTCCCTTTAAACCTGTGGTGCAAGAATTCCGCACACTTCTGGTCCACTCGCACCTGGACACTTTGGGGGCATCACACATCTGGACAATTGCATCTGGATGTTTTCCAACCATATGAAAAGTGAATATCTTGAATATCAAGGCGACTGCATACCGTTGTACAGACTAAGCTGTGAGTTGGATAGATATTGCACCCGACGTCGGATCAACGCTTCTGGCGATGTTATACAGAAGTCAGGAATTATTAATTTAGAATTAGAGTAGCCCACCTTGGGTCATTCCTTAATGCAGGATATGAACGATGTCAATTTTTTTGAATGTTTTTCAAAAGCCGAGGAGGGGGAGTTTGCACGCTAATGAAATTTCCATATTTGTCCTCCCTATTTTTGATATGTTTTTAACGCTACCTGTTGTGGCTTCTGTTTCTGATGAGCGAAAACGTGATAAGGTTGTTGTCTGATTGCAGCCTCGACGTCTATAAAACGTCGATTATTCGACGTCTATATAAGTTATTGCAAATTCCGCCAAAGACATTGATTGGACGTTGGAGAAAGTTTTGGTTGCGTCTAAACAATGTCTATACAACATTGTGACAATGACGTTGATCTAGTATCGCGACCAATCACAACCAAATTACAACATGGCTTAATGATGCCATTTGGTCTCGTCGACTTCGCAATCTCACATTGGAGTTGGAATATGGCGGTATATTTGAACAAAAAATCAAAACGTACATGTTGTATATTTTATTTTTTCTCGCGTTCATTTGGATGGCCTCGCGGCAATTTTCTCAGCCGCGCAACATTTACATTTCATATGTTATTTGACTATTTATTTTGCGCTCTTTAATTTCGCCATAATTTTATCCCGCACCATAATTAAACGTCTTGTGTTTTAAAGAACGTTTGTCTGACGTTGCGCTTTATCACGTAATTTAATTTCTTAATTTTGGAACGCGAAAAGTGAATTATAGGGCGCGATAAATTGAATTCATTCATCATTTATTTTTTTAATAATAAAAAAGCACATGCAGAAATAAATAGTGACTTGGATAACATAAAAAATGGTTCGCGAAAGAATTAAATATTTTCTCATCTATTAATTGCACATAAATACCATTGCGATCAAAAATAAATGCGAACGCCATGAAATTTTTGTACAAATATACGGCCATAGTTGGAATTACGTCGGAATAATTACTGGTTGAAGACTACACGCAAACCTGTGTGAGAACACACCTTTGTAATGTCTGCATTACAAAGGTTTAAAATATTTAATTTCCTTTTACTTTACCATTCGTTCATATACAATAAGAATCTGGATAATTTAGACACCTTATACCCCAGCCAGGGGGGCGGGAGCATAATATTTTCAGGAAAAATTGATTTAACCAAAATTTAACCAAATAACATTTTCAATCGAGATTCAAAGTGGTGACAAAGGAAAGAATTTAAATCTTGTTGAAAAGGTGAGATTGATAAAAGAAGCTTTTAGGAATGACTTTTAAAACAACCCAACAACTAATTTTGAAATAATACCCCCTTTATTAACGAAACGCGGAGTGTTATTTCGAAAGAACCCGCTTTGTGGGAAACGCTGAGCACTGAATAAAAATTGCCCCCTTTTAAAACGAAATTACCCCTGGTAATGTGGGCACGCATGGTAACATATATAATATCAACTGCCCCGGCCCCTCCTGGGTTTGAATACTAATAATATGCCCCAATTTAAAAAAAAAATCAAGTCAGTACAGTATAACCTGCGTTGTCCGTGCATCTGTCCGTACATGGACTTAACAAAACAGCCCCTAAACTAATTTTTAAATTATACAGCCTTTATTAACCAAACGCAGAGTGTTATTTCGAAATAACCCCCTTTTGTGGGAAACGCTTAGCACTGAGTTAAAATTACCCTTTATTTTAACGAAATTACCCCCTTTCTCCAAGTTTTAATTTTTTAAGGATGGGCATGCGTGGTAACATATATGATACAAACTGCCCCCCCCCCACCCTCTGGGTTTTGAATACCAATAATATACCCCATTTTAAAGAAAAATCAGGTCACTACAGTATAACCTGCGTTGTCTGTACATCTGGCTAATCACAATTTATTTCAGTTTAACGTTGCCTGAAGTAACCAGGTTCTACTGTATTTTCGGATCTTTAAGCTTTAAAACGGAACAAGAAGTGTGCAACACACCGGATAATACAACGCGAGGGGGTCAGCTCAATGTGGGGTGGAATAGAAAGAGTTAACCCGCGCCACACGCGCAGTGGGGGGGATCTGCACTGATAAAAATGTTTTGCGGTGACAGATTTGGGGTGTTTTCTCAACTGGAACAGCCCTGTATTTAACCCGTTTTTCCACAACAGTTATCTCTGCACTTGTTTTCGCAGTTTTTTTGGGCATAAGATATTTCAGTATGGTGACGTGGCTTTGGGAGATGTCAACCGAAAAGTTTTCTTTGTGTGGCATTGGAATGTTGGTTGAAGGCAATTATTTTGAAAGCACCCCCACCCGCAGTAAAATTGCGACATTGTTCAAAGTTGGATAGAAGACGTACCCGATATCTGTTTTCGCTTTTTGTAGAAGGTGAAACAACGTCTACCTCTCGATGTCGGAAAGATGTCGATTATTCGACGTTTAGTTAACAATGCAAATTGTAGTTGAAAAACCGTCTCCCAACCTTCGGATAATATTAATCTGGTATAGCCGTCAAGACAACGACAATCATAATGTGGTTGTCTACGTACGAATTCGACTTCCATCAATGTTTTTCAAAAGCAGGTGGAAAAAAACTTTAAAATTTTCAAGTCCTCGTTTTGGTCTATTTTCAAAGTAACCTATCACGACTACTATTTTCAGTGAGAGATAACACAATGAGGTTTTTTTAATTTTTAGTCTTAAGTCTCTATACAACGTCAAATTTTCGTCTTTTATTCAACGTTGCGCAAAAGACATTGATTAGACATCGGAGTAAGTTGCGTTTTGGCTGCGACCAAAAGGAACATCTAAACAAAGTTGTTTACCTAACATCTAATCAACATTGTGTCAAAGACATTGGCAAGACGTTGGTCTATGGCCACCACCAATCACAGCAAAAGTACTCACAGAGTTTAACGTTACGGTTTAGTCGGTCCGATGCCGCAACCTCAAATCGACGTTTGGTCGACTTTGGAATAGTTACTGGGGCCTCTCGATGGGGTTGAAAATTATGCATATGATTACCGTAGATTTATAATCATTGGTTTTGAGGGTAACGCGGTACTGTGAATTAATACAAATTTTGCAAATACTATTGTTCCTGTTCACAACTTTTTCTCTTATGTCACACGAAAGAAACACAGACACCCTTCAGTAGGGTGAAAACAAGAGAATCAGACCAGGAAGTGACGTCCTACTGTCTGGACCGGAAGTGACGTAATAGGTGTTGTCATGGCAACGAAGTGTTGTGATGGCAACGCAGCGGTGTAGTCATGGAAACGAAGCCTAGCCATGGTAACCTAGCCATGGTAACATAGCCAAAGTGAGGACCTCCCCCCCCCCCCTAGGCGGCAGTTGGGACAGATCCTATGGTAAAAAGTGTGGACCCTCCCCCCCCCCTCGGCGGCAGTCGGGACAGACCCTATGGTAAAAAGTGTGGACCCCCCCCCCCCCCCCAGGCTGCAGTTCTAGCAACAGCAACAACAAAAACGATGGCAACGGTCTACTGTCATGATTGCAATGTGACATTTCCATCTCTGGAATTGTTCGTGGCACATAGATGTAAACCAGCTAGGTTGAAACGTGCTCGTGAAGAGCTTGTTGAGCAGATTGAAGCCAAGACACGAAAGACCGTATAAGATGGCATTATCAGACCTGATCCAGTCCTCTGCTGTGGATGCATTAAGATATTTGCATCTATGGATGCGTTTGACACACATGTATGCATGATGGAAGAACCAAAGAGAGTACAAGTAGGCAGAGGCAGAAGAGTGAGTCTTGGTGGAAACGCACAGGATAGACGGTTTGAGCCTGAAGATGGATCGGATGTACTACTTGAAATGCGACAACAAGAGAACCGGATTAAGAGACATTTGTTAGAAACGTTAAACCATGGCATAAAATGGTATATTGTCGTACATGCACGCGTCAAGAAACTGACGGCGAATGCTGAAGGCGTTATGGTAGAACAAGTGGATAATGCCTTTATCAGCAGTCCAACATCTACAGCATACAATCCAGCAGATATTGAGCAGGACTTGCCAGAAGCCTATAAAGAATTGTTTACTAGGTTTGATGAACATGAGCGACAAGGTTCTGGCTGGGTGTTGGATAACATACTGTATATTGTAGTACAAACAGCTACGTCAGCGCCTCTGGAAGCAAGCAGTTTTATCCCACTACCGAAGAAAGTAAAAAATACATTAGGTGTATTTAACATTCAGAATGACGACAACAAGTGCTTCTTATGGTCTGTATTGGCTCATCTTCACCCTCATGAGAACAACTCACATCGTGTGAATCATTACACACCATTTGAGAAGGAATTGAAGGTGGAAGGCATGACATTTCCCACACCGATTACAGACATTCCAAAGTTTGAAAAGGAGAATGATGTGTCTATCAATGTGTTTGGATATGAACATGATGTAGTTGTTCCAATACAACTGAGTCGAAACACCAGTGCCAGAGAAATCAACTTACTTTTGATTAGCAATGACAAGACAAGACATAACTGCCTCACCAAGAATTTTAGCAGACTTATGGCTTATCGTACCAAGTATAATGGAGCAATGTTTTATTGTTTCAACTGTCTTCACGGGTTTATGCGACAAGATCTGTTAGACAAGCATCGTGAAGTGTGTGGCAAGCATGGAGCACAACGTTTATCATTCCCCAAAGAACCCTTCATCAAGTTCAAAAATGTAGCCAAACAACAGCGAGCACCGTTTGTGATTTATGCAGACTTTGAATGTTTCACGAAAAAGCATGAAGGAGACAAGTATCAGCATCATCGTCCAAACAGCTTTGCTTATGTGGTTGTGAGCCAGTATGACACACATGCACCAGTTCTGTATCGAGGAGGTAATGCCGTGAAAGTCTTTTTAGACCATATGGTGAATAAGCGTGATCGTATTGTGCATGGTTTACAACAGTCAAAGAAAATGGGGTGACTCGTGAAGATGAAGAGCATTTCAAGAACGCTGTTGATTGTTACATTTGTCATGAGCCTCTAGGAGCAGATCGTGTGAGAGATCATGACCATATCAATGGCAAATACCGTGGAGCTGCACATAATGAATGCAATTTACAATTCTGACTTCGAAAAGATCAGCAGAACGATAAAGATTCTTTTATCATTCCTGTATTTTTCCACAATTTGCGAGGCTATGACAGTCATTTAATCATGGAAGAAATTGGAAAGTTCAAAAATGAAACCATTACAGTCATTCCCAACACCGTTGAGAAATATTGCATTCACCATGAGCAATCTGAAATTTACGGATAGTTATCAGTTCTTGAGTACTTCTCTACAGAACTTGGTATCCAACCTGGCGGGAGAAGGGAAAGATAACTTTTATAACATGACGTCACACATTCACGATAGCGACCAACAAGATTTACTGTTGAGAAAAGGAGTGTACCCCTAAGATTATGTGGATGAGCCATCCAAGTTTGCTGAAAAACAACTGCCGTCCAAGGACAAGTTTTGCAGTCTGCTCAGTGAAGAAGACATTAGCGATGAGGATTATGCGCATGCGCAGAAGGTGTGGGAGATATTCAACTGCACTACATTTGGCGAATACCATGACTTGTACCAGAAATCAGATGTGTTATTACTAGCTGACGTGTTTGAAAACTTTCGTCACGTATGTCTCAACACGTATGGATTGGATCCTGCTCACTACTATACAGCGCCAGGACTGTCGTGGGATGCCATGTTAAAAGCGACAAAGGTGAAATTAGAATTGATCAACGACATTGACATGTACCAAATGGTTGAACAAGGTCTGCGGGGAGGAATATCTGTCATCACACACAAGTATGCGAAAGCAAATAACCCCTACGTAGCAGATTACGATCCCACGAAACAAACCAACTACTTGACGTACCTGGATGCAAACAACTTGTATGGCTGGGCCATGTCGCAAAGCATGCCACAAAGTGGATTTATGTGGGTGAGCGAGCCAGAATCCATTGACTTTATGGATGTGGATGAAGATGATGAGATTGGGTACATTTTAGAAGTGGATTTGGAATACCCATATTCAATCCATGATCATCATAATCACTACCCAGTGGCTCCAGAACGGAAATGTGTCAAAGTAGGAGAATTGTCAAAACATAGTCAGAAGCTGCGGAAAGATCTAAACATGAAAGGCAAGCCTAGTGAAAAGCTCATTCCCAACTTGTGCGACAAGAAGAAATATGTACTTCATTATAGAAATTTACAGCAATATGTCTCACTGGGATTGAAAGTCACGAAGGTGCACCGCGTCATCATGTTTGCACAGAGCAAATGGTTGGAGAAATACATCTCCTTAAACACGGAAAAGAGAAAGTTGGCCAAGAACCCGTTTGAGAAAGACTTCTTCAAATTGATGAACAACTCTGTGTTTGGCAAAACCATGGAAAATGTAAGAAAACGCATGAATGTGGAACTCGTTCACCAGGAAAAGCGGTTCAACAAACTTGTGGCCAAACCTTCGTTCCACAAATGTAGAATTTTCAAGGAAGATTTAACCGCGGTACATTTGCGTAAAGTGAATCTGCTTCTGGATAAGCCAATTCAAGTTGGTTTCACCATTCTCGACCTCAGCAAGGTGTTCATGTTCCACTTTCATTACAACTACATCATGACCAAGTATCCCGACGCTAAACTCTTGTTCAGCGACACCGACAGTCTATGTTATGACATAGAAACGGATGATATCTACAAGGATATGCAGGAAGATGCCGACTTGTTTGATACAAGTGACTATCCCCCAGATCATTTCCTGCATTCCAACGTGAACAAGAAAGTGCTTGGGAAAATGAAAGATGAGACGGCAGGCATTCCCATTGAAGAGTTTGTTGGACTTCGACCGAAAATGTACAGTATGATATGTGGTGGGAAAGAAAAACGTACAGCTAAATGTATCACTCGCGCGTGTCAAAGACGTATGAAACATCAGCAGTATAGAGACAGTTTGTTCAACCAAACGCAAACGATGACAACAGGACACATCATTCGAAGTCATGACCACCAGATTTTCTCGGAGAAGTTGAGGAAAGTGGCTCTCTCCCCCTTTGATGACAAGCGATATGTGATGAGTGATGGCTATTCCACTTTGGCGCATGGCCATTACAGTATATAAGGGGGAGACACTTCAACTTGAGAGTTAGTTGAGGTGTGAACATTGAAGCGTGAACATGAATCGGAAAAGATCTGCAACGGATATGGATACTCTTGCTGATACAGTGAAAGACTTGAACGTGAAACATACTGACAATACCATTAAGAAATTAAAAGTGGAAACAGCACCTACACCACAGTCGTGGGATGGAATGCTTTCTCTAGGCAATGGAAAGTATATCAAGATTATGAAACAAAGCAATGAAGGCGTGGTGAACATTCGCAAATACCTCAGAGATGAGGGGACTGGAAAAAACCGTCCTACGAAAAAGGGAATTTTGCTGACAATACCTGAATGGAAAATGCTGAATTAGCAGGTGAAAGAAGTGGATAAAAGGCTTCGCAGACAAGAAGACAGCACATAACAAGGTAAAATCATGAATGCACTCATGTTGAACGGTGGTGCTTACCTTACTGTAAATGATAGGAATGAAGTCATACTAGGTTCTCGGACAAGTTATCATCGGTTTAAACCTGAAGTGTGGAAAGACTTTAAAAACATACCGCTTGAACATGGATTTAAACGCAGACTTGAAAATAAAGTGGAAGTGACGGTGGCTGAATATGATTCTAACATACGTGTAGGAATCTGTAGAAATCTTTTACAGGATTATCCAGAGTCCAGAGTTGTGCCAGATATACCATATACAGATTTGATCCTCTTTGATATCAAGAACTGGCGTGCAGTCTTACGATTCTTAGAAGTAATACAACATCCACTGTTTGACATCATCCGAGTATAAAAGATGGAAGACTATTTTGTTGGATTATGAACCTGTGACATACGAATTCTCCTATATGAGAAACTTATGTGATGACATTGTGCTAAGACATTTTGGAAAATTTATCATACTATCGCTTGACGAACAATCCGTGTTGAAGGATCATCTAGACAAGTTGAGGATACCCGGCTTTCTCCTTCCACTTTCAAATGATATAGAAGTGCGTGTGATTCAAAACTGTCTAGACGTGTTTGTACTATGATACCTATATTAATTTAGATTCTAATGAATGTCATTCATTGATGAATGTATTGAAAAATGAATGTGTTTGTAAAAAGTGTAAATAGACTTTGTAAATAGAAGTTTGTAAATAAAAGTTTGTAAGCTTTGTAAATAGAATTTGTAGTTAAGAGTTTGTAAATAGAAGCTTGTAGTTAAGAGTTTGTAGTTAAGTGTTTGTAAATAGAGTTTGTAAACTTTGTAAATAGACGTTTGTAAACTTTGTAAATAGAAGTTTGTAGTTAAGAGTTTGTAAACTTTGTAAATAGAACACACAATAAACAAGACTGTTTGAAACTTGAGTTGTTTTATTTAACAAACTTGAACAACAACAACTTAACTAATATAACAACAACTTAACTAATATAACAACAACTTAACTAATATAACAACAACTTAACTACAACATTAATCAAACAAAGGCTTATAATGTCTATATACAAAATCCTTTACAATAAAATCGCCATCCTTTCTTTTTAATATATTGACAATATCAAACATACTCTGACCTCGAGCTCTATGCAATATATAATATACACAATAAAAACCACATCATGATGATATTGGCGTTTGTAATGATATGGAATTATACATATAGTCATTTCTTAAAAACATTTCTAAACGATCATCGAGAGGTAAAAGTCCATAAGAGTCAAAATATTCCACAGGGTCTTTGTCCTAATACAATTCAACCCAATGTTCTCCTGGTTCATCTTGATCATCTGTGTTGATGACATAGGCGCCGCGTTGTAAAGATGGTAACTGATCCATGGCAAACGCGCCTTGAAATAAGTCTTTGGTCATGACATCATGGCTCAATATGGCATTGATCTGCTTCGTGTTCATGACTGGTAGTCGAATTGGATGCTGCGATTTGCACTCATTTCAATAATGTTGTCAAATTCAGCATAGACAATGACATTGATTGTATGTTACAAAGCCCTAGCAAAATTCATTTCTAGCCGCAAATTCCCATGCTTGATCAGGGGAAAATGATCATCGCCATCATAATCAGGTGTTAAGTCAAACGAAAATAAAGCATAACCTCTACGCCAATCTTCCCGTTTTATAATGGAACTTTTCTCACCATTCAATCGATCAAACGATTTGTAAAGCGTTTCAAAAGCGTCCAGGTATTTGTTCTGTGTAATGTCAAGCTTGAGAGGTTTGGATAGAACTGGTTCACCATCCGTGTACAGTTGCATATAGTCCAGATCAAAATGTTTAAAATCATATGGATTCCTCAATGCTGTTCCACCAAAGGCTTCATTATGAACCAGACCAATGACAATACGTTTTGGCAATTGACCCAAAAAGATGTTTTTCACAAAAGACTGAAATCCTGCTGGAATGGCCAACACTTTACATTCTTTTCTAGTGATGAGAAACTTGGCAGGACTTTTCATCAATGCATCTGTATGTCCTGACTGAATACCTGGACTAACCCTCACTTTGCGAATGGTTTAAAATGCCTCTTTCACTTCTACCTTATAGGTAGTATTTGCAGCCATCAATACATAGTCATCTTTTTGTCTATGGAAACGCAATTTCAAACTGATGCCATGAGGAAGATAACGATCCTGCTCAAACAAATCTATCCTTAAATCACCTGTGAGCATAAAATCGCGGCTAAGACGTGTATGCAAATAACGATTATGTAAGCCATTGTTTCCTTGCTCAGCCAAGTCACCACCGTCAGCACCGACATGAAACCCTGATACATATTGTTCATGATTAGGTCTTTTCACCTCATAACTATTCATTGGCCCAGCAGTATCATTGTACATGAGACGCATAGAGCGCTCAGAAGGGAGACTTTCTTCCGAATCATGGATGAGATGAGAGATAATGCTGGTATAACCATGAGTATTGTTGCTATGAGAAACCAATCGATCATTCAGAAACAATTCAATATTAGACCATAACCCATTAAACACATCATTGATGCAAGAGACATTATCATCTGCGCCACAAGCTGTTCCATCGGCCTTTAGAATGCGACATACAATATGAAGTTTGCTGTTCTTTAAATCTAGATATTCTTCTGTACTCGCAGGAATGTAGAATTCTATTGGAGCGCCTTTTCTAATGGTAGAGAGTGGTTGATAGTCGACATTATAACTTTTCTCTACAGCAGTTTGTGTCGGTGGTACGTGAAACCATTCCAATGGAGAAAGACTACATTCACGCGAATGATTATGAATGAGAGACATGATTTAAAAGATATCTTTGTGTTTTGATGTTATCCGTCTGGCTGTTTTTCGTCTTCTGGCACGTTTCATCGGTTGCAAGCGCTTTTGTTCACCAAACACACGTTCTGCTACTCGGCCCGTATCATCTTTCGCGACATTTTTGCAGCCTTCTTAAGATGTGGCGCAACGATCTTAGCCCCAGCCTTAAGTAGTGGAATAGCTTTGCGAGCCAATGATCCCAGTATTGAACCAATGCCATCGCCATATTGGATTCGCGCTCCTTTGAATCCTGGTAATTCCCCGCCCACTTGACGAAGAAAATGGTTGCGATATGCAGACGGATCGTGTGTATAAGCTTTCATATTGCTTTTGGTCAAAATGAAGTTTACAAATCACCTTTCCAGTTTGAAATGGAACATTATAGCCTGTGTCGTCCTTAATATTCATTTCTATCACGTCAAATTTGGATGTGTTTACAGGAACATAATGCGGTTCGCTGTAAGTTTTCATGACAATGTCGCCATCATGGCCTTGTATTCCAACAGAACGTAATAAGGGAACATAATAATCACCAACAACTTGTGGTTCACAAATGCTACAATACACATAAAGTGTATAAAATCCCTGTTTCACATCAGCTTTATGTTCAGCTATACATCTTTCAGTATACCACTGATCTGGGATAAATCCTAAAATCTCAGCTAATCCAGTGGAAAATGACACTTCAAAGCCATAATTTAGAAATAGAAACACGCGTCGTCTAATTTTATCATACTTTATGCGAATAGCTTCTTTAAGATCATCTTTCATAGAATTAGTCGCTTCTTCATACACTGCCTGGCATATGTCTTGTATGGATCTATAATAATCATAAGGAATAGTGATAGTGCCAACTGTCTCTGTCAGTGGTTGTTGTCGATACTGAATAGAATAGTCCATGCCATGTCTCATAGTTGTCCATGTATGTGGATATTGAATTTCAGCAAAAGCCACTTCATATTTTCCATTCAGATAGATGGTTCGAGGCATACGAATTTGATAATTCGAAGCCTTGTTGTTGGGATAATAGTTCATACTAGCATTGCTAGGCAAAGTAATGTAAAAACTTGTCGACTCCATGATGGGAACTAAATGGTATAGGTGCGCTTACGTTGTCTATATACTTCACGATAGCGCGCGCCATTCGCAGATGTATGCAAATGGTGTTTCACATCATGATCTATGACTTCTCCTTCACAACACGCACTTGTACATCTGATATTCACAGGAATAGTCGGTTTATTTTCTTGACAACAACATAACTCTTTCAACCATGTTAAAAATTTTCCCATCCTTCAGGAAACTGTCTTTGTTAACGTTGTTTCATTTCTGTTGTAATGTCCTCACGAGTGGCCTTTTTACTAAACATTGTTTTTGGAATATTAGCATCTACAATTTCCTGGCTAAACGGACGCCAACCATGTGGTATGGCTCGTTCTTTTCTTCTTGTCGCCACCAATGCTTCTTTCATCAAATCAACAATGTTGGAATTTGTGATAATATCGCCAGTTTTCAACACAAGTTCATTCTTGTCTGTCCATTTCGTACCATGTTTCTTCAGTTCTGCTAAAAGTTGTATTACTTTTCCATGATAGATAGGTTGAAAATGACTTAAAAATAACTTTTCTGGTTTTTCAGCATTGGATGATGATAACTTTTGCCTAGACTGACTTGTTCGTAAATGACGGCCAAGAAGTTGAGACATTTCTATAGCCTTTTCACGCGTTCGTTTCCCACGTAAAAGTGTATTGACTTTTGTTTTGATATCATTTTTCTTTTTTAATAACAGTTTGTATTCATATTCAGGAATGAGGACCATTTTCATAGTATGTTTCATTTTAACAGCAGTTGGGCTAACAAGGGCAATGCTAATTTAGCAATAGCTCCAATGAATCCTCCTTTCTGATTAATCAACTTCCTTTTTCGTCGAAGTGATATCTTCTTATCTGCTAGAGTACGTAGCGTATGACGTTCACGTTTAAATTCCTTAAACCGTTTTGAGCTAAAGGGTAAATGTCCTCGCAATATATTCAAACAAATTTCAAACAAGCTCGTTAATTCCTCCTTTGTAGCTTGCTGTAGCAAGGATTTACGTCGTTTAGGCCCACTGCGTGCAAGCAAGTGAAGAAATGGTTGGTTCGCTCGAATACATTTAGACATCTTGACTGCGAATGGCTAAATGAGTTGGTTCTTGTTCATACACTGCTTTATCAATATATACATAATGTGTATCTTTTGGTAAAATGCCTGTACGAATACGTAGTTGATCATTTGTCTTTGGTTTTAAATCAATGAAAAAATAACCATGGGGTTTGCTGGTAGCATCTTGATAGGCTTCTATGAGAAATTGAGATCTTCCAGGATACATTTGCCGCGCCAATGTACTAATTTGTTGACTGTCTCTAGGATTTTTAAATAGAATGATATAATGTGTATTCAGACTAATATTTCGCATCTCTTTCCAATGATGGAATAAATTATGCACAATAAAGATAATGCTTAGATTTTGATGACTGCTGTCAACACTAAAGAGACGTGTCATACGCTCATCACTATGACATTTGGTCATTAAGTCATCAATGATAAATAAGTTTGGTTTTTTCGGGTTAAAGCGCTCTTCAATGTCATCTGGAATGCCTTGTTAAAATTCCACGCCTTTCATTCCCTTGTACAAAGGCTGATCTGCTGCATAGAGCCATAAAATGCTCTTTGGAGAGAGTTGAATCAACTTTTGTTCTAGAATTTCCTTCACCAGAGACGTTTTACCACTGCCTGTAGGTCCAGAGACTAAACATGTAAATGGATGCTTCATTTTTGAATGTCTGTTTCTTTCACCCAACTGTTAAACTTATTTGGCCAACCTAACCACTTGACAAATAATTCTTTCACACCTCGTCTTTTACGTGTTTTCAAGACTTTTTCAATTCTATAAATAGATTCAATATCTTTGGTCACTTTCTGCAGTTCTTTCATAGAAATGCCGATCAATATCTTCGTCTAAAAAGTCTTTCACACGATATAAATGTATACCTTGCTTCTTACAACGATGTGTGACAATGAAGACTTCTTGCGTCCATTTGATGTGATAATCCCGTTGAAACACGTATTTGATGTGGGAAATACGAACATGATCGCCAATGTTAAATTTAAAATTCTTCTTCTTCTTCGGTTTCAATTTCAGTTTGTCGACATACATATACTTCCACACTTTTGATTCGTTGTCTTTACGAATCTCTGCAGGAGCATATTTATTAGGAAGAGAACCAAGAGGTCTATGGTTGTAATTGTACACCAAGTCTGGAAGAATGTCTAAGTAACGGTAAGTTTGATTATGTAGAAAATACCGATACATCATTCCCTTTAGAGTACGAATGACTCTTTCAGCAAAGTTGGCTTTAGTTTCATTCTTTGTGGTATAAGCATGAATTCCCTCTTTCTTCAAAAATGCTTTTACCCATCTATTTTTAAATTCTGTTCCTTTATCAGACCTTAGAGTTCGCGGTCTTCGTCGTGTGTCATGAAAAATCTTTTGGAAAGCTTGTATGACGCTGGTATGTGATTTATTAGGTATTGGCTGTACCCACACATATTTGGAAAACACATCACTGACAATGAGTAAAAAAGCGTATGTCATCATTATAGGGAGCTATGTTTCCCATATCAGCCAAATCAATATCCCACATGTCATCAATACCACGTGTAATGACACGTTGTCTTTTGAATCTGTATTTTACAGGTTGTAGTAAACTGACAGCATCTTGATCCTGCAGCCATTTCTTCCCTTGTGAATGTGTGACTGGTTGATTATGTTTTCTGAAGATGTGATACAGTTTGTAAGGACCAGCAAATGCTCCAGGCTGTCCAGGTTTGAAGTAAATATTGGTCAAGTAGTCTTTCTACGTCGACATGATGAATGAAAAAACACTTTTCAACAGAACACTTTTATTTATAACTCAACCAACACAACTTAACTAACATGCATTTATAACTTAACTAACATATTTACAAATCAAGTATGGATACAATGGTATGAATAACTGGAGACCATTTGTCTTCAATGAACACTAACCAACTACTGGGTTCATCCAATGAAATAGTATCTACACCATATTTCTCACAACGTTGATTTGCATTCTCTAATACTTTATCTAAATGAATGTAATATTTAGCTTCATTCCAATATGTATAAACACATGCAGCATGACAAGTATGTTCTTGACACTCTTCATGTTGACAAACAGGACAGACTAAACATGCAAACTTTTTTACAGCTAATAACATTTCTTCACAATAGGATTTTTGCACAATATATTGTCTCAATGTCATGTCTGCCATTATGCAGTCTTGAATCAATGCAGCACAAGTCTGTCAAGTTCAGCAAGTTTTTTCCAGTTGTTGTTCACTTATCACACTTCTCCGTGTTTTACATGTTAAAAACACGTCTGCACATCAAGTCTCACACAACATTTCTAACAACTTACCCATAATATTCTGACCAGGATATGAAAGAGATGACAAATGTTTCACACCAGCTCCCCACCAATGATCATACGTTGCTTCAACTAAAGTTTTGTCTTTACATTCTTTTAACTTGTTGCGAAACAATACACATTGATTCAATTTGACATGTAAAACATCTTGCATTTTACTTCTCTTTACTGTATGCCATAAAGGACATGGCTTTATCACTTTAACAATACGTTTCGCTTCATATCCATTTCTACATGAAGCAATGGCTGAAGCTATATCTTGGCGGTGATGAAAAACTGCTTTCTCATATTGATACAACGCTTCACTCGAGTTGAACACATGTCCATACTTTTCAAGTCTTGTTGGAAACATATTTGAAAGAACGTCCTTGTGACCGCTGAATAGCACAAGATTCTCCATGTTGACTTTGTTTCTGTTGTTTATTCTGACCTGTCGGCTTCTTCCTGTGATAAAATATCTTTTAATATATTTGCTGCCTCTTCTATCATATGCTTTCTTTGTTTACGATGAAACCACTCACATAAAACTACATTTGTTAGTAAGAAAAACATTGTTATCAACTCGCATAAGATTCACTATGTTGTTACAAAGATGTTTAAAAGGTTAAAGTTACCTGATAAAGCTGCTCGGTTTCCTCTTCTTTGCAGCAATCTCTCAAATAGTCAACCACGGTGAAATATACTTCTACATCAGTACGAGCAGAATAAAGCGCAGAATCAAAGTCAAAGTCAGGTTCTTCTTCTATTCCAATTTTATGACATTCTCCAAGAAATCTTGAATGCAGTTCAATCACATCAAGACTATGATGTACAACATCCCAAAAAGCGTCTAAATGATAAAGTTGATAGTCTGGAGTGCCACAGCTAGCAAGTTTAGCAATCATCAAGTCAATATAAGCATTTTTGAAACATGCGTCCATCTTGTTTCAGTGTCACTTTTACTTTGCTTAACAGACTTTAAGAACTCCACACTTGCCGCAGAAGTTGTTTGGTTCACACAACTTGCAATTATACTTGTGGCAGTGGCAATGATAATCCTCCACATATCCACAAGCACCGCAATAGCCGCAGGTAAGTCCAAGTTGATTTTGTACGTTCATGTTCTCCAACTGAACTTCAGCCAGCCTTTTCTTGGATAGCTTTGACACCTTCATCCGACCATCCTTTTGCAGCGTGATGATAGTTTTCTTGTCATGACATTCCTCGCATGGTGATATTGCTGAGTTGATGTTGTCCATCTCCTGAAGCAGTTTCTCCCATTCACCAGAATTCATGTTGATGTAATGCGTGTATTCTTTCCCTTCAAACCGTGACGTGCGCACAAAACTGACATAACGCATATCCAATTATGAAATGACTTCAAGCCACTTCGTTTGCGTTAAGTATAGTTTGAAGCCAATGTCGCGTAAATTTTTCAAGCTCTGGCACACAATCTTCCACAAAGATGGTGAATAAGCACACCATCTCTCTCCACGTGTGATGCGTAGAAATGTTCCATATTCTCCATGCTCCACAGTAATGGTTAAGTTGGCACTAATTTTAAAGCTGCTTGTCTTGTTCTCCATGGCTGCACAATGTACTGATGACTTCACTCCCTTTTATACCCAACTATCTGCTGAGTCAGTCCACTCCCTCCAACTGTCTGCTGAGAAATGATGACTTCACTCCACTCTGCTGAGTCAGTCCACTCCCTCCAACTGTCTGCTGAGAAATGATGACTTCACTCCACTCTGCTGAGTCAGTCCACTCCCTCCAACTGTCTGCTGAGAAATGACTTCAACCCACTCTGCTGAGTCCACTCCTTTTTATACCCAACTATCTGCTGCGTCAGCTCCCTTTTCAAAGAACTTGCAAACTTTTGAATTCACTTCAACTCGTCCATGGTTGAACCGAACAAGTTCTGATACTTTCGTCGTCAATGGAACGCCATCATCATAATGTAAAATGATTCTTGTAGCTACATCTAACATGAGTTCAACTGCCCAAATTGTATTCGCATTGATAAATGCTGAATCAATGTTGTAAGTTGATGGCAAATGTAGATCTTCACATTCATGTAGAAACGAGCGGATGATATGATCTCTTGGAGAAGCCTTTCCAACAGCTTCCTAATGCTGATGCAAATTCTTCACTTGCAACATCCAATCCGATTCAAAAGCAGGAAGCTTTAAAAATACATAGTCAGCATAATTCACTTTGAAGATGTCGTCCATGGTCTCTGCACATCTGTGAAGAAGTAATGTTAACATTGTGAAGTTTTCTCTCGTCACACATGTATTTATACCACTTCAATGTAATCAAATTATGGTGTGTAACTTATTCAAAATTTGATATAATGGCTGAGTCAACAGAATTTATCACTGCTTTATATCCATGTCTTACGAAATCATCGTGTACAGGTTAAACGCTTTATGGAATTCTTCTAACATATCCTGGCAGCTAATGACTGTACAACTCCTTACATGTAGGTTTTCATGAGATGTTTGTAAAATCGCGGAGTCATCTCATTGGAACCATTGAGAAAGGTTGTTGGTAAACCTTTTGTTAGAGATTGTGTCATGACAATCACTACTACCTACTATCCATTTGAAGACCATTGGCAAGGTGAAATGTCCTTTTTCATAGAGGTAAGCCATCATATCATACACTTGAATACGTTCTTCAAGGTATTTGAAACCTTATAGTATAACCTTTGCACATTTAAAATCATGATTCTCATCAACACACTTTGGCACTGGTAGACATAAAGTCTTAAAATGTTCCTCATGAAGACTTTTAATAAGTTGAACGAAACGTCGAGTCATGGCTTCGGAGAGCTTTGGCTCTGACGCTGGAACATGTTCTATGTTTCCTTCTAACATGCAGATGAGTTGAATAACGGTATTCACTTCTTCCGTTAGGTACATGTACGTATGTTGGTTGAAAAAACCTTCTTCACATAAACACCATAAAATGTTGTAATCGATGAGAGGAAGCACTGCTTGAAAGTTTCGTTTCAACAACGTAACATCTTCCTCAGTAACAGGTATGGTCTTACTCGATTCAATTTTACATTTCAGATGGGTATCTTCGTCATCGCTTGACATGTCCACTTCATCATCACTCACTTCATCATCACTCACTTCATATTCCTGATAATGCTTTAGATGTGCTTTTAACTTTGCGCTCAGTTGTGAGTTGTTACCATTGACAAGTTTATTTGCAACCCAAAACGGGTAATCAGGTCCATCAGGATCTAGCATGCCTTCCTCCATTCCAGGTGACGCTTCCTCCTGAGATATTCCTTGCTCCACTGTAGTCAACGCTTGCTCCATTTCAGCGACATCTGACGGAGCATTTAACGCTTCCTCCCGAGGTATTCCTTGCTCCACTGCAGCGACATCTGACGGAGCATTTAACGGTTCCTCCTGAGGTATTCCTTGCTCCACTGCAGTGTCGTCTAAAGCTTCCTCCAAGGCTTTTTCAGCGTTTACCAGGAACGCATCAATATCCTCCCACGGTAATAATGTTTCATCAAACGTAACTGTTTCCAACAGGTCATCCATGTCTGTGTTGTCCATGTTGTCCATGTTCCTCCTGAGGTATTCCTTGCTCCACTTACCGATATGACTGTCACTGTTGTTGCTGGGTGCTCATCCCTTATATACAACTCTGATGCCCAGACTGCTGCATCGGGGGTGGGGGGGGGGTCCTGACTGCTGCCTTGGGGGGGTCCACACTTTTTACTATAGGGTCTGTCCCGACTGCCGCCTAGGGGGGGGGGGTCCTGACTGCTGCCTAGGGGGGGGGGGTCCACACTTTTTACCATAGGGTCTGTCCCGACTGCCGCCTAGGGGGGAGGGTCCACACTTTTTCCATAGGGTCTGTCCCGACTGCCGCCTTGGGGGGGGGGGGAGGTCCTCACTTTGGCTATGTTACCATGGCTAGGTTACCATGGCTAGGCTTCGTTTCCATGACTACACCACTGCGTTGCCATCACAACACTTCGTTGCCATGACAACACCTATGACGTCACTTCCGGTCCAGACAGTATGACGTCACTTCCTGGTCTGATTCTCTTGTTTTCACCTTACTCCCTTCTCTGTTATTTGGTGAAGAGCCGACTTCACCAAGGTACGAGGTGACTTTCACATAAGTACCAGGTGATTTTCACACAGGTTAAAATTGACTTTGAGTTAGGTAGGAGTTCACTTTCACCGGGTACAATTTGGCCAAAAATTAGAAAAAAGCATGAACTGACTAATGTGAAAAACGTTAGCAAAGGTATTATATGGCAAAGGTAAGAGTTTGGGAGAAGTGCATTTGGTGTCATATTGTTACGTACAGTGGTACTATACATATACAAAAATAGTCCTCGTGGAGTGTCAGCTTCTTTAAACAAGAATGTCTAGGGACGTTGTGACCAGTCGAAATCTGGTGAATCACGTGTCAATAGTGATAGTCATATTGCAAAACCCGGTTGTTGAAAATTGAAAATTCGTACAAAATTTTAAAGGAATCCTTTTGGAAGGTATCGCCAAAAAATTGACGTTTCAAAGGAGGACCGCGCAGTGAACAAATCTGAAGGCAATGCGATCAAAATCGTGGAAGAAGAAGGGCTTTAAAAACTGACTACAGAAAAATGCCCCCCGCCCCTTCAGGTTTTGGCGGATCACCTAAAAAGTAATTTTCAAGAGAGAACAGTCTAATGTAGATTTATGCAGAATTTGAGGACAATCCGATCAAAATTGTGGAAGAAAAAAACTTTGGAAAAATGATTAGGACAAATTTTTAAAATGCCTCCCCTTTTCGGATTTTTTTTTTTTTTTTTTTTTTTTGGCTTATCGACAAAAAAATTCATCTTTCAAGAGAGAACTATCCAGGGAACAATCGTTCAAAAGTGGATTGTGGGAGAAGGAGCATTTTGAAAATTGGCTATTATTTTTTAAATGCCCCCCTCCCTCCTCATTTGGCCAATTTGTGGCGAATCGCCAAAAAAGCAACTGTTCACAAGCGAGCCGCCTAGTGAACACTAATGCAAAAGTTTGACGACAATCCGATCAATATTGATCAGTATGGAAGAAACAAACCTTTGGAAAATTGGCTATCAATTAAAAAAATTCTATCTATTGGACCAATTTTGGTGGATCACCAAAAACTTTCATGAGAGACTTACCCAGTAAACATTCGCACAAAATTTGAAAGAAACGAGTTCCAGATCCTGTGAGTAGAAGCATTTTGAAAATTGGCTCCAAAAAAATTAAAATGCCCCCCTCCCCCCACCGTTTAGCCAATTTTCTTTTGTATTGCTAAAAAAGTAGCTTTCCAAGAGAAGATAGCCTGATGAACACTTATGCAAATTGGAAGATAAACCCATTAAAACTGTGGAAGAAGAAGAATTTCGAAAATTGACTGCCTAAAAGTTATAAATGCCCCCCCCCCCCCTTTAGCCAATTTTTGTGTGGCTCGCCAAAAAGAAAAGAGTAAATTTTGCCTTCCTAGTAATCATTTATGCAAAATTTGAAGACAATCCCATCAAAACTGTGGGAGAAGCATTTTGATAATTGGTAACCAAAATATTTTAAATGAACTCCATTTGACCAATTTTTGGCATATTGCCAAAAAAGTAAATTTTTAAGAGAGGCCTACCATGAGAACATTTGTAGAAATTTAAAAGGAATCCAATCAAAACTGAGAGAGAAGAAGCATTTCAAGTAAAAGTTTACATGGGTAATACATACGCATACACATACATACGTACATACAAACGGCAGATGACCTCCCGGTGAACATTTTTGGTTTCGAAAACGTTTTATAAACGTTTCTTGTGTAACCTAAAAAACCTTCAAAAAACGTTTTATTTTCGTTATATATGAAATGCTAGAAAACGTTTTTTTGTTTTTTTTGGGAACGTTTTTTGAAGGTTTCAAATGAAACCTTTTCCGAACCATTTTGAACGGGGTTTTGACAATAAAATTCTGAAACCCTTTTTTTGGGATCCTTAGCAAAATCATTTGGAACGTCCATTTAAGACCAGCGATCATTCAAACAGCACTACAAGACACCAATCTGCAACTAAACATTTGTACTTACCTGGGATTGAATCTGGGAGCTCTGGCATGCTACGCGTCGACCTTACCTCTACGCCACCACGCATCCGATCAACTATGAACTATTGGGCTACCAATATATTGCTTCTATGCGATCCCCAACAATTAATTTTAACATTTTTCTGTTTTTAGTGGTGCTTTTAAAATTATTTGCTTAATAAAAAACCATGCATTTTGCTTTCATAGTGGTTATTAGCTTAGGATTAGTTGATCGAGGCAAATAATATTCTTAGCCAGCTATACATTACATTATATATAGCATTATATTACTATATCATTTTTATATAGTAATATAATAACTAAAATCAAATAAATTATACCTAAAAGTCAATATTAGATTTTAAAATTATGTATTTTATCTTTATTAGTATTTAAAATTTGCCAATTTATTTGAAAATGGTATTCAGTACACATGGTTTCCCATAATGCTCCAATACACGACACCCAATAGTATTGATTTTTCATAATGCTCCAGTACAAAACGTTTGATTTTGGTTTTAAAATAGTTCCCACTGAAACGTTTCGAAAAGGTTCTACAAAAAACGTTTTATTTTGGTATTCGAGAACACAAAGGTTTTATAAACGTCAATAAAACGTTTCAACCAAAAACGAACCTTAAAAAACGTTTCCATGTTTACCGGGCTTCTACTGATGTGATAAGGCCAGCCCGGGGAGGCAATTTTCAGTCAGAGCTCCGCCGCCCCCATCCGCCCCAAAGAGTGCGGGATCTTGCGGAACCCCACTTCGCATGCCTCAAAAATGGGGACCCAAAAATACAAACACTTCACAATACAAATGTCTTATTACCGCCCTGCGATTGCAGTAACGGGCGCCTAGCTGCGCCTGTAACTTACAAATACATGATTTGGTGATCATGTCCAATTCTACGCAGTTACGGACGCGAAAAGATATGGATGATACGTTTCTAACTTCGGTGAGATCCAACGGCAGTTATAAGTCATTTGCAAGAACAAAAATATAATATACTTAAAAACCAAAACAAAATTAACACTCCGCGTTTAGGAAGTGAAATCTGCAGGGGTATTAATGCTTTCAAACTTGCTACCCACTGCCACCCCCCCCCCATCCCCCTCCCCCCCCCCCGCCCACCCCCTCTCCGCCTGGCTTGTTGAAGAATAAATGCCGATTCAAACGAGTTCTACTTTCACTTTCGAGCCGTTTGCCTTATTTCCATATTCACTGTCGTGTGTTTTGATCTCGTATATAGTGTATCTATGCAATAAAGTGCCTCATGTTTGGCTCATAACTACGCATTCTAAAGCAAGTATATAACTAGAGGCTCATTCCGCTAGCGAAATGTTAAACACTTGACAAAAATTAAAACGCAAAAATACTTCCTTCAATGGGTTATTTCTTGAATAATATATTGCAAACAACACAGCTTGAATACCTCTTATAAGCCGAGTAGTGTTTGGTTCCTGTTGACTTAAGGTTTTATTGACTGACCAGGCAGTGTTATCTATTTGCGCAGTGAGAGCTCGCACAAAGCTCAGCAACTGTGTTCTGTGTTGTGCATTAAATGCTACGCATTTACTTGCAAAAAATACACTCTTTTCACATGGCGTTTTAACAAAGAAAACGAAATCAAAGACGAAAATAAAAAGTGACATGCACATGTTCATATCAAGCTCTTCATAAGTCCCAAGTTTCATGGTCCTAGGGCCCATAGTGTCAGAGAAGAAGAAGACACAAAAAATCGGAAAAACTGTCAAGAAGAAAAAAAAAAGGACGAATTTTGCTCGCACAAATTCATATAACTCTTGCAAGCCAAAGGCTTGTCAAGTGTTAATAACTCTTGTGCGATAACATGCACACGGTGTAAGCAAAATACACACCGAATCAATGCACAAAATTGTTTAGCTTATCGGGCCATTGCAACATTAATTTGTCAGACAAAGATCATGTATTGATCATTAATGTGTAAGCACTATTTTTAGGATCGCTCGGGTGATGGGAATTCCCCAGTTTTTCCTTTTCTTTTCGCTGAAATCGTCAGGTTATACGGCATAGAAAGGACTGTAATGTTGGTATTTCGTTTTCTATATTTCCTCTGTTGTTTGTGTAGCACTAAAACAAAAGGCGTTTTGGATACTTGCACACAGTTGGCATAACGGACAAATTCATTAACATTAAATGTCAAGGACAAGTTCACCGAGTTTTTATGCAACTATGAAGAAGTGTGGAAAGTGTGTGGAAACGTTTGATTAAAAAAAAACTAAATGATTCATTTCTTTACTTTGGCCTAACACTGAAAGGAGCGCTTTTTATCAGACTGACGTGTACTGAAGTCTCGTATTTTGTTGTGTAGCTACGTAAATGCATGTGAAGAGTATTTATGAAGTGTTTTCAAATCGCACAGTGCACAGAGCAATGAAACACAGGTTGTCTACGTGAGGCAAATACTTTTCCGGAATACCTTTTTCGCAAGGACCACTCTTAAACACTAAACAGTAAAGGGAGTGGAAAATTGAAAGCCAACCGAGAATAGCTGCGTGAAGTAGTAATGAGGTGAGCATTTTATTTTATTTTTATTTTTATTTTGTTATTATTTTTGCACAATCAGCAATCTCTGAATCCCTGTAGAAATAATACCTCATGAGATAATTTTCTTTCCCTTTAGATCAGTCGACTTCGTCGGGCCAGTCTTATCACATCAGTAGAGAGGCATCCGTCGTCCGTGTTTACGTATGTAAACTTTTACTTAAAATTCTGCTTCTCCCTCGGTTTTAATTGGATTCCTTTCAAATTTTGTACGAATATGGCGCACCATACAAGCCTATTGATACTTGATTCACTAGATCTCGGCTGGTCACAATGTCCCTGGACATTCTTGTTTCTATTGAACAGCGAGTCCTTCAAAAACGAGCAAATTTGCACTTCCGTCCTCTTCCGTCGGATGTGTCGTTTCAACTGCCAATTTATTGCCAGTGGGATAAATTATAAAGAACAACATAAAGAACAACACCGGCTTTATAAAGACGTTGGATGAGCAACGTTGTTTAAACTTTGCGTTTGGTCGCAAGCAAAAACCAACTTTTCTTACCATTGATTAACGTCTTTGGTGCAACGGTGAGCAGCATTCGGAAAACTGGCGTTGTACGGAGGTCGAAAAATCGACATTGTATAAGCGTCGAAAAATCGAGGTTGTATCGACGTCGTGTTCACAAACCAACATCACCCTCCATATGTTATCGCTCATAGCCAGGCCGTTTAGAAAATAAATAAACTGAGGAGGTAACATTTGAGAATTTCTGGAGCACGCAACTTTTTTTCCTGCTTACTTTTGAAAAACATTCATGGGAAATGACTTCTCATACTCCCCGGATGACCCAAGGGCGGGTCACTGTGGCGGAGAAGTGACACGGCACATTACGACGATGACCGTCCTAGATTAGTATTTCTCCAACGTCTGTACAGTGTCGCTCTACCGACGTCTATATACAACGCTGGAAGATTTGAAACGACGTTAATTAGACGTCGATATGCTTATTTTCTTTCTTCAGTGTTCAAAAATTCGCTAAAATCAAAAACGTTTCCTGAACCGGAGATTGTTACAAGAGTGTTGTGTTATGACGTCACTTTAATGCTTATGACATTATAATAATTCATTCATCCCGTAAACATTTTGACGTTCCATCAGCGGTTGGTTTCCTTTGATTATGGAACTCTACACTGTGGTAAAAATCTGGGTATGGCAAAGAAATCGGTAATTATCGATTTTTCGGGCAGCTGTCTCAGTTTCACCAACAGTTATACATTAGCTACGAGTCAGCTCCTGCTAACTTTTACGCTATATATTTCGCTGAACACGATCTAACCACAGTCAGCCGCTTAGAGTGAATTATATTTGCGAGCCCAGGATATCCTGATAGCGAGTTTGATTTCCTGTGTGGGCGGCCAAACGGGGTGTCTTAATTTTCACAAAAAAAATGAACAATTGTACATAAAAGTTGTCTGTAAATGTACCACAGATCATTTTAAAATTATTTTGTTAAGTTTTAATTTATTGTTTTGATCAGTTTGATCAGAGAATGGTCGCCTTTTTACTATTTACTAAGGTGTAATAATGGTGGAAGGGAGTGAAAAATGGGTTGTTTTTTTTTTTTCAAAATTGAATTTCAAGGCAACATAGGAAATTTGGTTGTGATTCTGCGAGACCATAAATCAACGTGTAATCAACGTCTGACACAACGTCAAATAGACGTAGAGTAAGCGGTGTTGTTTAGATTTTGCTTTTGGTCGAAAGTAAAATCCCACTTTCTCATCCCACATCTAAGCAGCATCTTTAGGCCAACGTTAAATAGATATCGTCATATTGTAAGGTCGTTGAGACAAAAACAAGGATTTGATCATGTCATCGCTGTCCTGAAATTGCGGTCATCATAAGTCGAAAATGTACCAGAATAAGGATGTAACATATGGGAATTTCAAGAGCGTGCAAGTTTTTTCTTCCAAAGAAATATGACTGTTATTGTATGACCCAAGAACTAGGGTATTTTGACGGAGGAGAGATCACGACATGATTTTAGATTAATATTTTTCCAATTTCCATACAACGCTGTTTTATGGCGGTATATTTGATCGCCATTTATTTTTGATCGCAATGGTATTTATGTGCAATTAATAGATGAGAAAATATTTTATTCTTTCGCGAACCACTTTCTATGTTATCCAAGTCACTATTTCTGCACGTGGTTTTTATTATTAAAAAAATAAATGATAGAATGAATTCAATTTATTCCGCCTTATAATTAACTTTCGCCCTCCCAAATTAAGAACTTAAATTACGTGATAAAACGCATGGTCAGACAAACGTTCTTTAAAACACAAGACGTTTAATTATGGTGCGGGATAAAATCATTGCGAAATTAAAGAGCGTGAAATAAATAGTCAAATAATATATGAAATATAAATGTTGCGCGACTAAGAAAATTTGCCGCGAGGCCATTCAAACAAACGCGAGAAAAATTAAAATATATAACATGTACGTTTTGATTTTTTGTTCAAATATACCGCCATACTGTTTCGACTTTGCAACCGTGTCGCAGCGTTGATTAAAGTCCATTCAACGTCGCTTTGTGGGCGTTGTTTCGGCTTCCATAATTAACCAAACAAAAAGGGCGTTGAAACGACAACGGATGTGATGTCAGTTCAACGTTGATGCAACGTTCCAATGGTTCATGGGTGGGGTGGCGCAAATAAAATTCCTTGTATGTCATTTAATTGTTTATCCTTGTGTGTGTTTGCGTAGCTATGGCTGTATAAGTCCACCATCTGGATGGATAGAGCAGAGAGACCAAACTGGAGGGACAGAGGAGAAAGAGAAGAGAGAGGAGGCCTGGTAAACAGAGGAGGAAGGCGAGATTTCAGGGAGCGCGGCGAAAGAGAAGAGAGAAGGGACTGGAGGGGAAGAGGAGATGATGATCCTGAGGACTTGAGAGGAGGCCGAAGAGAAGAGAGGGGAGGGTGGCGAGGACAGAGAAGAGGGCATGGACGGGGCAATGGCAGGTATGGTGGTCAGCGTAGGCCTGGGGAAGATGCACCGTCTCATGATAATTTTATTGCGATATCAAAGTGAAAAGAAGTTGACATCCAAATCTATTTTTACCAGAAAGCAAACAAAAAAAAGAAAGAAAAGAACAAGACAGAGAGCGGGCAAAGCGTGCTTTGGATGACGAACATGATTGTCTCCTTTTGCATTTTTAAATGATTCATCAAAATGTAGAATTAGAGATTTATTTATGGATCAAAATAGTGCATTTTCTGAGCTTGACCACCGTTTTCACCAACTCTAAAATTAAATCTAGATATTTTTATTTCGTAAAACGAGCTTTTACGAGTAAAAGCATATTTCGCATTCTCAACATTCAGATTGGTTTATCTTCCGTAAATACGTTCCACGCAATAGAAAGAAACTTTCGTTTCACAATACTGCCATCCATTCATCCATCCTTCAGTCGGAGTGAGGGAACCCTCTGGTATTGCGTCACTGATGACACAGGGCATTCCCTTTAAGCACCAAAAAACTTGGTTACAAACTCACCCAGGCTTGGTGTGGGATGTATGGAAGGAAGAATAGTTTAAAAGTGGAGAACGCGAATTACGCTTTTACTCGTAAAAGCTCGGTTTACGAAATAAAACACTAGTGTTACTTCACAAAAGCTTCGAATTGGCTTATCTCCAATTTTAGATGGGACTAGGGTTTTGGGCAGGGGAGTCTGCCATTTTGAAAAATATTACGAATTACGCTAAAACATGCAAAGGTCCATTATTAATACTTCGAGTAACTCGGGTCAAGGAGAACAGTTCTGAACCTAAGACAAGTACAAATAGAATTGCTTACCAAAGAGACAAGAGGTCTGATACACTTAAAAATGACACACCGACAGACTGAGTGTCGTTAACCATCTTCACTCCGGCCGCCCACTGGATGGATCCCGGCCTCGAACACTCAAGACATCGAAAATATCAAATAACAATTGTAAATCTAAAACAAAACTCTGGCACTACAGAGAACTGACTCTTAAGTCCTTACAAAAGTTACTACAAACATGGTTAAAGAACTGAGCTAGGGTGGCATGCTAGCTCAACACCAAACAGTGACAAAAAGTGAAAAAAATTCATATCAAAAGTACAACTTCATAATAACGGATTTTACCCACAAAAACACTAGATACTCTTTAAACTCATATACTGATTGAATTTAAATTAAAACAGTGACAAACTCAATCAAAAGTCATTTTCTGGCGATACGAGACAATTATGGCACCATATGGTCGCCATGGACCTGGCCCAATGACTCATCATTAGGGCAACTGGCAGTGAAACGTGGAAACAGCTGGTACAGGAAATGTCCCCCTTTTCCAGCTTTCGAGCTGGAAAATGTTAACCAGAACAGTTTTATGACGTTTGTACGGTCCACTGTGATCATGACACCTTAAAATAGGTCTCTTATAGGATTTGGAAGGTCAGAGCCAAAAGTTGGGGTGACCTGGTTCCTCCCTGCCTGTTTAAGGAAGGTCAAAGCTGTAGCACAGAAAACTGCTGTTGGCGAGTCGTTTGGATAGCCTGTTTATGGCTATCCATACCACCCGAAGCTCAAGCCAATTGATATAGTACCTGTGAAGGGAAGGGTACCAATTTGCCCTCCACATCTAATTCTGACAATGGATTCCCCAGCTGTCCACGGAGGGGCCCGTCTGAAGTTCTATCTCTGGGGCGGGATATGGAACGGTACCTCCTCTTTCATGATCCCCAGGTCGCACCACCAACGGAGGGGAGTCGGGCCACTCCATGAGGCCTTAATTGTGGTCTTGGGAGACCTTCCATGCATCAGAGCCAGTCTTGCCTGTCTTTAGAAGAGTATGTAGTGCAGACGGCCCAAAGACTGTTTTCTGTATATCCACTAGCAGGCCCGGAAGTAACTCCATGACTTACAGAGTTACCTTCTGGTATTTATAGGATGGCTCATGAATTTTTTTGCTGCCTTTCCAAGGTCGGAAATGCTCGGGCTATTGATAAGTCCCACCTTTCCCCTAGAACAATAATGTCCTGTCTTGGAATCAACTCGGACAAGGGCAGATTTACTACAAGACCTACCTGTAAGGCCTTTCTGACCAGATGGATCGTCTGGCAATGGGCCGTTTCTCTGTGTACGTGAGCCAGAAACCAGGCGTCAAGGTACTGGAACACTGGCATACCTTTCTCCTAGCCCTGGGGGAAGGCGGTGGTTAGGCTGCCCACTACCTGAGAGGTAAGGGGAATAGAAGGCTTGTGACCCGTCTGTCTCCCTTTTGAAAAGAAGTAGCTAGCCGTTTTTGAGCCACTGAACTACTCTTCGAGAGGTGCTCAACTCCTTCCCGGTTTATCAGAACTGGTTTATCCTTCCACCTGGCTGCAAGGAGGGGTTGCTAGACAGTAAATCTATTTTTTGTAAGCCATGAAAAGTATCACCAAGAGACAGACCTTCATCTCCTGTCGGTACTTTGGTTGGCTGCTACCTGTACCGCTGTGTGTGCTCCCCTCCGATTTGCCGTCCCCAGCTGGCTTGACTCTTGGGTGGGCTGACTGCATATGACAACCGGGTCTGGGTTTTTCTGACGGAGTGCGCCGTGACTTGCGTTTTACTGGTTGGTGAAGGGAGGCACGGGACATCCTGGACATCACAGCGAAATCCTTGGAGAGCAAAGGGCTTTCTTTATTTACCCTTCTCACCCCCGCGAGGGAAGCAGCTGTTTTTCGCCGAGAATGGGGGCATGGCGCAAGTCTCGTAGCCCTTTGACACTTGGAGAAAAGCGAATCACTGAGACGTGAATCTTGTCCTTAACAAAAATTTTTTAATTGAAATTGGGGGTTTAAATTTGCATTGTACTTGGATAACGCCAGTCTAACTGATACCATTGAGTTTAATAACATTTTATCTACTCTGCACCTTATGACTCATATATCCCAGCAAACACACAGCGCCGGCCACAGACTAGACGCCCTAGTTTCCAGGCAAGATAGATTGTGTACAAGATAGATTGTTTGAGATTGAACATTGTGTATCTAACATCGGTATATAGGATCACTACATTATAAAATGTGTTTTGAATACAGAAAAGCCGGATCCGATTCGTAAAACTATTTCGAGCAGGAATGTCAATGATATTGACATCGAGCTATTAAAAAGTGACATTTCTAATGATCTGGATCTACAACACGACAAAAACCATCAGGTCCAGCACAAATAGACAATATCAGGAAAGCTGAAGTTATACGACGAAGACTGGAAAGAAAATACCTTAAATCGCGTTTACCCGGCGAAAAAGGCGTATTTGTAATAATCAGTCAGCTTGATGCGTGCGAACAAGTTAAAGCTTAATACCGAAAAGACAGAGTTTGTTGTGTTTTCTAGTTCTAAGAAACCGAACAAGCTCTGTATCGATTCCCTAACCACAGATGGCGCCTCGATTCCTAAGAGTAACACCGTTCGTAACCTAGGAGTTCTGATGGATTCGGCTCTAAGTTTAGATAACTATATATTCGATCTTCGAAAACGGTGTTTCTATTACATAAGATGGATTTGGCAGATGCGATCCTGTCGAAATGAAGAAGCTACTAAATCCCTTGTCCAGGCGTTACTGCAATGGACTGATGGTGAACCTATCTGCCACCGCGATCAATAAGCTGCAACAAGTACAAGACGCCGCTGCTGGATTAGTCAAACGAGTGCCCTGCCGTGACAAAAGTGCTAAGCTTATCCGTAGTGAGCTTCACTGGTTGCCCATTAAAGAACGGATAGATTTCAAAATTTTAGTGTTGACATATAAAGCGCTAAACAATATGACACCACAGTATATCCAGGATATGATTTCGCCATATGTTCCAAATCGCATTGAGGACAGTGAAAACATGCCTTTTCAAGAAGGCTTATAAAAAATAACTTAAGATTTTATATCAATAGACTGCTTTAGTGCTGTTGAACTGTACTTTCAGTGGAACTTAATATTTAACTCAGTTTGTAGTGCTCAGCGGCCTTGACCTAATTGAGCGCTTTATAAAAACTGCATATAATAATAATAATAATAATAATAATAATAATAATAATAATAATAATAATAATAATAATGATGATGATGAAAGTTTGTTAATTTTCTAATCAAGGACGTCAAAAAAGAGTTTTTGCAAAGGCGAGTTTGGGATTCTAAATTCGATATCAAACGATTATTTCAAACAGCAAAACAAATATTAGGCTGGAATCGGAGCCGATGTATCCGGACAATGTCACAACAGCGACGTTACCCTCTACTTTTGCTGACTATTTTGTGGACAAGCTTGTCAAATTCATTGCCGATATTGCCAGTGCCGCAGCAAACCAAACTGTCAAAAGAAATAAAGGATATTATCTGTGAAGTGACATGCAATCTCAGTGAATTTGAACGGGCTACTAAAGAGGAAAAAGCACTATCCGACTCGTCCTCAGCGAAGTCAGAACCAGATCATATTCCAACTAATCTTATTAAATCGTGCAGGGATATAGTCGTTCCCTCATTATTGCACATCGTCAATCTCTCCTTAGCCGGTGGTACCGTTCCAACATTGATGAAAAACAAAGTTGTTAGACCGCTCTTGGAAAAGGCAAATTTGGATAGAAATAATCTTAAAAATTACCGCCCGGTCTCCAACCTAAGCTTTTCTTTATAACTTACAGAGAAAATCGTCGCAAACAGGATCAATCAACATATTTAGCAAAATAATTTAAGTGAGCCATTTCAGTCCGCGTACAAGAGATTTCAATGCACAGAAACTGCACTTCTGCGCGTGCATAGTGATATCGCCGCTGCAATCCAGAATAGGAAATTGTGTGCTCTTGTTTTGCTTGACTTGAGTGCCGCTTTTGACATCATAAATCACAAAATTCTCCTACATCGTCTAACACAAAGATATGGAATCCATGAAACAGCTCTAAAGTGGATTACATCTTACCTAAGCAATCGATTGCAAACCATTATCGTGAACGGTACTCATTCCCCACCTTGATTATTATTACGTATTTCTTGTATGGCGCCATTTCTAATTAAAGCCCTAGGCGCAACAAAGAACGTGAAAATATTATAAAAATAACTAATATATAACATAAAATGACAACGCCAGTCGCTATGCCTTGCGAAGGTTTGACCTTCTTGGGCTTTTTCTGGGTCACCGGCGGACCGCTGCATCGGACTGTGCCTCAGTATCCACCCAGACCGGTGTAGATACCAGATCCATAATCACATAAAAACTCGCATTTTTTCATGGTATCCACAACAAACTCTTACCTGATGAAAGAAGTGCGTCTGTAACTTTCGCGGTCGTTTTAGTGATATTTCTGTAGATGGTTTTTGCAGTCCTTGTGTGACAAGTGCCGGCACTCTGAACAAGCAGTTCGCGATTCTGGTCTCGTTCGCAACGGTCTCACACAGTGTGCGGTTTGAGAGAGATGGATTGGTGTGTGCACTGTAGATCTTTCGGTGGTGACCACCGGTTGGCCTCTGTTATATCTGAAAAAGAATCAGAAAAAGAGACCATGAAATAACTGTAAGTATTAGCAGTAAACACACAGATTATTAAATTTGAACAGTTAAATTATCACTGCACACTTTATTCAGTGACGTGAGTGCGATAAAATCATCTTAAATTGAATTCAGAAGTTACTTTAGACGTTACGAGGCATAAAGAGAGGCTTTTAGGCGTACACGCCATAAGATCACGTGCCGGAATATCCGGTACGAGAAATGCCGGGAAGGAACGGGACAGACCATGGTACCCAGGTGCCGTCCCAGCTCAGAAACCTAGCACCCTCCCCCGTCCTAGGATATCAGGGATACTGTGGACCATCCGGTCCAATTACGGAACTGTGGCAAAAAATGTGCCAAAAGCCCAAGAAACGCCAAAAAGCATCTTCTTTTCCCCCGGACAAAAATCAGTAATGCAGAACTTACCCTTACAAGACCGAATTTTATCTCATCGGGTGCAAGCTTAAGCAAATAACGGGCTTGTTCTGCGATGACACAGTCAGATGAACAAGCTATCGTAGATTTCACAGGCCCCCACCTTGTGGCGAACAGTTACCCGGGGAAAAAATGCTTTCGGGTGAGTAAATTTTCTGACTGAAACGGAATTGTAGATATAAATTTCGAGTTCTGATAAAAATTAAAAAATAGGTAGAGAGTTCTGATAAAAATTGGTATGGGCGTGGTTGAATATCGGAGAATCTACTCTATGTACTATACGCAGCTTAACTACAGATGTGTGTTCTTCATTTGTTGGGAGCCAATACTTCCACTTTTTGGATGAATTTATAAATGTAAAATAATTTTTCCTTTTGAAAAGAATGAAGCAAACACATTTGCTAAGATCAGCCTGGGGATTACAATTTTCCCTAAATAGAACCCCTGTTTCCAGGTCCACCGGAAACAAAAATACATTACGAAAATATGCAGCCTAATTCAGCCTTAAATTGACGGAAAAAGAATAAATTCCTTAATATTTAGCGTAATGGGACTTTATACCGGAAAGTACTATTTCCTAAATTTAGAAATAATTACCGACGACAGACATATATTTCTTTCCCACACTGGGCGGTTCTTAGCTCGGACCCATCTATGCAATTCTAGCTATATTTGTTTTACATTTACGACCACAATACCTTCATTGTTTAAAATTTCAGCTCTCAACATTAAATAGTTTCGGCGCTACGGCGTCGACAAAACAGTGCCCAAAATGTTGAAAGTAAGAAAATTCATTAACTTGGACAAGTTGTAGTTCCGAGAATTTTTAGTCGATTTCAAAACAATATACCGTTGCACAGCTACATGATATATATTTTTACTCGGTGAAATATCAAACCAATCCGCCTGATAGTTAGAGAGATATGGTGTCGACAAAATGCAACGTTTGCACAAAGTTCTATCCCACAGCATCACATTTTTGACAATTTCCCATTTCGACCGATTTGAAAAATAATACGCCGATGCACATCTCTTTTTCACTGTACAAAATTTCAGCTCTCTCTACGTGAAATAGTTTCGGCGCTACGGCGTCGACAGAACAGAGCTCAAAATTTTGACGGATGGACGGACAGACAGACAGAACCCATTTCTCTAGCCCCCCCCCCCTCCTTCCGTGGAGGGGGCCTAATAAAGCTGGAATCTGCAAAATAACTCCTAGACGATGTTTTCTGAAGCCAGGTGATGATGCTCGATCTTATAGCTTGTTGTCGAGAATAAGAGGCATACTTCCCAGAACTATCGACGTGTCACCGCTACGAGTAAACTCCACGTCTACCAGACCGAAGTTGCAAGTGTTTTTAGCCCCCAAACGGGGGTTTGGCCCCCGTAGGGGAGCTATTGGGTTGGGTGTTGTCCGTCTGTACATGTCCGTCAGTCCGTCCATCTGTCTGTCACTTTTTGATTCATTGTATTGTCTAGGCCATATCTGTTCAACTATTGGGCGGACTGATTTGATATTTCACTAAGAGGACATATATATTATGTAGGTGTGCAAAAGGCGTATTAATTTTGAAATCGACGAAAAATTGACGAAATGGGAAATTGTCAAAAATGTGACATTCCTGGATGGAACTTAGCGAACACGCGGTATTGTTTTCGACGCCATGTCTCTTAACTATCAGGTGAACTGATTTGACTGAAAGAACATATATATCATGCAGATGTGCAACGGCGTATTATTTTGAAATCGACGAAAATTTGACGAAATGGAAATTGTCAAAAATGTGGCATTCCTGGATGGAACTTAGCGAAAACGCGGTATTTTGTAGACGCGATATCTCTAACTATCAGGTGAACTGATTTGATATTTCACTAAGAGAACATATATATCATGTAGATGTGCAACGGCGTATTAATTTCGAAATCGACGAAAAACTGACGAAATCTGAAATTGTCAAAAATGTGACATTCCACTATCAGGCGGACTGATTTGATATTTCACTGATAGAACATATATATCATGTAGATGTGCAACAGCGTATTAATTTTGAAATCGACGAAAAACTGACGAAATGGAAATTGTGAAAAATGTGACATTCCTGGATGGAACTTAGCGAAAACGCGGGATTTTGTCGATGCCATATCTCTTCAACTATCAGACAGACTGATTTGATATTTCACCGAGTGCTTGTTTATCCATTTGAATTTGAGCATGGCAGCTGTTTGCCCATATCCGGATTGGGACTGTGCCCTCTACGATGGCTTGTTTAGAGGAAATATGTGATTTTGGGGTTTATTTTCAGTTTATTTTATCTTAACCACTAGCCTCACAGATGAACATTTAAGAAGATTTTAAGTCTGTTGACCAAGGCTCAAACTCAGAAATGCGCTATTTTGATCTTTAAATAGATATCTACTTCTACTTTGTTGCAATGCCTTTGGAAGTGCCTTACATTCAGCACATGAACAACCGCATAGTGACGTCTACCCAGTGTTCGCTTGTGGTTGCGCCAAATACCGACCGATTTCCAACTTCTAAACAGTTCCACTTGGTGGTTTTTGATCACTACCGAAGTGCAATCCCGCCACCCAGCATTACGGCAAAGACGTTGGGTGTCGGGACATAGTTGCATGTGAACGTCGAAACAACGTCTTTTAACATCACATTATCACTCACCGGAAATGGCAACTATGATATGTTAGAAACTAAGTCAAATGGTGATTGCAACATAAGAATTTTTTATTGCCAACTTATGGAACACGGACTGAAAAATGACTTTCTTTATATACTAAAACTTGGGATGACCCATTGGGGAGGGGGACGGGCGTACTTTAATAGAATGGAGGCGTATCGATTTTCAGGAATGTCGATTTCCCAATATAAATATGATGACCGTTCCCGACGTATGTACAATATCGCTCTTTAGATATCTCTGCGATCTCCCGAAGTCCACTAGACGTCTAGTGAAAGACTTTTATATACATCCAAATAACAACACTGATCCGACATTAGGTCGCGACGTCTATCCAACATCGCTTGTTTACTAGGACGATTGTTATATAGCGGTGTTATATAGACTTGTTATGTGATCAAAAACTGCAACTACTCTCAGATTGTTCAGACAACTCAAATATATAGATCACTCCTCTCAAAGATGTCCCAAAACACTCCACGCTGCAAAATTGAGGTAAAAACTTAATTACCACCACCTCTCCTTTAAAAAGAGCAATTTCCCCTCCCCCTACCCCAATTAACCGAGTTAAAGTATATGTTCATGGTGCCAATTCCAACTTTCGTATCGTGTTTGTGTACACATTTATCTTTCAGTCTCTGGGATATTTATGTGCTACAGGCCAAGTATTTTTGTACATTTATCTTACGCAAAGAGATAAAGTCACTTGTTAAGTACATTTTTTCATCTCCCTGCCAGTTCACTAAAATTGCGAATAAAAATAAGAAGCGATTCGGTGTAAAATATTTCGAGTGAATAAAATGTTATATTGAACTATTTTTCCCCTGAAGTCAGAAAACGTGCCGATAGCGGTCTTTCAGAGGCAAAATTTATCCCCCAAAAATGTGCTGCAGCCTTCGGTGCATTTTTATGCCAGAAATACTTCAAATGCTTCGCGGTAACAACTTGTAAATTGAAAGTATGAGTGTTGTTTCATACCTTTTTATAAAACCAATAAGTTGCAGAAAAAAAACAAGCAAGTATTTTGGTCAGTACCGGGCTGTCGAAATTTTAAACCGGGACTAATTTTTTCAAGAAAATTGGGCCAATTTTTTTTTGATCGGATTGAAACAAGTCTATAATGTACACATCGGCGCATACTGAGCATACTTGATCCTGATCATGGTAACAGTTGTTCGACGGGATGGATATGGAGGGCCCGTTCTTTGTTTTGCTGTCCTGGCAGACGTTCCGCTTACGTCACCTCTGCCAGCGCCGTATTTTCATCAACACTGCGGATATTTTACTTGTGTCAAAATGTTTATCTGATTGTCGACACCTCGTAGCTGTTCAAAATGCGATATTTCCTTGTTAGACCAGACGACTGTTCTGATAGAAAGTAGCTTAGCTGTCGTCGGTGTTTATGTACGTACTTCTGTATGTATGTGTGTATGCATACATATGCATGTGTGTGTGTGTGTGTGTACGTACGTACACACGTATGTGTGTATGTATATACGCATGTATGTATGTATGCATGTCTGTGTGTGTGGACGAATGTACTGTATATGCGTTTATACAAACTGTCAAAAGTCCTTGAGATCGGCTCAGATTGTTTTGTTATTACATACGAATGCTCTAAGCGATGCCAATTAGAAACGCCTCGTGTCCGTCCGTGTGTCCGTCCGTCCGCAATCTTCTTTGTCCAGGCTGTATCTTTGTTACTATTCCTCGGAGATTAATAAAACCCTAAAGCAAGAAAGTATATAACATGTAGTTGTGCAAAGTCAGGTTATGTTTCGATGTCTTCAAAAAATGTAAGTTTGGCGATTTTGCACAATTTAGACTTTGTTGTATTTCAGACAAGTTTGTCCAGGCTGTATCTTTGTTACTATTTATCGTAGATCAATAAGACCGTTGTGTGATAGCAAAGGTATAGCGGACTAATTTAAGTAGAAAGCAGGTAAAACGCAATATATGTAAATTAAACATAATTTTGATAGTTTATAGAAGTATTGTTAACATTAGGACTGATCGGAACACTTCGTATTTATTAATTTCTATTTCTGTTAAAATACCCTTCTAACTCAAAGTAACAAGTTTGTTGCGAACAAAGCAAGGCGTGAGCATGCAAACGAAGAAAATACTTGCTGTGACTGTCTTTATCCAGGCCATATGTCTTTGGAACTATTCATCGTTTACATATATATAGTGGAGATGAGCGCGGCGGGGTATGTGCAATCTACGATTGCCTTGTATTTTTGTGAGCGATCTGGAAAGGAATTTGTGACTTTGTGACGGATCGTCCTGATATTGGTTGCAGATGCCGCTATTACTACCCACTGTTTGCCTTAACGTTTTTGGTGATCGGGCAATAAAATGGGCCATTTTGGGACTTTTGAAACCTAAAAATGTATCTTTTGCCACAGTTATGTTTAAATCGATTCTAAACTTTACAGATATGTTTCCTCGTGTAGAAGGCCTCAGAATTATATGTCTCCCCCTAAGGGAGACATATATAGCATTTGGTGTGTCCGTTCGTCCGTCCGTCTGTCCGCAGTGAGTTCTTATGAAATTAAGGAGTCGATTTTTCTGAAAGCATACATACATATTGGGGTACATGTCTAGATGATGCCCGTGTTCTTTTGTTTTGTTTTTTTTCGTTTCCTCAAAAAGTCTATTTTGGGCAAATTTTTTAACATGGGGGGGGGGGGGGGGTTCCTGCATTTTTTTCACTTTGGCAGGCTATATCTCCAAAACAGTTTGTTGGATTAGGCTGAAACGTGGCAAGAACAACACACACATATAGTGCAAATGTTTACTGCGAAGTTTTTTTTTCATTTCCGCTGAAAATGTATTTTTGGCGATTTTTTAAATTTTTGATTTTGAACTTTTTTGGCCACATTGTTGCGATATCTCCGAAACGGTTTGTTGGATTAGGTTGAGACTTGGCAAGAAGAACACACAAAACGTGTAAATGTTTACTGCGAAGTTTTTCTTCATTTCCGAATTGTGCAAATCGCCAATTTGGGAATGATGTAACGATTATCTAATAAGTCTGAACCTTTTAAATGTATCTACTCCAGCATTGTTTTTGAAATTTTCAATATTTGTTCTAAAACAGTGAAACATCTTGCTGTCAATTTTGCCGGTCGTTTTTTTCAAAGCTGATAGAAAGTTGACCCATGATGTCCTGACCTTGTCTTGTGCTTTCGAGAATTTGATTGGCATACTATTCGCAGAGGCGGTTCTTGACAGCAAAAACGGCATAGTGATTTGGCGCAAGAGCAAACAAAAGCAAAGAAAGGCCATACAATATACGCATGCATTCACATCCGACAAATATAATACAACATACTGTATTTGCAGCAGACCTATGCCACCCGAACACGTTGTTCCAGCGTCGCTTTGTCCAAACTTGTTTTTGGTAGTAACAGTAACACCGTTACTACAAAATTGCGAGGTCATTCTAATATTGAAAAAAAATATTTTGTGGCTCATTGTAATTCTTTTAAAGAATATATCACCATAAAAATGCAATTGTTTATATATAACAATATCAATTATTTAATTATGTATTTAATTAATTGTTTATTGGGCACGTCATGGTTTTTATGTCAAGTCTGTTAGACTTGGTCGCTCGGGCGTCGGAGTACCGACGTCACTACAGCCAAAGAGCGACGTCGCACATATAACAGCGTCACCCTACGACGCCGGAATGGCGTATCTGGCCAATAAGGTGTCTGCTGGGTCATCTGATGTAGAAAATGGTCTAAAATTTCGTTTGGTTGCGTCAAACTGTATGACATATATTGAGATGGAAGTTGGGGGATGAATGGATGTGAGTTGAGAGAAAGCTTAGAATAGACTCAATGCCTTATTAGTAAAGTACTTATTTTCCATGAAATGATTGCAGAGGCCGGGGAGGATACAGGGAGGAACGGGAGATTCGACCGATGGGTTACAGAACCATGGAGGCTTTGGCTCAAGAGGAAGAGGCCTCTGAAATTCTGCACAAGCTGGCCAACCAAACAAGTGGCTTTACACTTCTTATTAACTCAACGAGTCCGTTGAGTAAAGAGTTTGTTGCGCACATTATCACAGCAGTCGTAAAAGTTTTGCCATACCAAGCATCTCATAGCACCAAGCTCCAGCTTTTGAACAATATTCGCCATTCACAGTTAATCAAAACCCATCTGAATACGTTCTTCATACAGATGATGTCGGAGAATTCACCGCGTACTTTGGCCCTGCATTCACGAGTTACCTCTGGCGTCCTTGACCTCTTCAAGGTCATCCTACAAACCATGCCTGTAAGTTCTGATCAGCTTTTCGGCGTGTTGACGATAATGGATTCCTGTGCAAAGAGCATGAAAAGGCACAAAACTCTCTCCAATGAGAAATTCTTGACTGAAATCCAAGACTTGCTGGACGAATGTAATACACTGAGAGAATCCCGACAAGAATCACACGTACAAGAGAAAGAGAAAGCAGATAAAGAGGACTTCCGACCCCCGCCCAATGACTTCAGAGAAATGAGTGTGATCCCCACCCCAGCGGATGTCCATGCCATGGCCAAGCCATTTCTGCGGGCCAATAAGGAGAAGGGATCTTATCTGGATCTAACTCATTACCTAGATGTCCAATTCCGACTGCTGCGGGAAGATTTCATACGTCCGTTGAGAGATGGCATTTCGCAATATACGAAAATGATCACAGAGGGTGTCAAAGAAAGGAACACGGATATCCGGGTTTATGATAATGTCCAAATCCTGTATCCGATCTGCAACAGTACAGGTGTGTGTTACAGAGCTCGCTTCGACACCGAAAAATTGAGAAGAGTAAGATGGCAGCTTTCAAAGAGGCTTATCTATGGGTCGTTGCTATGTCTTTCCAGGGATAACTTCCAGACGCTGATATTTGCTACTGTTCAAAACAGAGATCCAAAGCTTTTAGCGGAGGGAGAGCTTGACATTCGATTCGAGCATGACTTAGCAGAAATGGAGGATATTTCTCCCATGGACCTTTTTACCATGGCCGAAACTACATCGTACTTCGAAGCTTACAGACATGTTCTCGAGGGGTTTAAGCATATTGACGATACATTCCCTTTTCAGCAATATTTGGTGGAAGGCAAACAGGAGGTTGAACCTCCTGCATATTTGAGACGAAATCCAACAGCGGATGTTGATTTGAGACGATTGTGTCGAGCAACTGATCACACAAAGGCATCTGCCGGATTAGACCACCTCGTTGAAGATTTCAAAATGTTCTTCGCCGGATCATCCACCGAATCAGACGGTTCCGATGAAGAGCTCCAGCCGAGGCTCCTCGTTCGAAGGAGACCTGGAAAGACCCCCGAGAAATACAGGGACGTGCATTTGCTTGAACTAAGGTCATGGCCATCGGCAGCTGAAATGCGGCTAGACGAAACCCAGTACGAAGCCTTACGAGCGGCCTTGACCAAAGAACTGGCGATAATACAAGGTCCACCGGGCACGGGCAAGACGTACATTGGTCTAAAAATAGTATCTGCTCTACTGGCAAACACGGGTTTGTGGAACGAACCTCGGGTACCCGAAGGCCGTTTAGAGCTCAGAATGAGGAGGAGAATCGCGCAGAATTCTCCGATTCTTGTGGTATGTTACACAAATCACGCGCTGGATCAGTTCTTGGAAGGTATATCCGAGTTTTGTTTACAAGGTATCGTGCGGGTGGGAGGTCGCAGCAAGTGCGAGGCTATGAAGAAATTCACCATGCGTACATTGCGTCAAGAGATGAGACAACGCGGAGCCATCCCAGAAGCTGTGTATCGCGGGCGCAGAGACGCTCAGAGCACCATGGAGATGCTAGATAGACGTATGGACCAGGTATCAACACAGCTAGCGGCTTGTGAGAAGGGAATCATCCACGAAGAGCTTTTGGAACAATTTATGATGGACAAACATTACAAGGCATTGACGGAATTTTATGGGAATAACATGGATCCATTCTTATTTGTTCGACACGGCATACCTCGACCGTCGATGATTACTGAATGGTTGGGCCTAGGTGATATCCTCACAGAACAAGGCTTTGAACAGCATGACAATGCTGCAGGTGAAGAGGAAGTCGAAGAAGAGGAAGATGAACTGATTGATGTGGAAGATGATGCGCAAATCGCAGAAGCCGATAGGGTGTTGGATATTGAAGACGATCCACGCCATCTACGCCAGGTTCACCACAATCTGAATGTAGAAGCCGCGGATAGGGCGCTGGCGTTTAACATTGATGATATAGGCAACCATCCACCCGATGCACAAAATCAACAACAGCAGCAAGAAGTATGGCAAATCCAAAGTAAAGCACGCAAAAAACGAAAGCATATGATTAAGAAGAGGCTTCAGAGTAGAGCGATGATGACCCAAGAAGAAGAAGCAAGGGTACGGAACATATGGCAGTTACGTCTGCCTGAGAGATGGAAGCTGTATCGCTATTGGTTGTTTCTGTATAAAAATAACTTGAGAGAAAGCATCAAAGAAAAAGAGGTGGAGTATCAACAGACAGCGGATAGACTGAAGGAGCTACTGGGTGAAGAAGATAAAGCTATCATGCAGACAGCCAAGGTGTTGGGAATGACAACAACAGGAGCGGCAAAGTATAGAAACATCCTGCAGGAGGTGCGCCCGAAAATAGTGATAGTAGAGGAGGCGGCAGAGGTCTTAGAAGCGCACATTGCGACGACTCTGAGTGCGGGTTGCCATCATTTGATTCTCATTGGTGACCACAAGCAACTTCGGCCAAATCCGACTGTTTACGAATTAGCTGAGAAATTCAAACTGAAGGTATCGCTATTTGAAAGGTTACTCAACAACGGGATGGCTTTTGTTACTCTAGGAGAACAGCATAGAATGAGACCGCAAATATCGCAAATCATGAAACATATCTACCCAAACCTTCGCGATCATAGCAGTGTCTTAGGGTACGACAATGTGAAAGGTGTGAGTAAAAACCTCTTCTTTCTTGATCACAAATTCCACGAAGACAGAGACGATGAACTGAAGAGTAAAAGCAATTACCACGAGGCGAGGTTTATAGCTGCGTTCTGTCAATACCTCTTGCTACAGGGTTACCAGCACAGCCAAATCACCGTTTTGACGGGATACACGGGTCAGGTGTTTCTTCTGAAGAAACACATGCCGAAGAAAATCTTTGAAGGCGTGCGCATATCCGCTATTGATAATTTCCAGGGAGAAGAAAATGATATCATACTCGTTTCATTGGTGCGAAGCAACAAGGAAAATATGGCTGGTTTTCTCAAAGAAGACAATAGGCTATGTGTTGCTTTATCACGGGCCAGGAAGGGTCTTTATGTTTTGGGAAATTTCAAGCTTCTGGAAGAGTCCAGTCGCCTGTGGGCTAAAGTGATACAGACCGTCAAAGATGACGGTTGCTTTGGTACAGTGATGTCATTGTATTGTCAAAACCATCCTGCAGATCAAGGTACACGTGTGATGCACGCGAAAGATTTCCAAAACGTTCCGGAGGGAGGGTGTCAAAAGCCGTGCGAATATCGCCTGAAATGTGGTCACGTGTGCGCACGAATGTGTCACACGTACGACCAGGATCACTCCGGTTACAAGTGCCAGAAGGTGTGTGGAAAGAAGATTTGTGACGTAGACGGTCATCGGTGTAGACGCAAGTGCAGCTCAAATTGTGGCGATTGTATGATTACTGTTGATAGGATAATGCCCATGTGTGGTCATATTCAGCCCGTTCCATGTTCCATCCCAGTGCGTCAGTTCGTGTGTAGGGAAACCTGTGGTAAGCGGCTTATTTGTGGCCATACGTGTCAGAATTACTGCGGCAACATCTGTACTGAACAGTGCAGATATGAAGTAACCAAGACATTACCATGCGCCCACACCGTTAAACTGAAGTGTTTTCAAAATCCAGAAACAGTGAATTGCCCCGTGAAATGTGAAGAACACCTGGAGTGCGAGCACATGTGCAGAGGAACATGCGGAACATGTTTCCGAGGTCGCTTACATCAAAGTTGCAAAAACCAGTGCGGCAGAATCCTGATATGTGGCCACAAATGTGAGGTAAACTGTACGCGGGAATGCCCTCCGTGTCGCCAACCGTGCCCCAATAAATGCATCCACAGCGAGTGTCAAGAGCGGTGTGGCGTCGCGTGTGCCCCGTGTAAAGAACCATGCGAATGGCAATGCAGGCATAAGAGATGTACCAAGATGTGTCACGAGCCGTGTGATAGGGAGAGATGCAATGAGCCGTGCCGGCGACGCCTGCCGTGTAATCATCCGTGCATTGGATTGTGCGGAGAGACGTGTCCAAACAAGTGTCGAATCTGTAACGAAGCAGAGGTCAAGGACATTTTCTTCGGGACGGAGGACGAAGAAGATGCCAGGTTTGTCCAGCTCCAGGACTGTGGACATGTGTTTGAAGTTAGCGGCCTGGATCAGTGGATGGAAACCAAACAAGATAGCGATGAAGGTAGGGTCAATATCCAGATGAAAAAGTGTCCCAAATGCAGTGTTGTGATCCGGACAAATTTACGATATGGCGCCATAATTAAGCAAATCTTGTGCGACATAGAAAAGGTCAAAGAACGGGTGCTAGGTTTGGGTGCAAAAGAATTGAAGGCCCGCACACGACAGGTACGCGTACAGAATATGCGTCTCCGATATTCAGATGAGACATCTTATGGTATATTTGAAAAACGCCTTCGTGACGACATAATCCCGGGAGAACTGGATTGCGTTTCATTTGCTATTGGTGTCATGATAACCACTTGCAAAATACGAAAAGGACTAACTGAGAAATTTTCCAGCGCTGTTCTTAAAAATGCAGCGAATTTTATTGAAAGATCGGCTAAGCAAATTGAGAAAGAGTTGGATTCCCTATCTGCTTGGACAACACAGCCTAGGCTACGATTCAGCGACCAGGAACAACGCGAGGCCAATAAAGAACTAGAGAGGTTGTCCATTTTCCTCGACATACTCGTGCTGTGCCGTAAGATTCAAACCAAGGAAATCAAAATGCCGGCGGAAGTACGTAACCAAAAGGACGACATGATGGGAATTCTAAGGTCCGGAAAGGTAAGGTTGCACATAGTACGGTTTGGGCTGGGGAAGGTGTAATCTTTTTCCCCCCTTTATGCTCTTTATTAATATGCAATATACAATACATAATCAAACTTGCATACTTTAATTACATACAAGCATATCATAACACTAAGTTTAAATTACCGCTGATTTTGTCCATTTAGAAAGTTTTTTTTTTTTTAATGAATAGAAAAAAAGCCGAATTGAATAGAAAACCCTCTCCCCTGCCCCTTTGTGTTTCCAGACTCTCACCAGCACCTATGACATCTCTGAGAAATACTGCTGAATAAAACGTTCACTTTTATGGCATAGTGGTGCATGATTTCCCCATTTTTTATTGAAATTTTTCACCGAAAGCGATTGCTTATCAACATGTATTCTTTTGTATATTTCATTCAGGATGACGAAGGGCGACACAAATTTGTTGTATCCTCGCATTATGCAAATGTAATTTTTTATTACCATAAGCATTAGATTCAGGGCTGAATTCTCGACACCAAAGATAAATTCAATAGGTGATATTACAATATTTTCTGTAGGGTTTATTGTATTAAAAATTTCTCGAATCCACTCTTTCGTTGTGGGGCAATCAATTAATGCATGTATTAATAATGAAGTTGTAATCTTGACTGCCATGTAAAAACAGAACCACTCGACCAACACGGGATCAATTCTATTACTTGTTATCTTTGGGTCTCGCGAGTTCCAGGTTTTAACGTCTGGTCCTGAAGCAAGCCTTTTGGATTGTCCATGGCTTTCACCTTAGATATATCCACCTTTTTTTTTTAAACCGACGTTATCTTTTTCAGAGGACAGTTTTAGAATTTCGATAATTTTAGTTGACCCGCATTAGTTTGTTATTAAAGTGCTACCCAAATCAGTTCTTAAACATTTTCTTTCATTTTCTGCAGGTTATCAAGGATGGAGAAATGGCCAGGATAAAGCAGATAAAAGACGCGTTATCTAATCTGTGTCCAATGAGCGGTCTTGGGATCAGTGAGGAGGAGCGAAAGCAGCTTGTGGAGTGGGGAAAAACTGTAGGACTGACTCAGGGTCACTGGTACAAATGCCCCAATGGTATGTTTTCCGGTAGACCCCGGTTCTTATTAAGGTCTAGTGACATTGCTCAAGTCAAAAGTCCTTAAGGAGAAAACTTGTTCAAGTAATTGTCCATAAGGGTTTAAGGCGTTCTCCTTAAGGACACGAAACAAATGTCGTGAAACGAGCGCTTTCTGCTGCCTAACCGTGTAGCATACTTATACGTTCGCAGCCTCGCAAACAAACGTGTAGTTTTAAACGAGTGTATTTCAATACGTCCTTTTCATTGAAATGCATGCAGGAGGGGCGTTCTTTTATGGCATATAAACAATATGGCAAAGTAAAAACAAGTGACTGGCGTCTGTAAAATAACTCTTCTCGCTTTTAAGGACTTTTCCTTAAGGCCTTAATGCGTTTTCTTATGCCTTAAGGGGTTAAGACAAAGTCAAAAGAAAAAATACATTTTGAACGACTTTGCCTTTTGATTTTTAGAATATTCATTTCCATCTTCTAAAGTGACTTAACTTGGATAAAGACACTGCAGTTTTTTTAAGGTCACGTGCACAATTTTTTTTAAGGTCACGTGTACGCCATTGGTGAATGCGGAGGAGCAGTGGAGGCAGCGAAATGTCCAGAGTGCAAGGCTGAAATAGGGGGCGGCGGTCACGCACTGGCCGCAGGTAATGCCGTGGCCACGGAAATGGATGGGGCACGCTATGCGGCCTGGTCAGAGCAGGCCAACTTGGCCAACTATGAACATCTCTTGAGAGACTTAAATTGATTTTGTGACCTTTGAACTCGTGAGACAAAGTATTTTTTCAGTCTTTTAGGCAAATTCTGAGGAGAATTCCTGAAGCTAATGCACATCCATTCAGCAATTTGAAGTGTGGAAGGTAGCATTGTATATCAAAGAGTGAAGCCTTGAATGTGACTTCATCCAAAGGTCACTTTTTTGCTCAGTTTTAGTGCTTTCACCAGTTTACGCTTAAAATTTTATTTTTTAGTCAAAATCTCGGTGTATCCTGGTACTGTAAATTAACAAAATGACTTCACATTTCGAATTACGAAATACGACTGTAAATAGCAAAACTTGGATCCACAATGAAATCCAAATATGCCAAGATCTCGAAAATAAACGCGACCTATTGGCAGCAGAATATATCCGAATGGGAAATCGTTTTGCTAGTTTGGAGTACCAGGATATAGCTATATTTTGACTGAATATCACAATTTTAAGCCGAAAAGAAATCAGTACAAAATTAGTTACACACTGAAAAGGGGCTGAAAAGGTGCCCTTGAGTTAATTAATTTCTTTACATTGTAATCAAGGTTGCGTTTTCTTATTAGTCAAGTGCATTCTATTGCTTATTCTGTCATCGAATTAAATATAGCTTTTGAATGGAAATCGCACGGTCATGTTTGGACAGTTTCTTGACGCCGTGCCTCAGATCATTTGGCCCCGATCAGAATACCCAGCCCCTCCCCCCCCCCCCCCCTCCTCCGCCATCTCCCCCTCTTAGCTGCTAAAATGAAAAAGCAAGGAACGGCTCACTCCGACGTTTTATTTCCCTTAGTGTGATAAAATGCAGATTTGCCGCCCAAAAATCAAACCGTAACTGAATTTAGACTCGGTAGTAAATTGTCCGCTTCTTATTTCGATGAGGGGGGGGGGGGGGGGTATGGGGGAAGGGGGTTAGCGAGGATGGGGGTTGGGTTGGCTCTCAAAATCGCCGTGCGTCACTTGACCTTGGACGAACTCTCCTGGATTCAAGTACAGCAATAAATGGTGACACATCCTTGGAACTATATCCACGTACATTAGGATTGCCACACAACACTAAAAAGGCAAAGAATATAAAACAAGATGCTCTTATCAGCACCGTGCCTTAACCCTTTTATGAGTCTGTACGCGTATAACTTCGTAATTATCCGCCGGGGGACGGATATAGCTTTCACTCTGCCCGTCTGTCTGTCTCTCCGTCCGTCTGTCTGTGCACTTTCAGTCTCACGCGCCTAGAGCATTTTTTACCCAGGGGTGGTTCCAACGCTTGTGCAGTGCAGTGACAAGGCATTTTGAAAGAAACCGAAATTGACAAAATGGTGAATTTTTAAACATTTGCAAAGTGTGTTTTTATATATATAGTGGAGTCAGTCTAACGCACCCAGAGCATTTATTAGTGGATGGATTCGTTTCAAATTTTATCCAGAGGTGCTTCCAATCCTTGTACAGTGCATTGACTAGAAATTTTGGAAGTACAACAGAAATTAACAAAATGGTAAATTGTTAAAATATTACTTTCAAGTTTTGCCTAAATCTTTTTCGGATTCATGCTTCTCCTTATATTATGATATCGATATGTTGATGTTGAAATATAAAAATTTGTGTCACAATTTTAGTGATTGGCATCAGTAATCAAATTATTGGTGTCAGAAGTATTGCTTTTAGGTTGCTGGTTATCTAGTATCTTCATAGAATTTCTACAAATTTATCTACCAAAAGGATAAAAAGGCTTCTTCAAAAGTGCTAGCATGAATTGGCTGTAATTACTGCAGTTAAATTGGAACTGCAAAATACGTCTGTGAAACTCTTGCAATACTTTTTTGTATGTCAAAGTAGTGCTTTCTTGTTGGAGAAAACTTACAGAAAAATTAAAGGCTTGTTTTAAGAGCGATTTAAGGTTGAAAATGAGTAATTAACAATCAGAGCAGTTTAATATGTATCAGGAAAGTTTAAACCATTTGTAGGTGTTTCTTGTAATTTTCATTCGTGCTAATTTTTCTTGCAGTTTGTCGATTACTCCCAGTCTTGACTTTTCCTTGCATATCTTTGAATAAACTCCTGTATTTTAAATAGATTTTGCTCTGCCACTTGCATTTTACTTTTAGTAAATATTAGCAATCTATGTCAATCAGTATTGAAGTCTGTGGAAACGAGATAATGTTTTTGCATAGTTAGGCTCCCACTCCACGGAAGGGGGGCCTACAGAAATGGGTTCTGTCCGTCTGTCTGTCCGTCCGTCCGTCAACATTTTGGGCTCTGTTTTGTCGACGCCGCAGCGCCGAAACTATTTCAAGTAGAGAGCTGAAATTTTATATAGTGAAAATATGAAGGTTGAAGATGTGCAACGGCGTATTATTTTTCAAATCGGTCAAAAATTGCCGAAATGGGAAATTGTCGAAAATGTGATACTCTGGGATAGAACTTTGTGCAAACGCAGTGTGTCAAGTATCCTATTTTTTCCTATATTTGCCTATTTTTTTTTAATTCCTATTTTTTCCTATTTTTGAACAAAATTCCTATTTTTTCCTATTTTTTTAAAATACGTTTGTTAATTATTTTGTGTTTTATTTCTGTCTTATATTTTTCAGCCTTTCTCTTGTTAAAAACAGCGTAAATATAATTTTTCTTTCATAATTGTTTTCAATTGTTTTTTTTGAACAGCAAACTGCTATTAATTCGTTTAAGTGTAGTTCAGGTACACGGTCTACTCCAAGTTTTTGAAGTAATGTGATTTTTGTTTATGCGTTTGAGTGATTTCTTTGTGTATTGATTGTTATTTGCATTTTGATATACTCATAGGAGGTGTTTCTTTTTGTAATATTGGGTTAGTTTTTACTTGTGGAAGAATACTTCTTATATTTTGTTCTTTGTAAAATTGTGTGTTGTACATACTGTGAATAGTTGTTGCAGGCATGATGCTTAAGAAGAAATCCAGTTATTTTCTATATATTTCATTAAATAAATTAAATTCGAGCACTAGTAATTCAAAAATTGTTACGTACTGCTTTCAATGTGTAGTTTTTATAACAATGGAACATACTTTGTCATTGATTGATTGTATTTTTTCCATCATAATATGCCCATGACTAAACTGCCATCAGTTAAAAAAATTGACGTACAGTTTCACAAAGTATGCTTGCAACAACTATAGCACAAGAGGGAGAAAAATTAAAAAAAAAACAAAAAAAAAACGATTTCTAATTCTCTTAATATCTTGTGTTAGAATTTGAAATTGGTGAGGAAAGGTTGGCTGTAGGGGAGGAGGAGGCCAACGTATATAGCACTATAGTTATTGAAATGAAATTGGATTGTAATGATTTTTTTTAATTCCTGTTTTTTCCTATTTTTTTGCCAAGCCATTCCTATTTTTTTATCCAATTCCTATTATTTTTTGCTTTAAAATCGCTTGACACACTGCAAACGCTGTATTTTCTCCACACCATATCTCGCTAACTATCAGGTGGATTGGTTTGACATTTCACCGAGTAAAAAACATATATCATGTAGATGTGCAACGGCGTATTATTTTTTTAAATCGACTAAAAATTCTCGAAACTACAACTTGTCCAAGTTAATGAATTTTCTTGCTCCCAACATTTTGGGCACTGTTTTGTCGACGCCGTAGCGCCGAAACACGTTTCTATTAGGGAACTTTGTAATCCCCTGGCTGATGTTAGCAAATGTGTTTGCTTCATTCTTTTCAAAAGGAAAAATTATTTTACATTTATAAATTCATCCAAAAAGTGGAAGTATTGGCTCCCAGCAAATGAAGCACACACATCTGTAGTTAAGCTGTGTATTGTACATAGAGTAGATTCTCCGATATGTCAACCACGCCCATACCAATTTTTTTAATTTTTTATCAGAACTCGAAATTTATATCTACAGTTCCGTTTCAGTCACAAAATTTACTCATCCGAAAGCATTTTTCCCCGGGTAACTGTTCGCCACAAGGTGGGGGCCTGTGAAATCTACGATTACTTGTTAATTTAGCCTTAAAATGCTTCAAAGCACTTCATAGTGAATAATATGGTTTTTAGTGATCATTTTGATATACAAAGGGCACTTTGTTAACTGTGAGTATATATTAAACAAGCAACAGACTAACTTTAAAATTAAGCTACACTTAAGTGTTTTGCCAATAGGAAGAGCAGAATATTATAATTCACGAATGAAGTGTGGGTTACACGTGCGATCTGTGGGTTTACAGTGCGTTATGTTAAAAGATAAAAAACAGTTTATCTGTTGTCAGAGAATCCCGAGTTGTGTAGCAATGAGTTTTATCTGGCAAGAGAATACACTGTTTTGAATCTTTTAATGACTTAAAACAGGATTTAGCCATCAAAAGGATGAAAAGGCTTCTTTGATAGTGCTGATATGAATTGACTCTAATTATTGCAATTATAATTTGAACTACTACATACTTCTGTGAAACTCGCGCAATACTTTTTGTATGTCAAAGTAGTTCTTTCTTCTTGGGGAAATCAAAAGTTTTAAACCGTTTATAGGTTTTCTTGTAATTTTCATCCATGCTAATTTTTCTTGCAGCTTGTCGATTACTCCCAGTCTTGACTTTCACTTTCATATCTTTGAATAAACTTCTGTATTTTAGATAGAGTTTGCTCTGACACTTGTATATAACTTTTAGTAAATATCAATGTCAATCTGTATTAATGTCTGCGGAAACGAGATGATGTTTTTGCATAGTTAATTTAACCCTTAAATGCTTAAAACCATGTCATAGTGAATAATATAGTTTTAGTGATCATTTTAATATACAAAGTGAACTTTATTAACTCTGAGTATATATTAAACAAGCAACAGACTAATTTTAACATTGAGCTACACTTAAGTGTTTTGACAATAGGAAGAGCAGAATATCATAATTTCAGGAAAGGAGTGTGGGCTACATGTGCGATCTGTCGGTGTACAGTGCGTTATGTTAAACGATGAAAAACAGTTTATCTGTTGTCAGAAAATCCCGGGTTGTGTAGCAGCCATTTTGTGTTCTGGCAAGAGAATATACTTTTGAATCTTTTAATGACTTAAAACAGGAGTCTGCTTGGAAATAAGCGTGTTTTCTGAGCAAAGAATACACGCTAAATAATTACGAATCCACGCCAAATGTAATAAAAGGCTGCTCAAAATTATGCCATTAAATTCACAGTAAGCTTATTAAGTATCACAGCAAACTGCTAATGTTATGTAATTATCCCCCGTGAAACGGAGGGATATAGGTTTGAGATTGTCCGTCCGTCCGTCCGTCCGTCCGTCCCCTCTTCAAGCTAAGGACTTTGTGGACACCACTTCTATATCAACGAAGCATAATTCAGCTTTCATATTTCATACAGGCAAAATATAGGGTATAAAGATGTGCAACGTCAAGGTTTCAGTTTGATCGAAGCAAAATTGACAAATTGACAGGCTTTTGAAAATCGTCGAAAATAGACATATGTGCACATGTATAGGACTTTGTGGACACCACTTCTATATCAACGAAGCATAATTCAGCTTTCATATTTCATATAGGCAACATATAGGGTATAAAGATGTGCAACGTCAAGGTTTCAGTTTGATCGAAGGAAAATTGACAAAATGACAGGCTTTTAAAAATCGTCATAAATCGACATATATGCAAACGGAGTGGACTTCGTGGATTAGATTAGATTACATTAGATTAATAAAAAATAGATTCGGGTTATATCTGTTCAAAGACAGTTTGTAGTATTGTTGATTTGTCGTTCAAGGAAGGGTGTCCAGTTTCCTGTCAATGGTAATCCATTAGCTTAGATATTGCATAGGGGTAATATTTAGGGTTTCACGGGGGATATTGCTGCTCTCTGACAGCATCTAGTTCATTTTATTGCTAAATCATTTTCGTCAATGGTCTCCTCTCAAACACTACTCAAATATGTCAGTTTCTCAGGAAAACATTGATGAACATTTCTTGTTTGGCATTGAAATCTTAAAGCCCAACACAAATCACAAACAATCACAAGTCAAGGTCGTCAGGGCTGTTTCGAACATGCTATGGGTTATTGGAAATATGTAGGATAACATTTATAAAATGCTTCGCCTGCATGATGTAGTGATTAAGGTGCTTGGCACGCAAAAGGTTCCCAGTTCGAAACCAGCCTCCGACAAATTTGACTTTCACTTACCCTTTTATGTAAAGGATTCTCCTGCCTTTTAGATCAGAAATCATACGATCGCGACGACGAAATTCAGTGACACTATTCTGATAATAAGTTGAAAATTAGCGTGGATTCATAACTGAGAAAGCTCGCTAAAGTCACCAACTTTTTTTAATACAGCGATAGATCATGGGACTAGATGCTCCATATTTGAATGAATGAGCGTACTGTAATTATATCCCACTAATTTAACTTTCTAGATGTCATAATAAGAATGGACGTGGAAAATTAACTTTTCACCAATCAGGTTTAACAAAATTTCTAGCAAAAAAAATGACCGTTCGGGTGGGAAAAACATGAAACTGAATCACCAAAAAGTATTAAAACTAGGAAATCATTGATCGAATTGATTCAATCCTTCTACGCTCAACTTTTCAGTGAAAAAAACACCTTTATATTTTCTAGATTTTTTTACCCAAAAAAAACATGGTGGAAAAAGAATATCGGACCAACTGAATTAGCAGAAATAAAGACTTTGGGTCGTGCTGGGTCAATTTTTTCAAGTAACTGAGTTTGACTTACACCGAATTTTTCTTTGCGTTGTTCATAAATACTTTTTGATAAATATGCATTGCCACAGTTTCCCGAACCCAGTGAATGGTTAGTTATAAACAGTGCAATAACAGCCGGTAAGTGTTTTTTAAATCACACGGCAACACACCTATCCGTGAAGTTCAAACACACGATGTAGATATCCGTTCAGTTTCAAATCGTGAAAAAGTGGAATAATTTTTCCCTCGGGCCTTATTGCGTTAAAAAGGCTTATGCGACTGTCAAAATCCACAAAGCTAATGAGCAGACCAGCTGTTAATCCCAATATCCTCAAAGTGTGCTTTCTCCTGTCTTAGTTACTGCAGTGCAATAACAAGATTTACATGTAAACAGGAACATACATGCATAGCAAACATGCTCGTTCGAATGACACGTGCGTGAAAAAATGAGGTTACTTTTGGGTTACAGTCAAAAACTGCTCGTTTTTATGCATTGAAGAACTTCCACGCAAAACCATACTCCCCAGCACACAGTTGGTCGTTCGGATACGTCTGCTTAAAATTTTTTCAGAAAACGACATCATTTCGATGTTTTATATAACAACGTTGCCAAAACGACCTAAAAACAATGTCATTTCGACGCCACAAAAACAACTAAAAACGGCAAGACCAAGCGACTCTGTTTCCGACATCGTTAAAATGACTTCGGTAAAACGAACTGAAAGCTACGTTTTGAAGTTTTTGAGATCGTAAAAGCAACTAAATACGACAACGTTATGCGGCATTGGTACAACATCGACGCATTTAAAATTGCAGCACTGACACAACAGAAGTCTAAATAACGAAGTTTTCATATTGCTAAAACGACTTTAATAAAGCCACCTGATAGTTACGTTTTGGTCTTCGTAAAAACCAAATACGACAAAGTTAAGCAACATTGTTACAACATCGCAATTAACAACGAAGCAAAAATTTCGGAGCTTAAGCATTAAAGTTCTTGATTCACTCAGATATTTCCCCGATACAAAACGTGGTTAAAGTGTTACCTTTCACAAGATACAATGTCAGGTCGTTTCGAGGTCGTAAATCCTATCAAATGTGACCTCAAAGAAAAGGTGTAAGTAGCGACAAACTTTTGTCATTACCAACCAGAAATGAAAGCTATTTTGACAGAGTATAGAAGAAACGCTTGGAGAAAATGGGGTACTGATAGATCAGTTGGTTAGAGCATTAATAGGTCTTGTAATCCCAATGTCCTGGGTTCCGATCCGGCTCGGGTGGCAAACGGGTGATTGACGTCTCTTTTAGTAGCCTCAGCTAATTGAATGAGGTGGATTAGAGCACCAATCACGTAACTGACAAATAACGCCCACTGAGTCTTTCGACCATCCATTTATAAGTGAAATTTGAAACCTAGTATTTTTCCTCAGGTTAGGCTATATTTCACATTTAAAGTTCTCTGATATATACTACAGTGACGAACATTTACTAATTAATTTATAGATAAATTGAAAGTGGAAGTAATGATACAGGAATAATGCAAGGATCTACAGGAACAATCTCAAAAGGACTAAATGGTGGTTTTCAGAACTTAGATCATGAAACGTCACAACAGCGTTGCAACGACGTATTCGAGCGAAACATAGTGGAAGAAAATATCTAACATACAATGTATCAAACCAACGTCAAGTTTGTCTGTTGAGCAAGGACGGAAACCGTTCAAAATCTTGCCATCTTCTTTTGGCGCAGACGCACAAAAGCAACTATTACTTGCAGCCAGAACAACACTTTTTGTGGCTTCCTTTTCTGCTGTGTCCATCGAAAACAAAAACCTTTATAAAAATTTCGAATTTCGTAATGACATGGAGAAATAAAGTATTTTGAGTGAAATAGAGGTAAATTATCAGATGTTTCAACACAACCTTTTGACTTTTTATCACCAATTCAACAATTACTCTTGCAGCTGCAAGAATCTGGCCTTATCTAACGCCACCTATGCATACGCCGAATGCTTTAATAGCAGTTAATCATCTGCAGATATACACCAGGATTCTTAAAGAACACCGAATGTCGTAAGGATCAGCAATCAATAGTATTATTAACTTAAATATAAATATAACAAGTATGTCAGTAAAACTCAATAAGTCTCCAGCAGGCGTGCAAACACCCATTGAATAGGTCAATCGTGTTGAATTTTCAAAGTTTTCCCATTTTCCCATTTTTTGCGAATTTTTCAAAATAACCCCTCATTGCACGGTCCACTGTATAGTCTTTGCATATGCAAGAGAACACTTGATTCGCTTCAATGGTTACGGAGATATGGCGCCAACAAACATCGATTGAATAGGTCAATTGTGTTGAATTTTCAAATTTCCATTTTCTCAATTTTTGCGAATTTTCAAAATAAAATCGTTGCTCAGCTCCACTATATAGTCTTTGCATGTGCGCGAGAAGGGTTGAATCGCTTGAGTGGTTACGGAGATATGGCTCCGACAAACACTCATTGAATAGGTCCATTGTGTTGAATTTTCAAATTTTTCCCTTTTTCCCAATCAAGCTCCCTATATAGTCTTTGGCTGTGCAAGAGAATAATTGATTCGCTTCAATGGTTACGGAGATATAGCACCAACAAACAAGTGTCGACGGACGGACACGAATCCTATAGTCCCCCGCAAATATATATTTTTTCCAAATTCTGAACCCAGAATACTACAAGTTGAGTGCCCTTGTCGCAAACAAAAAAAAACCAAAAAAAGCATAATTCTACGAAGTTTTAATTGGTTGGCGATTTATTAAACCCTCAACCGATGGAATTGTTCGAGCAATTCCAGAGGAACTCGACTTGGGCGTCAAAAGCGTTTCATATAGTCACTTTCAACAGTGCCACTCACAGCTATTTACCTCTGAAGTGATTTGGACATGGTCTAAGTGGATAAATTATTGTCAGGTTTCAGTCGAGATTTTCTTCTAGAAATAAAATGATACACATAAACAGCTATTAATAGCCTTAAAACTGTATGGATATCTGGAACGAACAACAGCTGGAACGTGATCTCAGCGAATTCATTGGATAGAAAATTGAGTTACTCTGACGTTTGCACGGGTTCTGCTGTGGATTAAGTACCATGTTGTATTTCATCTGTTTGACGTGTTCCTAGGAAAGGTGACAACGTAGCTCATTAACCTGTGATATGGCAACAGCAGCAGAAATATCCATATTATTAAAATGTTGACATGTATACCTTGATAGGTTTGGTAAGCCCAGTTGGGTAATTTATTTACTGGACTATGTGATGGTTTGCATCACGTAAATGCGCAAAACAAGTTGGCTCTTCTAATGGAACAGTTAGCTCTTTCAGCGAAATATTTTACCATTGGGATGAACATCACTCCATATTATTTTAACAAGATAATTTCGTGAATATATGAGTGCCTTAAATCATCGTATTTCTATGTTTGCTGTAGACTCGCACTGGTGGCCAAAGACAGATCCATACACATCCTTTCTGGATCTCAGTGATAAAAAATCGCAGTTGACATCCTCCAAGACTGATATACACACGCTACGCTAAATCTACATCAACATCTTAGGAAATTATGCAACCAAAACTAATAAGATTTTCCATTACATGATAAGGGAGCGAGTGTAGCGTTTTGTGCTTTGTAAACACATAGGAGTGGGACACCAAAGACCACGCTGTAACATATCAGCTGTCTGCCTATTTTATTACAATTGTATAACTTACAATTGAGGCAGCGGAACTTCATGTTACACGGTAAAGGGCGGCATGCTAAGCCCTGCTAACTAACGTTTATGCTATCGAAATTGGACCATGTATCTCAAAGAGCATGGGGTCAGTACAGGGTACTTTAAATTGTTACCTGGGCTTAATTGAACATTAATTGTTTCGACATTTATCCTGGTAACTGACAGTACTGTGGGGAGGGTGTGACCCTGATCAAGTACCTCAGTTAGGTCATTGGAAAACTGAAGTGTCTTTTTTGATCGTGTACATATATAAAAGGCCACTGAACACAGTTTTCCATGTTTTTTTAAAGCACATGTATATAAATTGTTATCTTCTGTGTTTTGTTAACGCAGGTTGATAAACTAGTTTTAGTGTGCTTACTTTTAATATTTACAAAGTCATACATCTAACTATACTTCGACTACAGGGCGCGAACATCTTGTAGCTCTTCCACTTTGAGGACTGTATGCAACTTCGATCTCTCCCACGACCACGCGAGACAGCAAAGCTTAAACTGCAGATTCGATTTACTGCACGTCTATAATAAGATCGAACATTGAGTATTTTGTAATAACCTGGGCTACGAACTTGACAAAGAACTGTCGTCAATATGGTTGACTCCATTTGGTGCAGTGTAACGAAATATACATGTCTATCCATCGATTTATCTGTCTACCTCTCTATCTATCTATCTATCTATCTATCTATCTATCTATCTCTCTGCCTGTCTGTCTGTCTGCCTGTCTATCTATCTTTCTCTCTATCTAAATATTCATCTACCTTCCTGTTTACCTGTTAAATGTGGCACAATCGAACATTTCTCAGGTTGTTCAAATCAAAACAATGTATATAAATTGTTATCTTCTGTGTTTTGTTAACGCAGGTTGATAAACTAGTTTTAGTGTGCTTACTTTTAATATTTACAAAGTCATACATCTAACTATACTTCGACTACAGGGCGCGAACATCTTGTAGCTCTTCCACTTTGAGGACTGTATGCAACTTCGATCTCTCCCACGACCACGCGAGACAGCAAAGCTTAAACTGCAGATTCGATTTACTGCACGTCTATAATAAGATCGAACATTGAGTATTTTGTAATAACCTGGGCTACGAACTTGACAAAGAACTGTCGTCAATATGGTTGACTCCATTTGGTGCAGTGTAACGAAATATACATGTCTATCCATCGATTTATCTGTCTACCTCTCTATCTATCTATCTATCTATCTATCTATCTATCTCTCTGCCTGTCTGTCTGTCTGCCTGTCTATCTATCTTTCTCTCTATCTAAATATTCATCTACCTTCCTGTTTACCTGTTAAATGTGGCACAATCGAACATTTCTCAGGTTGTTCAAATCAAAACAAATCAAATCAATGATTTTTATGAATAGGTAAGAGTACAAAGTACAACAAATTCAAACTGCTAATGCGGAATCAAAAACATAAATATACAACCAATCACAAAACGGATCAAGCACAAGCAAAAGCTTAAGAAACGCTTTCCAAAAACAGTTACTTATATGTACATTTTTCTACCTCACAACTATGACATAAATAATACTCTTTTCATGCTAAAAAAGAAAACTTGAAAAGCATAATGGTAGATATATTCTTCAAATTCACAGGCAAGGTATCCCACAATTGTATGCCCTTTAATCTTAAACAATATGACTTTAAAGTTGCACGCGAATGACTGTGTTTGTAATTACCTTGTTGTCTGGTTATCCTAACATTATGAACTCTTTAAAAATAACATTGAATACTTCTACCAAGTGTATGATCTTTTGCTATGAGCACAACAGTAAAAGTTTTAACTTTATCAAGATCGTATAATTTTAAAACATGGTTCTCAAAAATAATGAATTAATATGTTCACATTTCCTTACCCTGCTTACTATTCGAATAGCTCTTTTCTGTGTAATAAAATCGTCCTTTATATTTGTTAAATATGTGTTGCCCAAATTTCTTAGCAGTATGCCAACTTTGGTGAATAAAAACGAACAATAAATCATAAATAGAGCTGTGTTAGTGACAATTAAACTCACTTTAAACATTCGTGCTTTACCATAAATACTTCTTTTTTCCTCATGTAATATATTTTAGTACTACCGAAAACTACAAGAAAAATATATACCCATAAAATTACAAAGATAGAAAAATTTGGGTGAAACGAAACAGTTTAGAAGCAGTACATTGGTATCATTCCTCAAAGTTCTTATTTTGTCGTTCCAAGTAGACTTTGCAGTAATCGTTTTTCATATTCTCATTATTCTTGAGTGTTTTTGTAAATCCACATGATTACTCCTGCTTTTTTAGGCATATAAATTTTGAAACAATAATATCCCCTTCCCCTCCTCCAGTGGAAGTAGCATTTTACTGTAGAAGAGTAGAATTTCAATATAAACAGGAAATTCATTTTTCTGTAATTTTGTCAAACATATAACCTCATGAGGGTACTTTTTGCGGAATCTCCACTGGGTGTTTGATACAGAATAGCAAGAACCTATGTGTCAGACAACTGGTCACAAAAAGAGACGAATAATAACGCAGATTCAATCTTAACATGCTTACCGCTGCTGTTCGAATGGTGAAATGTAAACATGGCAAGGGCTTTACTAAACACCCGACATTTGTTTTGTCGGAGTCAGCAATTTCCACGGTACATAGAAATGTGTTTTTATCACACAAATTTGAAAGATAAGAATTATATACAACAGTATTAAAAGCAGTTTTGCAGGAATATCAGTTATTTAATGAACGATAATAAGGGTCTGTGGTAGCTCCGAGTCAGCTCTGAGTTAAATAACATCGTATACAAGGGGGAGGAGAACGAATGGCTACAGTAGATCCAAATTGGTGAAATTGAAAAGACCATCTTTCGTGGCTGAAAACAACTTTTGTTTGTCAAATATCGCAAAATAAGGAATATTTGAGTATAAACGGTCGCCAAATTTGCATCTGGCTAATTAAGTTTAGTCAGAATTGAACATTTTGTAGTCACCAATTACGATCTACTGTAACCATTTCTATCTCCGCTCCCTCGTATCTCTCTGTCAGAGCTACGCAGCATCAAATTGTTCCGCTAATAAGGGTCAACTTCGTATATTCTGATGCACGAATCCTGCATACCAGTTCCAATTATTTCGACATGTACAGAAATTTATGCCAAATATACAATTTGTAATGGGCCGTCCATTACTCGCATATCTTTGGTTTCTTCATTAAAGTGCACCCCTCTGTCAAACGTTTATTTACATTCCGGCCTTTAAATATCATGTGACCGGGGTACGGAAAAAATGGCAAGGGAAAAAATGGCAACGGAAAATATGGCAAGTGGAAATAATGGCAACGGAAAAAATGGCAAAGTGAAAAAAAGGAAAAAATGGCAAATTTTGCAGGTTTCACTGAAGTTCAGTCGAAACAAAGAAATCGCCTACCTTGACTACTCAGGATCAAAGAAAGTCCAATCGAAACCACTTAATGCCACTTGATGTCAGGGTATTTGGGGTGCAAGCAAAAATGGCAAAACGTAATCCCTGTGTGCGGCACCGTTAATCCTTTGGATGCTCGGGTGCCAACGTAAGAATACATCTATATGGGGTGCATCAGGCAAAACTTACTCGCTGTGTGTACAATGCGGTTAATCTTTCGGATGCTCGGGTGTCAACGTAACAAAACATTTATTTGGGCTGCATCAGGCAAAACTTAAACCCTGTGCATACAGTATTGCTAATCCTATGGATGTTCGGGTGCCATCACAACAATGCATTTATTAGGGGCGTTGTCTAGAATGAGCAACATGCTCGTGATATTACGCTTAAGAATAAATTTGACAATTGTGATAACATTTTTATTTGGTTATTTTGCCATTTTTTCCGTTTTTCACTTTGCCATTTTTTCCGTTGCCATTATTTCCACTTGCCATATTTTACGTTGCCATTATTTCCGTTGCCATTTTTTCCTACACCCCATGTGACCAAAGTCAAGTGGCCAAAAATTTGCATAAAGGGGTTATACGTTATCTGTAAAACATATACTACTGTAAAATAGTTGATAGATTGCGGAATTAGGTATAAATTTATTTTGTATACCCGTAATATTGAAATATCATTTTAAAAGTTTGTGGGTTATTGCAAAAATTATCGTTACTTTTTCACGTAATAAACTTTGCCTCCTGTATACAAACAAATGCCAATTATTGCGGAAGATTTGTGAATATTTTCGTTTATTTTCTTTTAAAGAAAGCGTTACATATATCGATTCCGTTGTACTTTGAGGGCCTTTAGCAAACGCCTACAAAGACTTGTGGGTCGTTGAATCTCGCACAAAATAGCCACAGAGGTGCCTCAAAGCGAAAGCGGTTGACTTGCGTTTTATGATATAGCGAGGATTTGAAGCGGTGCGTGGAAACCTTGCAGCGTGTCGCTTCTTGGAACCAGGCCGATAGTAACTAAAATTCCACGCACACAGCAGCAGCACTTGAAGAACTCTCAGACCGGAGATAAGAAATGATGGTATTATTAGAAATTCGAAGATAGACATAGCGAAACATACTTTACTCATTTTACTATTGAATCTCCTTAACAGCATGTATTTGGCAATGCGTTTCTTATAATATCGTAGTCCAGCGGACCCTTTCTTGTCTCCGAGCAGGGCTTGTATTAATTTCGCAAATTCAAAAAAAATTCATAAAATTCAAAATTTTTGAAATGTTGCGAAAATATGTGAGTCGCAAGCGGGGCTCGGACTGGAAATCTTTCGCTTCATAAGCGAGCGTGCTAACCACTAAGCCGAAAGCTGCAACTCATGGAAACAGCCAAGCACAAATGTACATGTAGCTACATGTTTGTATTTGTTCATTTTGACAACACACATTATAAATACCAGCTTCACGACAATATTTAAGAAATTTGTGGAATATTTCAAAGCACTTAAAAACTTTTTTTGATAAAATCTGTATTTCGTGTGACATCTGTGCTGACTGCACGTCTGGGCTGGCCTATATTAATGTTTATTTAAAGCACAGATACAGTGGTAGAAGTTACTCGGGCAGTAGGTTATCAGATTACGACAGGACTACGAGATAAGGTGCCGGTCAAATGTTTGTACCAAAAGCAGTGATAAAACGTGAAAAGTGTGACATCTAAGATCCGGCTTGTTTTTTTATCGCTAACTCGCGCAGGCTTAGCTGTAAATAAAAATTTTAAAATACATGAAATTTTTGAAGTTTTCACAGTGAAATATTTCATGAAATGTTCAGTCGAAATCTCTTATACCAGATCTGGCTCCTAGTCAGCCCTGCCGTACATTTCCTCGGTAAATCTCAGTATCAGAGCTACGACGCGTCCCATTGTTCCGCTAGTAGGGGGTGAACATTGTCTGACCTGAATCACGAATCCTGCATACCATTCCCTATTATTCAAACATTTAGAGGCAGTTCATGTTCAATATACCCTTTGTGTAAAACAGGCACAATTTGTAATATGTTGCATATCTTTTATTTCTTCGTTGAGTTGTAGAAAAATTAGTTTCCGCACTAATCTGTCAAATGTTTGTTGATGTTCCGGCCTTTAAATGTCAAAGTCAAGCGACCAGAAATTTAAGCCAAGGGCTTATAGATTATCTGCAACATATATACTCATATAATTGATAGGTGCAGGATTAGGCATAAATTTGTTCTATTCACGCACAGTATTTAACTTTTTCCGTGCTTTTTGAAATAACAGTTCAAAAGTTCCTGGCGGATAATTACAAAATTTCTTGTCACTTTTTCATACAATAAATTATGCTCCCTGTATGCAAACAAATCCCAGTTATTGCGGAAGATTTGTGGTTATTGCCGTATTTATTTCTTTCAAAGTTAGCTTGAAAGAGAAATGATATATCAGGTTTTCGGGGCAAAAGGGCCCCGCTCATAAGGGACTCTGACGTAACGACCCCGCCCATTTCGGACCCGAACATAACGGCCCCAAGTGAAAAAGCGCACTTCAAACATTTTTTTCATTTCTGTTTCCGGTATATTCACAACTACTTCGGCGATGCAAGCAACGTGTTTGTGCTCTTTTGCATCTTGCCGTTCTTCTTCGAGGACCTTCAGCAAATGCCAGTAAAAACTTGTAGGTTGCCACAGAGGTGCCTCAAAGCAAGCCCAGTTGACCTGCGTATCGTTGAAAAGTGAGGAATTGAAGCGTTACGTTGAAACCCTATAGGGTGCCGCTTCTTGGAGCTAACCCTTTCAATCTTACCAGAGCAAAAAGGGTCACAATTCTTGGAAAATGGCTATTGATCTCAGTTTGATCTCTATACTGATCCCAAACATCTATTTTTCTCAGTACAAAATTGTTAGTTGACTACAAAAAGTGTGTGCCATAATCTATAATTGGTCCATTTAAACGATGCACCCTTTCTGAGATAATGCCATTGACCACACTCGTGCGCCGAGATTGGCAAATTAGGCATCAGTGGTAAGTTCTGTTGTGGGAGCTATAACGAAACGGACCAGACTGATCACTTTTTTTTTTTTTTTTGACGTCGCCATCTTGGTTCTGCGAGATCGGTTGTTTCGCTTTTACTGATTGGTTCACATGGAGACCGACGCCATATTGGTTCTGTCACATCGTTTGTATCGCTGTTGGTGATTAATTTATATTAAGAATTTGCTGTCTTTGGTACTAACAATGTTTGGTTCGCCCTCGATCGGTGATGTATATATTTGTTCCGTGTATTTTAAGGCAGGTTTCCGTAAGATCATTACAACCCAATGATTTTATCTCAGTTACTGTCCCTTACTTGTAGGGAAACGATATATGCCGATGTGGAAATGATTTTGGACCTAAGACCTACTTTTTCAAAGAAGCAAATTTTTATAGGCAATTATAATAATTTTAATGTAGCCCATATTGACGGACTCTACAATCAGTGAACACTGCAGAGACTAAAATAGATGGGCGTACGTAAATTGCTCAGAATCATGCCCTGAGCTTTTTGGTATACTTGGAACCTACATATGAGAACTTTTCTCAGTGTCTGCTTTTAATGAAGAACATTTGGAAATATTTTAATATTTGACAAGGTTATTAAGGTTTAGATTTGTTCCTTTTCTATATCCTTTTCTTCGTATACCGAAACTGGCATTTCCTCCCTGTAGACGAATTTTGACGTCCTTTCCTTATCATTTACTTGTAAATATGCAATTGAAAGTCAAATAAAGTCGGAATTGGCTAAAGTATAAATTGGCGTATTTTTATTATGAAGTCGAAGTCGAAGACTTTCAAAGAGTATGGGAAAGTTGTACGGAGCCAATGGTTCAGACCTTTTTTTCTCTTTTCTAGTCTGTGGTTTTGTCTTTCTGCATCTCTGACAGTACTGGTCCTGAGACTCCCAATTTTGCACGTATGTAATACTTGATCTGAAGTTGTGCGCCGTGCTTTTAGTTTTCGCCATTGATTTCATTTCCATGATCAAAAGACGAAGCAAAGAACAGGAACTTTTTTTTAAAGTAATGCAACGCGTGAGGACTGCAGCAGCATTTGCACAAACCTTTCGCATCTACCAACAGACACGCTGTGCTTTACATGAATGATGTGTTCTTTATTTCTTTGTTTGTGTTGGTTTTGTAGGAATGACGCATGAATGCAAAATATTACCTGGTCAATTTAAATACACTGAATGTTTATGTAAGTTGCAAGCTTCAGTTACGCACTGTTCCTGGTAAGAAAGGGGGGGGGGGAGGGGGTGGTGGAGATACCGTTTCTTAGAAAGGTTTCGGAATCTGAAAAAAACATAAAAATTACATTGTCTTGGCCGTAAAGGGAAGGCAAACCAAAATCAGGCTGAAAAGTTTTTAAAATTCTACTCAAAGGGAGAAAGTGATTTTGAACACATTATTTTTGCACCAAATGTTTAATATTTTTCCTTTGACAGTTAGGTTCATGTTATTGGAAGGTCTCGTAGCTGTGACATAGGTTTACTACTTACACCTACTCAATGACAGTTTGGCTCGTGACTGAGAAGAAGTATTTTTAATATTTTTTTTTATTCAAAATATGTAAACACGCATCGTATTCAGAAATGAAACATCACAAATGCACTAGAAGCATGCTTCAATGCCGTGAGCCATTCGGGAAAAGATCTCAACGAGGTGCTATCACAAGAGACCCTAGTTGTTATCATTTCAAAGTATGAATTTATGCGGGGACGCATGGAAACAGAAAAGAAGAGTGTGTGTCTCCAAGGAGGTATCAGTGAGGGGGGAATAAATACAATGAAAAGAATGTATGTACTCGAAAGTAGTTCTTGAAAAGATACTTGTGGTGCAAAGCGGCCAAACAGAGATGCCCACTGGTGGGGACTGTCGCATAAGCCGTTTTGTTTTGTTTTTTTTTCAATCCAGCTTTTCTATTACCGACTTTTGATGTCAGCTTACAGAGGGCTACCATGGCGGTGTACCCGAAGAATTTCGTCGATCCCACGATAGACAAGGAAGAACTTGAGAAGCCAATGGAGGAAGATGACCCGCGGCTGTATAATCCGGTTAAGGCGGCGCAGGGATACCACTCGACTTCCGCTGTCTATGATCCGTTATTTCAGTAAGCAAAGTACTCAGACTGGAAATTAAACGTACTGTAAGCTTAAATATTAAAATTTACTAACTTAACTTGTTTGCTAAGTCATAGATTTTTGCAGAAGAAAAAAATCCCACTCTTTCACTCAGATAGTATGTTACTGGACCAAGTTAATATATATATATTTTAGCCCATTTTAAATGCAACAACGGTACGCTGTTACTTTCACAGTGAAGGTCTGCGACAGCTCGGTGTGATAACTTTGGACGTTCTTGTCTGTTTGACTAAAACAACGACATTAAGACATGTCCTGCTGATAGAAACGAGGCCTTTTTTTGTCTTACGCCGTTTACAGGGAACTGGTGCATATGATGATGAAGGACGGGAACCTGGGCACAAGCATGAAGCTGATGGACAAGGTAAACGCGCCGCTTTGTCAAACAGCTGGTGGCGGAAGAGATCAATCTGTTGTGTGCAAACACAGAGACGATGGATGCAAAAAAGTAACTCTAGTCTTTCTATAAGAGGAGTGTTTTCACGGGATTTGTCGGTCGATTTGATTGGGTGATTTTCAAATGTTGATGCTGTCACGGCAGGCCATCTTTCACCCTGAACACTGTGAACTTCTGAACGACATTAAGGTTTTGTAAAGTTCCCTTCCGCGGTTTCTTACAGTAGGTAAATTGGCCAATCGTTTGGGAATGAATGGTAGGGCGGAAGGATACAACAGTTCTATGGCTTGGCGTGTCGATGTGGTATAATTCTGCAGACACTCTTGACAGAAGAAATTGCGTGTATAAAAAATGTTGATATGAAGGAAGTGCTGTTGTGTATGGCTCATAAAACGTAAATTTTACAATAACTAGTAAATATTTTCATGTCGGTTCACTGATATACAAGCGCACTTTGCGATGTAGTTGATTGACACAGCAACGTTCCATTGCAGACATATGAGTATATCAAGTACATACAGATAGAGAAGTACCACAAGGCCAAGACGGAAGCCGAGAAGGCGTTGATTGAGATGAATCCCTCGATAATTCTGCATGCGGCTGTTGAGAATTGTAAGCCCCTAATGGGCACTCAGCGCTCTGTGCGAGGGGGTGTCTCTTACACGGTGAGTGTGTGTGGGTAGGGGGAGGGGGGGGGGGTAGTGGTACTGGAAGGGGTGGTGACGTCAAAGCCTCTGCCGCACACACAACGCTCTGTGCGAGCAGGTGACCCCAACGGCATTGGAAGGTGGGGATGGGTTTGGTAAAGGTGGGGGGGGGGAGCCAAGCCACTAATAGACACCCAGTAGTCTGCCAAAGTGTTGTGCCGCGCGTGGGTGGGGGTGGGGAGGGGCGGGTTATAGTCCGTGCCAAATCACTACTGGGAACACAACGCTGTGTGTGAGGCAGGGACGGGAGAGGGGTGATTCTCTTTCGTGGTGATTGCGGGAGGCGCGAATCAGCGCGAATGATAGACATCCAGCGCCTTGTCCTCCTAAGGGGTGTCTCCATGGTAAAGAAAGTGGGGGAAGGTTTGAATACAAACCCCGTGAGAATGCATTTGAAGTGGGGGGAGGGGAATGCTGGTGGGCTAAGTGCAACAGGGGTCGAGAAGAGGGATGTTTGTTTCTCTTATAACTCGAAGTTCGTCTTTTCCTGTAAGATCTACAACTGGTGTGTACGGCTGTTAGAAAATCCAGGTGGCAGGAAAAAGTCTTGAACCAAACGACAGCTGTCGATAACTTCCAATTAAACATGTATAAATGGTCCGTCAGTGTGATATCCATTGTATTAAGCAACAGGTTATTTTCAAAATAACTAGTATGAACAATAAGCTGAAAATCGTATCTCTTATGTAACGCTGATTAGGCCCGAAGGGTCGAAAATGAGCTCAAAATCGCTCTTTCTCTAACCGTTTTCGAGATAATAGTCCACTTCCGGTTTTTGACCGTGGCCCAGAAGGTCAAGGTCACCGAAGTACCTCTTATGTCATATTGTTTAGGTCCAAAGGGTCGAAAATGAGCTCAAAATCGCTCTTTCTCTAACCCTTTTCGAGATAATACTCAACTTCTGGTTTTTGACCTTGACCGTGACCCAGAAGGTCAAGGTCACCGAGGTACCTCTTATGTAACGTTGTTCAGGCCCAAAGGGTCGAAAATGAGCTCAAAAACGCTCTTTCTTTAACTGTTTTCGAGATAATAGTCAACTTCCGTTTTTTTTATCTTGACCGTGACCCAGAATGTCAAGGTCACCATGGTATCTCTGATGTAATGTTGTTTAGGCCCAAAGGATCGAAAAATGAGCTCAAAATCGCTCTGTCTCTAACCGATTTCGATATAATAGTCAACTTCTGGTTTTTGGCCTTGACCGTGACCCAGAAGGCCAAGGTCACCGAGGTACCTCTAATGTATCGATGTTTAGACCCAAAGGATCGAAAATGAGCTCGAAATCGCTCTATCTGTAACCGTTTTCGAAATAAGTCGGCTTGTCGTTAACGGCACGTGAAGTCACATGACCTTTGACCTTGACCCTCAAGGTCAAGATTAGCGATGAAAGTTTACCCCCTAAAGAGTACGTTGTATGTATTCAACCTGGGATTTGAGCACCTTTATAGCTACTTTTCGTGATTAATAGGCGTTTCAAAAAATATTTTAGCCTCATTTTGACCTTAACCTCTGAGGTTCAAGATCAGAAAAATTTGCGGATCTGACGACAACTCATTACCCTCTATGTCTCTGCCACATGCTGTCTTTCTACGACAAACTCTATAGGAGGAGTTTTCTGGATACCACTTTGAGGTAAAAAAGTACTTTGACCTCAATTTGACCTTGACTTTCAAGGTCACAGTCAAAAATTTGCGGATTTGACGACATCTCATCACCCTCTATCACTGTGCCGAATTTCATTGTCCTACGTCAAATACCGTAGGAGGAGTTTTCTGGAAACCTCCGTGACGGGAAAAAAAGAGAAGAAAAAAAGGGCAGAAAAACTACAAACTTATACCCTTCGCAAGTGGGAATTAACACTGATGTATGACGTCACCACATACGGTAAAATCTGCCTGTCTCGACCAACTTCAAGACCCAGATAAAAATGTAACTTTCTGTAGACTGTTGTAGTGACCAACCTCCAGACCTGGATACAAAGGTCACATAGTAAAACCCGTTTTAGCAACCTCCTTCCAGACTTGGATAAATAAGACGTACAGTAACATCTGTTCTTGTGGCCACCATCTGGGTTTGTTTATTTTCGAAGTTTTGACAATAAATTATGATTATGTTTGCAGAAATTGATCTTTTATTTCAGCAACAAGAAAAGTGTTTATTGGGGTATAATGGGTTTAGTTTGGGAGACATTTGATTTTGTTTAGAGGAACAAGAAACTTAATAGATGTCGACAAACATTATGTACTCTTATGTTTTGTGTAAACTGGCTTTTTTTGGAAGGCCAGCCCAAGCTGGCCTTCCTATAGTGCTACATTCCGCTTGGGGGATTTTTTTTTTGAGACGGTTCCTATTTCAGTCATAAATTTACTTTCATTCATAGTATATTTACGTTCATTGATGAGTCAACTAATAGTAACTACAGTGGGCCAATGAAATGTGAAGATTTTTGTGATGTCATGCATCTGCTTTGAATATTGATCACCTCCCATTGAGGAACGTATTAGGGTTTGTCTCAAACATTGAATGAGTAGGACATTTATTGCATTTCGTCTGAAAGAAGCTGAAAAACAGCGACTTAGGAATACTGGACCAGGAAACAAGTCGCAACTTGTCGTCTAGATTTGCCATAGTCACAGCGATTTGTTAGCCTGTGGATTGTGGCTTACTATTTTGTGATTGAGTTTTGGCCGATATTCTTTGAACTTCGATAGCTTATTGATTTTGTTTCAAAGAGTCACTGTTTTCATGAAATATTAAAACATTTTTTTTGAATAGATTAAAAAAATACAGAGGCATTTTTATGGGTTTCGTGGCAATGCTTTCTTTAGATTGAGCATTGAAGTGTGACTGCATCCGTAATTGACTTTTGTGCCAGTGCTGCCCTGCAGTGTTAGCTCGTGGTAATCGTTGCCAGCGGTTATACTGCATTTGGGTCATCATTGACTCATTTGCTGCGCACTTCTTTTTCGCTGTTTTTGAAAGTAGACTGTTCATGTTTTGGCAACACGGCAAATGTGAACGGTTGAGTACGGAAGCACAGAGCATTTTACTCAAGTTTTGTTAGGAATTAAGTTGTAAAATGAATAGAATATTTGTTTCTTTATCCTACTTTAATCTCTTATACAACTCCCTTCAAATACATGTGTATATTGTGGCAGGACATGGCCTTCCACCGATGCTTTTAGCCTAGTTTCTTTTTAAAAACGATATTGATTTTACTTGGGTTTTCGTGCTACTTGTAACGGACTGGTGCCGCTGAAAGCGAAACTGTCAAATGTGATACTGTGTAAGTCATATACTATTCCCGAGCGCATTAGTGTGCCCGTGGCTACTCTCTATGATAAAGGAAAGTGAAACCAAGATGACTTAAGGTAGCCTATGAACTTGTCGCAATTTCGTGCAACGGAAATAAATACTAAGTTGCCAGAGGAAAAAAAACAATGATCAGCTGCTTTTAAAAAATACGACGTATTTCGTAAACATTCCAAAACCTGGCACAGTTAAAAGGTTATTAAGATCTACACATTTATTTCTTGAGGTTTTACTCATTTTATAATATTAAAATGTGAGATTTGACAGAGCCGCTGAAAATTTCAGCGACTTTGTAAAACCGCTGATTAGACAGATTCGCTGTACACGGGTTCGCTGAAACGAGCAAAGCGAATTTGATAGCATTAGTAAATACGTGTAATTGCGTAGTAATAAATAACTTCGACTTTTCTGTATAAGGTACCAATACCTATTAGTGACAACAAGCGTCGGTTCAAGGCTTTAAGCTTTATTGTAAAAGCGGTTAGTGACAGAGGCTCGAAGGTGCGAATCTGGGAACGATTATCTAAAGAATTAATAGATGCTTCGGAAAATACGGTAAACTCTTATTGCAGTTTTTCCTACTTCCCACCTCCTTCCTTCCCCCGCATACCTCCTCCGTCTTTCCGCCTTCCCCCGCATACCTCCTCCGTCTTTCCGCCTTCCCCTGTAAATCCTCCGTCTTTCCCCCTTCCCCTGTACCTCCTCTGTCTTTCCTCTTTCCCCGGCATACCTCCTCCGTCTTTCCTCCTCCCCTTGCTTTGCTACTCTGCCGTCGCCGCTTGCCCGTCTCCTGCCTTCACCACCTTATCTCCTTGCCCCTCTCGTCCCTCACCACCTTATCTCCTTATCCCTCTCCTCCCTCACCGCCTTATCTCCTTGCCCGTCTCGTCCTTTGCCGCCTTATCTCCTTGTCCGTCTTTCCCTCGCCTCCTTATTTCCTTGCCCGTCTCGCCCACCGCCGCTTTATCTCCGTGCCCATCTCCTCCCTCGCTGCCTTATCTCCTTGCCCGTCTCGTCCCTCGCTGCCTTATCTCCTTGAATCCTTATCTTCTTGCCAGTCTCGTCCCTCGCCTCCTTATCTCCTTGCCCGTCTTTTCCCTCGCTGCCTTATCTCCTTGCCGCCTTATCTTCTTGCCCGTCTCGTCCCTTTGCCGCCTTATCTCCTTGCCCGTCTCGCCCACCGCAGCCTTATCTCCGTGCCCGTCTCGTCCCTTGCCGCCTTATCTCCTTACCCGTCTCGTCCCTCGCCGCCTTATCTCCTTGCCCATCTGGTCCCTCGCCGCCTTATCTCCTTGCCCATCTCCTAACTCGCCGCGTTATCTCCTTGCCCGTCTCGTCCCTCGCCGCCTTTTCTCCTTGCCCGTCTCCTCTCTCGCCGCCTTATCTCCTTGCCCGTCTCGTCCCTCGCCGCCTTATCTCCGTGCCCATCTCCTCCCTCGCCGCCTTATCTCCTTGCCCGTCTCGTCCCTCGCCGCCTTATCTCCTTGCCCGTCTCGTCCCTCGCCGCCTTATCTCCTTGCCCGTCTCCTCCGTCGCCGCCTTATCTCCTTGCCCGTCTGCCCCCCTTCACCACCTTAGCTCCTTGTCTTTCTGTCTTCCCCGTCTGCTTCCTCACACGCCTCCTCCCCTTTCCGTGACTGCACTTTGTCCACCGCGTCCTTGTGTGACCGCCTCCCGCTCCCCCCCCCCCCCACCCCCTTCCTAGCCCGTCACCTTTCTTCTCTACAGCTCTACTTCGCCGCTTCATCCTTTCCCCGCTGCTTTTCTCCCTTCCGATCCCGAGTTTATTCACATTTGACATATTGTAAAATACCACACTTATTTTAGGCCTATCACAGATTAATAAGTGTGATGTGTTAAAACATGTTGAAGCGCATTATTGTCATTCGTCCAGTCTGCTTGGAAATTCTGGAAAATTGGATAAATAACCAGTCGACTTCTTAGTCCGCTATCAAAATCAATCTAATTAATCACGTGGGTGTTTAAAACTGGGGTTGCCGTCATTTTATTCATTCATAGAAAGCACACAAGGCCTCGTCTTCAGGACCATGCATGTAAAGATTATTTTATAAAAAAGCAGACCAATAAATAAAAAAAACGCTTATTTGCACTTTCATATGCACTTTTCCGAAAACGTGCATATGAAAGTGCACGTAGGTATAATTCCACAGATTATTATGATACTCAGAAAAAGAAAACAAATGGAAAATTAGGAAGGAGAGATTTTAAACATATTCACATAACATATTTTATGCAGGGCGTGGCCGTGCGAAAAAAGCAGGAGCTACACCGGACATGTGAACAGAACAAACAGTACTCCCACTTCAGATGGTGAGACAACTCGCGCCCGCAGTGCGCGCTGTAGAAGCGCATCTCTGTTAACATGGACGCCGAAAACTGAGAGTGGACTATTTGGAGTGCAGGAGGGGGTACGATTGCTGGCTGAGGTCAGTGGTGACTGGGACGATGTGGTGCTCGCCGACTATGCTACCGAAATATGAGTGACGTTCTGCATTCAGTTAATAGAGTGCCTTTTCGAAAAAGAATGTTATAGGATGAGAAAAACGTCGAAAATCTGAATTTAGATAATTTTTCCTTATATATGACTGCAAGAGAGTGAAATGGTGGGCGAGTGAGTGAGTGAGAGAGAAAGAGTGATGGCGTTCTTGTCTGATTTTCATGGCTGTTTCCTTGGAGACACACAGTTACCTTTTAAGTTGTAAACTTGTAATAGATGTTTTAGCACCCTCTGGCCAACAATAATTTAACGATCTTACTGAGAGTACTACGATTATATACTGAGTCGGGTGACAGAGCTGTATGATAAAGGCACGCTGCAGCTACACGGATGTTAAGAGTACATTATGTTAAAGACATTTGGTATTTGCTTTGTTCCTCCTGAGCTGTAACTATGCTGTCAGTCAAATAATACGTGTTATAAAATTATTATTTGAGCCAAACAACAAGCTGTATATCTTTCCTCAGAATTAATAAAAAAATAATCAATAACAAACGAGAGGGCAGTGCTTTGTTTTCTTCGTTTCTTTTCTTGTTTTCCTTCTCTATTTGCTTGTGCGTACAAATCTGCTGTGAATTAAAATCCAGCGCCGTGCGTAGGGAAAAATACATACTTAACCAGTATTTCTGCTCTGAGTATCCAGGGTAGAATTCTTATAGACTTGTTTGGTAATCACTAAGTATTACAGAGAGGGTACCTTAAATAAGGTATCCACAAATAAAACAAAAGAACGCCCCAGTGGATGTTTGGGGGTCACAAATGTAGCTTGGCTCAATGGACTGGAATAAGATTTTTCACAAAACAAACGTGAAACAGTTATTTATGCAAACAACTAAAAAAATGGATTCTAACGCATTTTATTCAAATACATAACACTTGTAATGTCAATAGAGTTTGTTACACATTAGAGCAGAAAGTCAGTCATTAGCCTACCCCTCTACTACTGTAGTGTGTGAACGTGTCAGTCTGTTGTGAACAAAATGTTGTGTGCAAGATTTCTCAAGAACGAAAAGTCGATCAGTCAAACTTGATCTGTTTATTCCTTGGTTAGGTCGAATGATTCTGTCTACTTCTGACGCATGTTACATTATTAGGGCAGGTGTATGAAGTCATTACGTAAAAATCTTGTGAGCGAAATTTTCTCATCCGTTAAACATCGGAGAAAGTTGTTGCTTGGTAGGTCCGGAAGATTCTGTCACATTATGTAGCGATAAAAACGAACGCGTTTAGTGTATGACGTCATCACGTAAAATAGGTATATATTTTGAACAAGATCTTGTGTGCAAAATATCTCTGTGATGGAAGGCCGCATTTTATTTTATATGGATATTGCTTGGGTCATTCGCCACTTTCAACTTTTGACGCGTGTAGTGAAATTATGAAAGGCGTCATTACGTAAAAAATTATCTGTTAAACAAAATATCGTGATACCGGAAAGACGAATCGACTTCAAATTTGGTGTTATTATATCTTAGATAAGTCGGTTTTTTTTTGTTAAAAGCTTAACTTGTAGAGAAAATATAAGAAAGGTGTATGACTTCACCCCCCCCCCCCCCCCCGCCTTTCCTGTTTGTCGGGTGTTTTGTTAATTAAGCATAGTTGTCACCTGCAATGGAGATTTCATTATATTCCAGAAGATTCTCGAGTGTCCCTGTATTCTTGGGACTGCTTGAAAAAACTTTCGACCCATTGCGATTTTTTGTACATTACCTGTAATTGACATTTTGTGCATTACTCGTCTACAGCTACGACGTAACGTTCCAGGGGTCAGGGGTCAGTGTCAGTTGTGGTACATTATTATGAAGTTGTTATATACGACTGGCCGTGGAATGTTATGGTCGTATTTACTCAACAGGTTTGGGTATTGTTGTTTTTCGCCGCAAACATGTTTTCATTTGACTGCCAAGCTGTTTCATATATATGGGAGTGATTGTGTATCGGTTAGCGTTGTTTGCAGTACCCGGAAGTACTTTTCACTTTTAAAGTGGGTCATCTGATATCTTGTGTTATGACAAACAGTTCATCATTTTAGCACCAAAATGAACCCTTATCCCCGGGATGGGGGGGGGGGGGGAGAGGGGTAAAATATTCGGGAGCCAAAATATCCTGCTGCACCGCCGCCACAGTAGCTCGATTCATCCACAGACTCCAAAAAATTTGAGATTCAGTTGGGTAAATCATAAGATCGGTTCCGCACGCCGCTGCTGTCTCTATCTACTGTCGTTATACTTAGTTATTTCAACGGTCTCACAGCTCTTTCATGGGCCCAGCCACAGCTGCCTTAGCCGATAACATTTACAGATAGGTAGAATCAGTTCCTGCTACACGTGTGTATGTTCATATTTTATGATGTTTGTCATTTGGATACCTTGCCTGTCAGACATCTGTAAATATAACTCTTTTCAGACTATCCTACTTTTATCGGTGGGCTGTACCCATCACCTGTGGGGTATAAGCCGTCCATTACGAGTGTGTGTGTGTGTGTGTCTGTGTATGTAAAAACATTCAAAAGGGTACTCTTCTACATTTCTGGTCCGATTGTTTTGAAATTTGCAGGACTGTGCCTTGGATAATCCTCCATTCAGCTTGTATTTTTTGCACTAGCGAAATTTAAGAGAAAAAAAGAACATACACTTCCTATAAATCCGGCTAGATTGCGTTTTGCGAAATATACAGGAATGCTCCCCTCAAGCTCCTGCATCAGGGTTGTGTTTTATTGAGCAATTTGGCGAAAATTGCCCAAAATATTGGCCAAAAACAGAGTACAGAAAATTACAATGTGCTCCTACGTGACGCTTTTCACAAGTCCCATATATGGACACATTATAAGTTATAAGCTGGAGCAAAATTGTGTGAAAACATTGTACATATTTTGTTTTTCTTTTCTTCTCTTATTTCCTCCCCCCCCCCTCCCCCTGCCTCCGTGCTAAGCAGGTCTTGAGTGGAGTTTTAGTAATTTTATTATCAGTTTGGCAAAAACTGGCTGAGCGAAATCTAAATTGGTCTGTTTCTCCTTTCATCATTGTAATGTTTTCTCTTTTACGGCAGGGAATAAAGTCCACTTATTTCTGTGTTGCGAATATGATATGATGTAATAAAATATAATATAATCATGCGTTATACCACAACACATATCATGTCGTACACATGTATTCAGTCATTTTCTCAGAAATATATGTTGGTCGTATGGTTAAATAATGTGTAAACATGTGGAGTCCACACCCTAAAATGACGTGTATACATGTGGTGAACACAGGCTAAAAGTGATGTGTAAACATGTGATGATCACAAACTAAAAATGACATGTAAACATGTGGTGATCACACGCTAAAAATGACGTGTAAACATGTGGTGATCACAGGCTAAAAATTATGTGTAAACAGATGGTGGTCACACACTAAACATGACCTGTAATCATGTGGTAAACACACGCTAGAAATGATGTGTAAACGTGTAATGATCACACACTAAAATGACGTGTAGACATGTGGTGATCACTCGTTAATATGACCTGTAGACATGTAGTGATCACAGGCTAAAAATGCCGTGTAGACATGTGGTGATCACACACTAAAAATGACGTGTAGACATGTGGTGATCACCCGCTAATATGACCTGTAGACATGTAGTGATCACAGGCTAAAAATGACGTGTAAACATGTGGTGATCACAGGCTAAAAATTACGTGTAAAGATATGGTGATCACACACTAAACATGACCTGTAAACATGTGGTAAACACACGCTAGAAATGATGTGTAAACGTGTAATGATCACACACTAAAATGACGTGTAGACATGTGGTGATCCCCGTTTATATGACCTGTAGACATGTAGTGATCACAGGCTAAAAATGACGTGTAGACATGTGGTGATCACCCGCTAATATGACGCATAGACATGTGGCTATCACAGGCTAAAAATGACGTTTAAACATGTGGTGATCATCCGCTAATATGACCTGTAGCAATGTGATCATCCGCTAATATGACCTGTAGACATGTGGTGATCACAGACTAAAAATGACGTGTAGACATGTGGTGATCACAGGCTAAAAATGACGTGTAGACATGTGGTGATCACAGGCTAAAAATGACGTGTAAGCATGTGGTGATCACACGCTAAAAATCAGGAGTAAACATGTAATGAAAACACGCTAAAGATGACTTGTAAAATGTGGTGATCACACGTTAAAAATGACTTGCAAAAATGTGGTAATCACATGCTAAAAATGACGTGTAAATCTGTGGCGACCTTATGCTAAAATTTGTTTGCTGTGTAGTCACATATTTTATAATCTAATAACCATGTGGTTGCCATATGGTAAACATTTTAACTGTATGTTTTGAACAAATGTTACCCCCATGTATTATGATAAGCTTGAACACTGATGCGAAATACTGATGGTACATTTTAAGGTCCACTTTATGGTTACGATATGGTAGCAATCCAGTTGATGACGCCAACAATATATGATTTGACCATCCTTAAAAATAAATAAATAATGTAATAAATGACACCAGAGACCTTCATAGGCCACGAAAAAATTTGGTAATACCAAGTAACTGAGTTAAGAAGTGCTTGAATAGTAGCATTATCCAACCTGCATCAAAGGCCATCTCACAGACAAGGTGTAACATCGCGCGACTTACTGAAGTGTAGAATACAAGCGCAAGACCATAGTCTGGAGTTCTAGAAATACAGATTTCTTCAAACTGTTGCCACCCAAAAAAGGCACAGCAGCAGAACAATACAGCAGGTTGGCTTTGAAGAGAAGCCACAAGTGCAGCCATTATTCATTATTTCTTGGCAAAATAATTTCCATAACACAGCAATAGGGACACTTTCTCCATTAGAATGATAAAGCAAAATATCATTACAATACACTTGATTTCTTATTAAGAATTCCAGCTACCCCGTTATTTTGGTATAAATGCTAATTGCAGTGTTTGATAACATTGACTGCAAGAGCGCATTAGCCACAAAGGCACGCCACTGAAATCACGAGGCGATACTGACAAATTGGGCAATGATTGCTGTGGCCCGGGGTGGGGGCGAGTTGGGGTGGGAAAAAAGGGTGTCGGGAGAAGAACTGGGAAGACGGCATCTTGGTTCACACGGGCCTTGAGCATTCTTTAGAAGTTACTCCATAGTTCGAAAAGTTAATATCAAAACTACCACTGCCCCATCACCCCGCCCAATTGATTTGCAAAATCAAGTAAGCGGTGGGGCTAATAAAGCATACATTTTTGAACGATTAAATGCAGGGCTCAAAAGTTTACCGACTGGTCACAGTGGCTTGGCTACTTGACGAAAAGAATTTCAACAAGGCTTCCTGTTTTACACCAAAAATTTTTAAAATACAAATATGTCCTGCTATACCATATACAGTGCTTGATTTCCCACCGACCTGGTTTCGTACCTGGACCGCTTTGGGCCAGCTTTTTTCATGCATAGCAGTTGCAGGAGGGGGGGGGGGGGGGGGCTGTCTGCAACACGACAGCATGTTTGCTCTGTACCGCCCAGCAATAAGTTGTCGTGACGTCAGAGGGAAATGGGTGACGCTTGTGATCAGGAAAATGAGGGGATTAATCTTTTGATTCATTACAACCGGGTGTCATCTCAAGCAAGGGAGGAGGTTTATACTATTCAGGTATTCATACGGTGTTTGTGCACATAGGTTGGTCAAAATGTGCCACTTTTTTTTAAAAAGAATATAATCCTACAAAAACAGTAAGAAAACCAGACTGAATTTCGATACATAGCGGAATGACCAACAAGAGAAAATTAATGTTTTACGAGAAGGCCAAAGTCACCGAGGCACCTCTGTAGTAGCGTCTTTTAGGCCGCATGGGCGAAAATGAGCTCAAAATCGCTCTGTCTCTAACTATTTTCGGGATAATGGTCAACTTCCGCCGTTTTTTTTAACCTTGACCAGAGTATCTTTTTTGTAACGTTTCGAGATAAATCGACCTATTACAACAGTTTCCGAGAGACAAAGGTTATGTGACCTTTGATTTGACCCTCAAGGTCAAGATTGAGATGACTGCTTAAACATTTGTTAACACAGGGATTTGAGCCTGATTTATAGCCATTTTTCGTGAACATGGGGGATTTAGAAATATTTGCAGCTTTAATTGCATATTTCACGAGGTCTCATTATCGTCTATATATACATCAAATATCGTCTAGGAAGAGTTATTTGGAAACCATTTTTCATCTGAAAATACTTTGACTTCAATTTGACCTTGATCTTAAAGTTCAAGGTAAAAAATTGCAGATTTTACGAGATCTCATCTCCCTTTGTATACATGGCAAATTTCATCTTCCTACTTCAAAAAGCCTAAGATAAGTTTCCTGGAAACCACACAGACGAAAACAAAAAACAAAAAAATAAATGAACTTTCGGAAAATCTAGCAAAGTATACCTATTTGTAAAAGACGTAAATTTCTAAATGAAAAAGGAAACAACTGAAAAAGTTTTAATTTTCCTCTGATAATAGGATAAAAAAAGGCGAAAGCCGAGTAATTTATGCATCGAGGGTTTTCCACCACGTGGGAAAATCCTGTCTTGTGATAGTGTTTTGTGTGGAAAAAGCTCGATCTCGATACATTGTTTGGCTAGGAAACGTTCCGCGAGGAGGCAATGCTCAGTGTGGAAAAGTCCCGTTTGGAGATAATGCTAATCTGTAAAAGTTCCTGGGTGGAAAGACAGGCTCGATATGGAAAAATTCCCCTTTTAGATAAGGTTTCAAATGAAAAAGTCCCTTGCAGAATAATATTCCCGATAGAAAAATCCCTTGTAAAAATGTTACTGCGGAAGGAAAATGTTGTGGATATATTGCTAGAGATGGAAAATTTTCGTGAAGAGACTGCCCTGGAGGGAAAATTTCGGTAGGACATATTGACCCATGTAGAGAAGTCCAAGCAGGGAATTTATCTAGTGGGGAGGGGTTCTGTTGTAAAAATATGCAGATATACAAACGAAATCAAGTGTGGACTGCCAGTTAACCAAATACTGCAACTGGGCTTAACGATGATCAACCTTTAGCCGTTTTCATGTAAATCACTGTTGACAAGTCACTTTATTTTGCAACTGATTGTCATTGTTTTCATGAAAAGAAAAACCCTTACCTTTAATCCTTGCACGACGTTTTGCAAATGAACCGTGCATCTGGGCAAAGAATGGGACTGGAAGTCAAAACTGGCCGTGTAAGAACCGGTCGCCACTGTTCAATCACTTTGAGTGGCAGTGTAGTACTACAGGCGGACTGGGAGGATAAACATGTAGCTTAATATGGGAAGGAATACAACAACATGTGGTTTGGTGGCTTGACTTAAGAGCAGGTACTTGAAACTGTACCGCTTGAATGAAATATGGCCGTTGATCGTGGCATCAGTCTTCTTCCTGTCGCCAGGCACTGACATGGGTCATCCTTGTGGTCAGTTCAGCATGACACCGTAACACAAGTCAACTATGTGCGGCTTATTCGAAGCGCGTATATTTTATTGCACAAAACACGGATGGAATTCCGGGGAATGGGTGGGGGTATGCTTGGTCTGGAAAGTGGTAGACGTTTACGGCCGAAGATCGCATGACCTGGAATAAAACGCTCCCACAAAAAACTAGAGGTGTGTCCGATCGGCGCACGAATGCCCCGCCTGTCGAATAGTCAGTGACATAATCTTAGTTTGAGGGATGTGATTCTTTTTGAAGAAAGAATGAATAAGTATGGACTTGGTAACGACCACCTAACTGCAGTAAAATAACCTAAGTTCAAAGCCCAATTCCGACCGAATAAATGCCTCGTCGGACAAAAGGACGACGTCCTGCACAACTTCAATATATTAGGAACAATATCCCAAAAACACAAAGGTTGCCGACCAAAAAGCGACGCTACAGTGCGATCCACAAAACTTGGTTCCTAAAGCGTAACGTACACACAGACAGACGGACGGACAAACGGACGGACGCACAAGTCAAACACTATATGCTCCGCTGACAAGGAGGGGCGTAAAAATCGAAAATATCGCACACAAAATGCTAATAAAACGAGAACCGTTTTCGCAAACTATTAGCGAAATGAACACTTGGCAATTGAAAAGTTCATCTTTGCGTATTGATTTGACCTTGAAAACAACCTTAATGAAAAAATATTGACAGAACTCGTTTAGATCAAGTTCTATATTATTCCAAAGTTTGGTGCCAATCGGACCAGTAGTTTCTGACGAGTTATAATGACAAAGTGACGGGCAGAATCTTGGGCGACTGTCAAAAAAAAAAAAAAAAAACGATTCCCTAATACCAAGACATATAACTCTTTGCAAGACTTCGTCTTACCAAGTGTTAAAAATCCGAAATTGGAAAGATAAGTGAAGCTTTGAAAAGTGAAAAACTCGAAGACTCGGAAAGCCCTCTGGCTGCAGTGGAAAAGGGTCTTTGTAGCTGAACATTCCCGCTCAAACTCCCAATAGGTCTACCATTCCGCCTAGCTCAGAACATGCAATAGTGAAAGGATGCAATAGTTACACCTAAATCCAACAGTCCGTAGACGTATCACTGACGTCACATGATAAGAGCAAATGAATACGACGTGCAAACAAAGAAAAACAAACCAAAAAACAAAGAACAAAACAAAAAAAAAAGCAAGAAAAAAAAAAACAAAACAAAAAAACAGTGGATCCATATGACAAAACTGAATTTAAAAAACTGATTTGTAGAAAGTTGTTTTGCTCGCCATCGGTGTTTAAGACCGAAAGTCCTAAGTGAATCGGGCTGGTTGGTTTTGCCGGTTTGGGACATCTTTTTCTTATTCCGTGAAATTTCAAATCTTTTGCCCACAAAAAAAGTAATCGCGCACTTCTTTTAACCCGCCTCACCCCCCCCCCCCCCCCTCGTCAATTTTGTGTGTCTCTCGTGTAATAGTGCAGTTTCGGCGAGTCGTCATTTCACCGTTACTCGCCCGACACACAACTATCCGGTAAAAATGTGTTTGAAATGCAGTTATTTTTATCACACGTGAAAAAAAAGATAATGTTTATAATGTTTATAATGTGAAAGATATAATGGATAAATATTTATATTAGTACAAGAACAATGTTTTGTTGAAATATCGGCACAAAGGTTATGAAACTTTTATTCTAAAATTAAACCTTAGTTTTATCCGAAATAAACAATTTCAATATTTACCTGCAACTGACCCACTTCCAAAAACGCCATTTTTTTCTTCCCTTCAGAAAAAAGCTATATTTGTATTAAAAAGAAAATCAGTAGTGAAAAAAACCTGCGTGCTGCAACAGCTTAAAGGAAAGAAAACTGGCATATTGTGCAATCGACTATACACGATTGTCCAAACCTCAATGTCTGTTAGAACCGGAGCATTAGTTGCAAGTCCTTACAGAATAAGCAGTAAAAACTCCTCACCAACTTGTATCTGAAGCTGATGTTTTTTTAAAGCAATAACAATTTATCGGTAGCTAGCTCTGAGCACTATTTTATGAAGATTGAGACGTTTTGACCTCTGAGCCACCCAAAGCGCCCGTAAATCAGTGCCAAATCAGATAGGAGCAAGTTATTGCCCCAAATTAGGAATCCCTCCGAGATTCTCTGGGGGTTATCGCTTGACCGACCAAATTACCCCCTATAACAGCTTACATGCCATTAGGGTGTCCCAACTGTCTGCGATAGCCAAAACGAGGGTGGTTGGTGAGTAAACGCATGTTACTCATCTTATCGCAGTTGACATTAATTAACATTTAAATTGTTTTAGAGGCTCTCAGTGTCATGAGATTGTCAAGGGATGTTCTCGGTTATGAGATAATCGTGTAACGTTAAGGGAGTGCAGTACAATAGCGGGAGGAGAATACAGCCGTGGAATAGATTTTTTCTCCACAAAACAGATATTTGACTTTTTATATTTTCTTATTTTTTTGTTGATGCGTCACATAAGAAAACAATATATTGAATGATTGCATTGGGAGTTGGGGAGGGGGCATGCATAGATTGCATGTATGAACGGTGTGGTATTTTCTCCGAATATGCAAAAACCTGGGGGTGGAAGGTGGAGTCGGGGGGAGGGACTTTTCTGAGTACTTGCCAAAACAGGGGAATTTTCGCCGAGGGCGTTTTCGGAGAGAGGGGATTTTCTCCGGCCACAACCACTGATGGAAACGAATCGAAGAACACATTTAGCATGGATGAAAGAGACTAGATCTTTGGAGCACTTCCGAAAAAAGTCATGCTAAGAACTGTTGAATGTACAATTTCTTTGTTTAGCTGACATGTTGTGATGCTATTGCTTTAAAGCATGGGACAAGAAGAGCCCTCAATGCACTGGACACCTCGCTGAGTCGGACCAATTAACTCAGTTCCACCAGTGTCCGGTTTATTGAAGTCTTACTGTAGTGTTTTTTATAATTAATTACTTTAAAGCGGACTGCAATAATTTCAAGTTGAAAGCCCAATATAGCGGATTTGTTTCATGAGATGTGTCCCAAAAGAAAAGCAATCACAGGGTTTTAATTGAATCATTTCAATATCGAGAGAAGAATTTCTGTGAATTTTTCTTTGCAGTGACAAATAAATCTACATAAATGAACATAATGAATTTAATATTTAGTGTTATTTTAAATAATTGTATTAAAACTGCCATTGATAAATTGCTGGTCATATATATATATCTCGCTACCTGCTCATTTCCTTCACGGGATCACGTTTTTAACAATTGACCATTTCATTGCGTAGTTATTTGCTTTAACCAACTCTAGTATATGTACTTCAGTTTATCAGCTTTTCCTTTTCACATGAGACTCTCAAATGTTAATATTTCAGAAAGTATATGTTTTGTTATTAAGAAAAAATCAGATTTGGCCTAAGTATGTAAGACACAAAGGCAGGAAACTTTTCAATGCCCATCAACAATATGGTCAGTATACCAAAAACTTTAAAAGCTAGTCTTCGGCGTTTTAGTCACCTGATTTAATATGTTAGCTGAAAGCAGCTAATAATTACGAAAATAAATTGGAAGCTATTCTTCAGTGAGTTAGCACCTTACATCCGTTAATTACACTTAATCGCTACTCATTTCCCGCAGTATATACATGTCGGTATTATATTACAGAGCACATTATCTATTATAGCTTTATGTAGCATGAGAACAGAACACGCTGAACAATAAGTCTGGTATGAAATAAAATGAAACGAAGTGTAAATTTATAATAAAATGATAGCGTAATAATATGGACATAGCAACTACAACTCATTTAAGAATACGGTTTTAATATAACAAATTTAATGACAAATAAAGAGTTAATACCTTTTTAAAGTTACGTTTGACCAAATTAGAAAATAGTTTGAGCCAGGATATTCCGCAATCGTTAATTCTTTAATAAAAGCAAGATTCATAGGTCGATGGAGACCTTGTTTGTCCACGGTTCCTTTAGACTGTCTGCAAAAAACTTTATTTTAATCTAACTTTGCCTGCCTTTTGTTTTCTTCTTTTTCCATACTGTTTTTATAACTTCTCTCTTTTGTTTCTTTTTTACAAACCGATAACAAAACTTCTTTTGAGAAAAATGTAATTCTAACGCTTTTTAAAATTTGTAGTTTCTATTTAGACTACGATACGTGGTAATATTTACGGTTTTCGACATATAACACAACAAGCTTCAATGCATATCATTGGGCTCGTGATTAAAAATGAAATTGCATCTTCAAGTAGTAAATCCTTGGTGTTGAGTTTAAGAGCAAGCATTTAGTTTCATTTAAAAGACAATGTCCACAATCCATTGGATTTGAACACTGTTTTTGCTGTCGCGAGGTTGCTTTAGAAGTCGGTATAATTCGATACTGTAGTAGAAGGCATGATCGTATCATTGCGAAACTTTTCCAAGTTGTTCGAGTCCATACTGCAGTTTAGCAAGAATTTTCTTGTCCTGCAAGGCTGAATTTTATCTGCTTATAGATACACATTATTTTTCGATAAAGAATGTTGTATGGAGTTATTTAAAACAGCGGCTTTCCTAGGACACTGGGTCAACATCGAGTGAACATTTTTTCGATCTTATTATTACAAATACGATAGACAGAGGCACAACATGTAGAATAATGCTGAACTGATTATTTCAACAGTTTTAGAACCGAAGGTACACTTGCTCGTCATCACTTTACCCCTAAACAAAGAGTCACTTATATAACGCAATACCTTCGAGCTCTACTATATATATTTGCATAGATACAAAATTATACAAACCATGCAAAACCTCACGTCAAAAAGTACTTGGAAAGTGCTGCAACAATTTCAAAAATACATTGGGAAAACCCAAAGCTAGCCTGACTTTTGTTTAATTGCCTTAAAGGTATAATTCTAGCAACAAACTTTTACTCCGGGCTAACTGTTACACAATACAACAGTTGGGTTCAACACTTCTGGGTTTAAATAAATAAGTATGAATTTTTCAGAATGTCTCTTCATTTAATTGGCAAGGCGTTAAAATGTCCCTGTTTCTGGAACAATATTCGTAACATGGCGAAAACACAGTTCTTCTGTAAGCTATCTGGCATGAAATAGATGGCTTTCTCTAATCTCAAATTAATCCAATACATTCGTCATCAATCTTGTCGAGTTGCAAAATTTCTCTGTCTGAGCTGAATATGAAATGCACATTTCGTTTTCCCTGGTTCCTTGCCTGTCCTCATAGATGAGAATTTAAAGCATTAAGGGTCAGTTCATTATGTAGCTTTGCCAAAATCCATTAAATATTGTAGTTTATTTACCAGTAAAGCAACGATTCTTATTACCCCATGCTACATGCTGATACGAACGACACCGACGAAAGTTGCAGAGCTCTGGAATGGGCTCATTTCTTCATAAACACAAAAATATGATCCCTCAAGCAAAAGTCTAACGATAAAGCAAGTGACTTAAAAAACTACTGTGCACAGGAACTATTTTACTGTCGCTCTCTTCCTTTCAAATACGGCAACTGCCAGTTGCCTACTGCTTATCAGTTTGTATCAAAAGTACATTGTTAACACTTGACAAGCCATTACCTTGAAAGGGTTATATGAATTTATGCGAGCAGCCGTTCGTCCTTTTTTCTTGACAGTTTTTCCGATTTTTTGTGTCTTCTTCTTCTCTGACACTATGGGCCCTGCGATCATCAAACTTGGGACTTAGGAAGAGCTTGATCTGAACGTGTGCATGTCACCTTTTATTTTCGTCTTTGATTTCGTTTTCTTTGTTAAAACGCCATGTGAAAAGAGTGTATTTTTGCAAGTAAATGCAGAGCATTTAAAGTACATCACAGAACACAGTTGCTGAGCTTTGTGCGAACTCTCACTACGTAAATAGATAACACGGCGTATGCCTGCTCATTCAATAAACCCTTAAGCCAACAAAAACCAAACACTACTCGGCTTATGAGGCGTATTCAAGCTGTGTTGTTTGCAATATATTATTCAAGAAATAACCCATTGAAGGACGTATTTTTGCTTTTTAATTTTTGTCAAGTGTTTAACATTTCGCTAGCGAAATAAGGTCCTAGTCTAGAAATTGAGACAGCAATTTCTCTTCTTCCTTGATGTCATTTAAACATAAATGATTGCGCCAATCTCATGAGACTATGAGTGAAGGTATCGATGACAGAGAGCGTGGTGATTTCAGTTACAGAAGAAAATTTGCTTGTTTCATGCAAACAAATGTGCAATTTGTCATTGAAATTTTAGATTCCAAGAACTCGCAAAATGTGCTTGTATGCAACAATAATAAACAACATAATAAGGACAATAGTAACAGTATTAGTAGCAGTATTAGTATAAGTTACCAGTGGTAGAAGTTGTACATATATTCTTTTTACACATATTACTGTAGCACGTCAAAACAAACAGAATTTCAATAACACTTAACAGGCCATACAAGTATCTACCGCAAAACCGTGTAAAACCTGATCACGTATGAATATGTTATCAGTTATTCCACTGACCCTGCCAATCAAGTCTATGGAAGCATGTTCAACGTGTTACGGGGTAATATTCGACTCATAAATACCCCTCGACCCCAACCATCACCACTACCCCACCACCACCATCACAAAGAAATATGTGTCAGTCAAATTTGATTTTAATCCCCAAGAATAATCCATCAGTCCCTCGTCTCTGATTTATTATTTATTATTACTGAATTGTTGTGCAATATTGACATCAGTCGTATGATGCTGAAATGCATAGAAATGTCACGTTAGGACTTTATTTAAAATATCTTGGGTTTCATTTACATTTTTATTTCATTCCACGACATGAAAAGAAGTAAGAAAGTGAAGGTTTCTGTCATTAAAATACACTGGGTACAATGGGCAAAACTATCGCTTTAAGTCCAACTTAGTGCTTACGGCTGCACTAGTAGCGTGATTTGTTTTTCGGTAGAACAGAACAACTGGATTGAATTTACATACTTCCCCTATACCATGTGGTATTCGTGTTACATGTTTTTGCAGTGGCACACTTAATATCGTTCTGTCCATCTTGATCTTTTTTGTGTTCTGAGATGGGCATTCTAGCAGATTCAGTTGCAAAATCGACTTGGCTATTATGTCTCCCCGAACAACTGAAGACATATGTTTCTATTTATACGTTCTGTGTGTGTGTAAATATGCACGTGTGTGTCAATCTGTTTTGAACAAGCTCTTTCAACTTTTGGCCCTTGTATTGAAATTAAGCAAGGCATTATTACGTGAAAATTGATCTTTTGTCAAGTAAAATATCTCGACAGCGGAAATTCGGATCGGCTTTAAACTCGGTGTATACGTTATGGCCGTAAAGTAAAATCTGTGAGCTAAAACAACCTAATGTAAATCTATGGTTTCATATTGGGAAATAATGTAGTATTTTACAGCAAGTCTTAGCTCTAATGCCTCGATCGAAAATACTTTTGAGACGCGTTCATTGCAAAAGAAAATAACTTAACTGCTATGGAAACTGAAATACAGAAATATTGATGTATAACAAGTAAACCGCCGAGCTTGGAGTGGAGTCGATGCCCGTGCAGCAGACAACAGACAGCGTGATGCTAAGACAGAGCTCCGCCTTGAGACAGTCCTTTCCACCGCCAATTTGGTTGTAACTGATTTCGCTTGTTTCAAACTGGAGGATATAACAGTTCTATAGCGGTCATTCTTTTTGTCCCGCTCTCTATGCTATCGACTATTTGAATCAAAGGGTTAACGGTCAGGGATAATCGCGCACGCAAGAGGACACAGCAGATTAATGCAACCTACATAGAATGGATACGCATACCCAAGACTACATTTTAAAGCTAATTTGCAGTATGCGGCCCAGATCTTTGGCAACAGTAAATGCATGAGGTGGACATATCCCGTATTGGTGACTTTGCATGTAAATTTCCGCCCCAGTGCTTTGTTTTTGTTTTTGCTAGTGTCTGATGTTTGTATCCAGCAATAAAGTACAGATATCATAGAAATTATATATATTTATGTTTTGCACTTGAACCAAACTACAGGCTAAAAAAATTATGGAAGTTTGTTATGTATTTATGTATTTTTATGTAGATTTTTATGTATTTCTTTGGAATGTGCTTTTGAATAAGCTTGTAAAAATATTATTGAAACTTACTGGGTAATTAAATGGCATTCTCAATTGTGTTTTCTCCGGTTTGTGATGTTTTTAATCATCTTAGATTATATTGGTGCAATCTGAGGGGTGAGGTATAGTTGTTACCAATCAGTTTAACTGTAATTAAAGCATAATCCCTCAATGTGTGATGGATTTTAGACCAAAGCGCACAAGACTGAACTCGTGGACTATTCCACTCTGGCCTATGACGGATTATATGGGTTTTTGCTACATTGGTTGCATTGTTTGCATTGTTGCATTGGTTGCATGTTGTAAGTTTCAAATATGAAACAAAACAGTCTGGAGAATATGTGTTTTTGTTTCATTTTATTTTATCCGCGCGTAATGTCCTATCCAGGGTGAAGTCCTAGGTCGGGTGAAGTCCTCGCGGTTAAATTCCTAGTTTCGGCTAAAGTCGCAGCGGGTAAAGTCCCACTGTGGGTAAATTCTTCCGCGGGTAAATTCTTGCAGGTAAAGTCCACGCGGGTTAAATTGCCACGGGGTTATTGTCCTGTTTCCTGCATCGTCTAACGCATTCCTCTTGGGTATTCCAGATGATAAAAATTCAAACTAGTTAATGAAATTCTAGTTAATGTTTATTAAAACTTTGATGACATTTTATTCACAATCTAAATTATTTCAGCTCTACCAGTGTAAGGTACTTGGGATACTAGCCACAAGACGAGATAAGGTTTGCAAAATATTATATATTACGTTATGTTGTTTTATCTAAATCTTGCCCCAAAAAATCAGACTGATGCAATCATTGTAATCACTACAGCAGGCTCTGACAATAAGTGCGGTATTGCTTTTAGGTCTTCCATTAATTGCACTAAATTTCTACTCGGCTGAAGGGAAGATCTTGTATGATCTTAGCGGTTTGAAGAGGGCCGTTTTTCGAGAGGGCCGGTGTAGCAATATATCTTGCAACCTGTAGAGCTTCCCCCTGAGGAAAAATAGACTAGGTTATCTTCACCCCGGGGGGAAGGAGACTGGTATACCCAGAAAGCAGTCCCATATGGGGACTATGTACAATATATGTGGGTTTTCCCACGCATAAATAATATGTGTTTTGTTTTGGAAATTCCCATGTAGTTACGTGTGATTTAGGAGAGTGTGGACTCTTTCTGATGTGTGTTATGCGCATGTGAACCCATGCATTTTATACGCATATATTTCCGTGCATTTTATATGTGGGAATTCCCACGCATATTAAGCATGGGATTTTAAAGGAACGACCCACCCTGGGCATACACGATAACTCCGCGAATACACAGACATGAACCTTTATAACTATAGTGCAGTTATAAAGTACTCCTTAAAAGAATGTTAAGCATAAAAATTTTAGTGAAATTGGTATTTCCATGTCTACCTTTCTATTTCACTTAGGAAAAAGGCAGCTTTCCACCAAATATGCAGAATTTAGCAAAATTAAAATATATTATCGCTCAATGGCGGCTGTTTCCTGTCTGCGATAATAAGCCCACATTGCCAGACTGCGTATATTTCCCCATGCCTTTTCCTGTGGAAACTTGCACGCATTATATACGTATATTTTACATGAGAATGCCCATGTGGGAAATCCCGCATAAAATATACGTGTAATATACAAATGACTTTTAATGAAATTTTGGGTGGGAATTTAAAAGTATAATATACATATTATATGCGTTTACTTACCCATCTATTTTAGAAGTTGAAAATTCTACGTATATTATACAAGTGAATGCCCAACGGTTGGCATTACGCGGGAAAAACCATGCAGTTTATGTGTGTATGTTGGGAGGGAAAGCCTATGTATATTATATGTAGAGTTTTGTACGGAAATCACACCGTGGGAATGTCCACGTGTATTACGCATGTTTTCTATGTGGCCATGACAACGTCCAACGTCCCCACGTAAATCCCACCTAAAAACAACGAAAAATTATGCTAACTCCCCCCTCCCCGAGCATTTTTGCCCCTGTTCAGCTTCTCCCCCACCAGGGCTAGCTCCGCCGCCCCCCACCCCGTATTTTTTCGTTTTTTTTTCTTACTGTCCCCTGCCCCCGCCCCCAGGCATTTTAGCTGTCCCTGTTTTTCTCCATTTATCTTTTTTCCTGCTGCTGAATCAAAGCCACAATTGTACCCCGTCTTTATCCTCCTTGTAATATCTGACTCTGTCATAACCAAATTTAGTAAGGTTAATCTGATCGCTTAATCTTCGTTGCATTTACCAATGACAATCACATCGCAACTGTATTGAAATAAAACGAATCCAGATTACTTTTGTTTTAATTTTTATTTATGTATTGCAACAGGCGATTAGAACAGCTAGATAAGAAACCCCGGGTAATTTTTAGTTGCGGCATAAGACTATAAGTAATTGACTGCTGACTGTAAGTATAAATTGGAAGCTTTTTCACCACCTGGTATCACTTTTTAAATAAATAACAATACTAAGAATCTCAATGAAATTCATTTTGCGGCAAAAAATTACTCCGAGATGAGATGTTACTCCTCACAGGTAAGTATAAATAGTCCGGTATATTTCGTCTTGAAATTCATAATTCAAAATGGAATCGAAAGTTCGGCTGCTGAACAAAAAGCATTAAACCCACCTGGAAGGCTGAGAAAATCCATTCCAATGATTTACATTGTGCACATTCACCATCGCTACACTCCCGTTTATGACCTTTAACCCTTGTTGAAATTGGCAATTGCATTTTTTAATTGCACAGATTGGTTATTATTGTTCAAAATTGAGCATTTATCAAATAAAAGAGTATCGAAGTTAAGTTTTTGTGGCATTTGTTGAGTTATGTACGGAGGGGGCAAAATATCTCAGGGAGGGGGGGACAGCCTAGTCTAGCTAGCCCCCCCCCCCCCCTCCAGGGGGAGCTGTACAGGGGGAGGGGGTAGCTAGCCTGTTCTACCGGTGTAACAGCCTAGAATATATCCCCGCCCAGAATATACCCGGGGAATAATTTGGGCTATAAATTGTATCTTCAATTTTTAAAGCGAAAATGATTGACTTAAACACAAAAATCAGTAGTTCCAATGATGAGGAGAAAAACAAGGGCTTCTGGCCTAATGGTTTGGTTGGTGATAATTTACAGCCCTCCACGGCCAAACAACATCCATGTAATCACAAGGCTCGCGGAGGTAAATTTACATTTCAAAAGGTTGTTAAGATCTAGCATGCCATCGCTAGGACAGTGCCTCCACCCCCACCCCTCCCCAACCAAAGAAAGTACTTAATTATAGCTAATGTTATTTTAGGAAATTGTACTTAAAGGAATCTTTTTTTCTCGAAAAGTTGCAGGTTAGGTTGTCACAATTGCCGTAGTTATTACAGTAAACAGTTGTCACTGCAAATGGTGATCAGAACTGCAACGGACTGTAGCAGTTTCCGGAAACAAAAAGGAATTGAGGGCTTGGGAAGGGGAACATAGAAAAATTTTCAGCCTTTTGAGAACCTTTCACCACCGACCCCCCCCCCCCCCCCCCCGCAACGAAAAATCCTTAATTCGAAGATATCCGTGAGCAAATTCTAGTTAGTTCTGACTGCATGTGACTATGAAGGGGGGAGGGGAGAAGCCTTCGTACCCACTAACCTGACTATGAACGTGCCCCACCAGAGTGGGCAACTCGCTATAACTTCGCTAACGAGGCTACAGTCTATTCCCTAACGCAAAGGACAACGGACTAATAAACTGTGCTCTCGAAAACATGACATGTGCTTTGGCAGCGTGGCCCCACCCTCTGGAGGGTCCCACCACCATTACCCTCCACACAAAAGTCCCCACAACATATTCAGCTGGACAATTTCTTTACATTTTATACAAAAACCTTAAAAAGATTTCTTCCACTTCACTTCGGCTGAAATGTGAAGCTATTAGATAGAATTGAGGTGGGACTATCGTCGCCGCACACATGTATCAACCAGTTCCCCGGAGGACTCAACCCCTATTGTTTGCTACTCACATATAATTCTTGAGCATAACTGCAGACAATTCGTCGGGGGTTTTCCACAGCATTTACGGGATAACAACCAGATCCATCGGCTTAAGGAAATATCTCTTTGGAGCAAGCAAGTTTCATCAAAACTTTAATGCCTCATTTATTGAGGAAGAGGTCGAGATTAAGCCCATCCATATTGCTTGGGAAAATTTTTAGAAAGAATATATTTGTGAAAGGGAAAGTGGGGAAAGTGGTTGAGATGCAGTTTTAGTTTGGAGCATTTAAATTGGAGGCTTCCGTAAGTCCCTCGGGGATCAACACGGGGACACAATTAGTTTGGGGGCATCAATAAATAAATTTTCTCGCTTACAATAATTGAGAATGAGAGGGGTACATAAAACAAGAGTAGTTCACCGTCGTGTTATAACATTCTTTACATGCCAAGTATCCTAGATGCTACGCCAATTAAAAGGTTTAAAAACTCGTTTGTGTGCGTGTGTGTGTGTGTGTGTGTGTTTTGTTTTTGTTGTTTGTTTGTTTGCTTTTTTTTTTGCCTTCAAAAAAAATTGGCTCTCTTAAACTACACGTTTACCTTTTTAAGAATCTGTTTGCTTATTCATTATTATTTTTTGTTATCAAAATATCACATTCAGTGCTTCGTCATCTCTGGCAGTTCCTTCCAATATAAAACACATTCTTGCTTCATAAACAGTTTCTTAACGTTACATATTTTTCTGCAAACTGTACCTCCCCTCTCTCCCTTTTTATCTGTCGAGCTTAGCGTTCTTATAAATGTTAATAATTGGTTTAGTCCGATAGATCAGCGACAAATCTTGACAGCTAAACCCAATCAACTGTCAAATGACGGCGGAATTCCTTAATTTACTCATTTGGTAACTTCCTGTCTAACCATGAATATATTGCAATCGAAAGATGGAAAACTGTTGCGACCTTAACAAAATGAAATCTTGCTAATAAAAGACATGAAAGAAGTCTAAAGTAATGAGTACTGACCATGCATAAATGCAGGACTTAATCTGTCCCCCAGCTTGTCTGACCCTGATATGGTGGGAATATTTTAGTCCTGCTCTGGGATTCACACCGCTGCGTGACATAAAACATGAGAACGTGGGTACAAGGCCCAGATTCCGCATATATTTGCAATAAATCTTGACGATATTTCTCTGTTCTTTCTTCTCCGTTCTTTTGATATCAGTAGCCGCAACAAGAAGAAAGTGAGTCGTGTGCCCAAAGCTGTTAACAGATCACCCAGCTACCATACATTGTGTTCAAGCATTTCGTATTATTGCAAGGACTATCAATACAGTACGCACGTGCGGGGATGGGTGGATAGGAATGCGCCCACATGTATGTTGTAGTTAATTGGTGACGTCACAATGTGTGTTTTTATTGAATGACCTTAATTGATCTGTTAAAGGGAGTTCCTCCTAAAGGCACACTTCTGTGGATATCTTTGTAAATTTCGAAATGGTAGCCTTTTTTACCGTGCGGACACATTGCCCAACTACCGCTTCCCCGCCCTCCCTTACTCCGTACACAAATTTGTGACATCACCCGTGTGTTCTAACACCAAACGCACAGCTCAAGATTTCATAGGTACGTATCTTAAAGGTGATCACGGAATGCTCATTTCATTTTGTGCTTTCAGTTAATATTCTTTCTCACTTAAAACTCTCTCAAAGAACAGAAGGTTTTTAAAAGAACTATTACCCTTTTCACCTAACAGTACAAGTTATAATTTTTCCAGCAAAACGTCCCTAAATAAATAAACAAAAAACTTTAACAAAAACAATGCTGAATGTTAACCATAGGTCAACTTTAAACAATCCAGATTGAAATCTAGGGGCTTGAATGGCAATGACAGGTCAACACTGAAAGCCTTCAAATTGTGCAACGCATCAGCGATTCCTTCCGCTTTGGGTGTCGGTGCATGAGATAATATCTGAACCCATGTCCCCGTACTAATGCCTCCACAGAGAGACATCATTCTTCAGCTACGACACTCGTAAAGATTTTGCATTATATCTCGAAATCCAGTAAATTCAATGAAACAAGACAAAAAGAATATCGCAGCATGGAAAACGTTTTGGGAGTAGTATGATAGGTCGTTAGGGGCATAACGTTAGTTCCTGTCGGGATTAATTTGATATATTTATAAATCCCATCGCCTTTGCGGTTTTTGGCTTATCAGGGTGAAAGCTATTACATAGAACACTGGGGCCGATCATATCGTGGCAATCAATTGGAACCATGGGAAAATAGTTATTATTTAATGTTAGTCGGCATGGATTTGCATGCCAATTGTATGGGAAATACTTTCTTTGTTTCTGGGAAATGTTGTCAAAAGTTGAGACACAATTTTATGCTTTGTTATGTTTGTTCGCAGCATTTTTATGTAGTTTTCGGGAAACTAGTTTTTTGCTTTTTTGTTGAGAAAAATTTTTTAAATAACAATAATAAGCTTGAGATTTTTCAATTCTTTTTTAAAGTTAAAAATGTCCTTTGGAAAAGATTTTTGAGAAAAATAATGAACTCTTAATTGGAAGCTTTCTTTTTAGTCCCCTCTTATTGCATTGAAGATGGGCGTAACCTCTTTAGAATGTGCAGTAATACCCCTGCATTGAAAACCAAGATCCCATGAGCATCTATAATTCAATTGAACTAAAGCGAGAACATCCCTCTTGGTCTCTTAGTTCGTTAGATAAGTCACTCTGAATTTGTGAGGTTATCTGTAAAGCAACTGCCTGTGTGATTATGCAGTTGGAATCAACCACCTGGAATCACCTTAATTGACCCCCTTGGCTTCTAGCCGTTGACAGGAGAATCTGTCAACATGTTGACACCACTCAGACATCGAGCACTAAAGAGATCACATGTTGTTTTTGTCTTTGTACGGTGAAACTACGTGCATTTAGTCCGGTTTTAAAGCCAGTTGCAAAAGGCAGTGTCGAAAATATTGAAGTATGGGGGTTCTTTTCCTTTGGAGAGTTACAACTTGTGACATATACTTTTGATGCGGTTGTAACATTTAAGAGTGTGACTAACTAGCTTTTTCATTCATTATTATTTCCTTTATGTATATCTAGTTGAAAGATGTCAGCATATTATTGTGTGTTAAGTATGATCTCCCTTAACTTAAGGTATTTTTATATATTTTATAATATTTGTGATGTCTGAAAACGCATTTTCAGTGTTTTACTTCCGGGTAAATCCTTTTCACTCCAACATTCTGGTCGCCCGGCTGGTCGGTCTATTTCTTTTTTTTTTTTCTTATCAGAATATTTTTCAGACCCGCTCGGATTTGCTTTTTTTAATTGCGATTTTAGTGACTCGGGGAAGTGAGACGTGGTTATTTCGTTCCTCGCCTTGCGATCGGAATAGAATTATTTATTTTTGGATTTTTAAAGATAACCGGCATTTCCGGAAACTTTCCCCAATTATACCCTTTTAATATAGTATATAGCAAGGGTTCTTTAACACTATATAAAAAAATAACCCCATTAACAAATATTTGAGAACTACCACACTGCCATCGACCATAACCAAAGTTCACACCTTTTGGATTGACTATTTTTACAAGTGAAAACAAAACCTGGAAATCTCCTGTATCCTGTAGCCTGAGCAGTTTTTCAATCACTCACTTTTCGATTTTCAGCAAAAAAACTGCAATAAAATTTTTAAAAAGAAACTTTAGAACAAAAAGTATGTTACTCCACAAAATGTGGTGAGTTGGCTGATCTCCACGTTTAGATAGCTTTCCCTGGAATGTCAGATCTTGATCCGGGGTGTAGGTATACAAATAAAACAATAATTGTGTCGTGCGGTTTGAAAGACCCCAACCAATGAGAAGCGAGCTATAACCATATGACATGAGGACATTCAAATATACACCGTTGTTGTTCAACCGCCAACCTCTTCGGCGGTTCGGTCTGTTGTGTATAACACCTTTTTACTCCGCAGACCCCACTGGGGATTCCGCAAAAAGACTACTTATAGAAAAAAGAAACTACATTTTAAAGTATCCATCCGCTCTGTGTTTATACGTGACAGATACTCATTAGAGATCAGCTGTTTTATAACAACGATTTTTCACAGACTGTGATCATGTGACATATTCCCTGTCCTGGCATGTTGCATGCTTGTTTAAAAGTGAAATGATTTTTAGTGGTTATTCTTTTTTTACAATACACAAATAAACAAAACACTACTCTATTGTAACGAGTAATCACGTATTCGAAAGCAAGGGGCTATGGCGTAAACAATTCATTAAAAAACACGGCTTCAGTTAAAATCTGGTCCCAAGTAAAATGTAAAAAAAATGTATATGACGCAAGCAATGATTGTGTTGTTGTGTCTAAGCGTTTCCAGTATAAACAGTAAATATGAGTTCTTTCTGTCCGCTTTACGTTTTCATAAAACTCGTCATATAGCTTCTTCTTGATTTCCATTTTCGCCGCTGTGAAACGTGATTTAACTGCAGTAAGAGCATAAAATCTCTTGAGGGGTTTTGCAGTAAAGAGAAACACTCCATCCTAAAGCATAGAAGATCCATACACTTAACTTACTATATCCATGAGACTTTGATATGCTTATGCTTATACTATTGCTGAAGTTTTCAAAAGTCTATCTTTCAGCAAATCGCCGGATTCTTGGGGATGAGTTTGAGATCTGAGGGGATCATAGACCCGTCTCTACTTTTCCATTCAGTTGCATTCTGAATGTAATACGGATTGAGAGATGGTTATTTCTATGCTAATGTTGAGTTAATGAGACACGAAATTATATGAATGTAATTTTCACTTCAGTGATACGTGACGAGGTTTGGTGTAGTCTACTACCACTACGATAGGAACATATGGGCAGGCGACTGACCTGACGTAAGGTTGAGGTTCGGGACAGGTGGGAAGGGGGTAGAGAGAGCTGGTAGCGGAGTGATCAGTGCTGAAGAGATCTCTAGAATACGAGGGGGGGTCACTCAACGAGAATTTGGTTACCATGCGAAGCCATGATTTTCTAAAACGACCACTAAACGCTTAGCGCTTTGTTTAAAAAATACCCCATTTTGTTAACGAAACTCGATCATCAAGAAAAAATCCTCCTACTAAATACAAAGTGTCAAACTTAAAAAAAAACCACTGTTCATCAAACTGTACATTTATGAGTAAGTACCTAGCTTGAATGCACACGTAACTGTAATCCACGAACGAAAACCAGACAGACCCTTAAAGTGAGTGCAATTCTGAGTCCAGCATTTTTCGAGCAGTTCCAAAAGAACTCCTCTTTTTGTGACCAGTGCGGAGTACTTCTCCATGCAATATAAATGACCGCCCGTTTTTAACGAAATTGGCATTCTGCACTAACCGCATGTGACCCTAGAATTACCTCCCCCCACGCCCTCTCCCTCTCCTTCTTTCTCTCGTCATGAGAAGCACGGTAATATATATGCTACCGAATACAACCACCTCCGGGAGTGAGGGTGGTAAATTAAAAAAATTTAATCTAAATCGAAGAAGATGCTCATGTCAGCGTTCTGGATCGTATTTTAATCCAGGAACGAATCCAGTTTTTTTTCAAAGATTCTTACCCAGCAACATGCAATAATAGATTTTATTTCTGGTTATTCAAAATATTTGGAAACACATCAATTAACGAATAAACAAAATCATTTTATCAAAAAAATCGAAACACCACCGCCACCACCACCACCACCACCACCACCGCCGCCACCACCAAAACTACCGCCATCGCCACCACCGCCACCACAAGCACCAGAACCATCGCGTAGCTAATATTGTCCTTATTCAATCAAAAATTCAAGCTGAGTTGTGTTTAATTAGGGGTCTCCTCTGCAGTATACGTACGCAACTACACCCACTTCCAGTACGAAAAAAATCTGTGACGTCACCATTTCACTTAAGCATGTGTCCGCAAAGCGCTGCCCCCTTACCCCTTCGCGCGTACGCACTCTACGGATGACCTTTTATTTCATGAAATCAAAATAGAACAGGTAGTTAGCAAAGCTTCACTGCTTTTTACCGCAAAAATAAGATTTGGCGCCGAAAAGAAGTCTCGAGATAAGTGCATTGGAAACCAGAAAGACTATGTCTGCACTCGAAATAATCAAGAAACTTGAATATAAGTCAAAAAATACTTCATATGGAGACTATGGTTATCAAAAAAAGTCCCCAAAATGTGTTAAGACGAAGACATCTTTATGTCCCGCAATGGTCGCCATTACTGACCGATGTCCGTTTAGTTTCTTTGTAGTTTGAGTTTGCTTGGTCTGTTACTTGTAATGATATTGATGTTCTTGTGCGATTAGATATGATTAATAACCTCAGAAATCTCCAGCCGTAGTGACTAATTATTTTATGAAACAGGCTACATATTCAGCTGCACCCAGAAAGCTTCATTTTTTGTTACTTTTTGTATGCACAGTTTCCTTATAAATTTGAAGATATAATATATATATATATATATATATATATATATATATATATATATATATATATATATATATATATATATATATATATATATATATATATATATATATAATTTTACAATTTTCAGACCTGAAGACTAAGAACGGCTATAGTTTGCTGTAGTTTACCCCTTTGACCTGCAATAAACCCATTCTTACATCTGATTTGTAAGATGACATCGGGACCGTGATATGGGGTATTATGCTCAGACCCTTCTCCCGTACACTGACGAAATCTGTGCCTGTTAAAATCAATCGAATTGTAAAATAAGCATAACTGATGCCTTTATCCCACACATATTCAGGGTGACGGTTAAATTTTAAATGAACATAAGAAATCTATGCTAGATAATGTCCTCCGCGATTTATGTGTTTCACCTGTGCCACCCCCCCCCCCCCCTTCCCCGTCTTGGTTCGAATTCACCCATGGATATGCGTAAGATGTCATACGTTAGATCTCATACGTTAGGTACGTTAGTCTAAAAAGTCCCCACTGTCAAACCATACACAGCGATCGTTTCGAAGTGACCAAAGATCAGTGCTCTTTTTCCGAATTGTCCAAGTTTCGATCGCTATTTCCATAAAAAATGTTCGGTCATTTTTTTCTGATTTTGTTTTCAAGCTTCAACGATCGCTTTGACTTTCATTTGACAAAAAAAATTAGTGATTTTTTTCTAAGTTTTTTCAGGAGCAATCGTGCATTGCTGTTATTTTGGAAAAAGAAGTGACCGCCGGGTGCTCTTGGGGCCATGTCCCTCTACTTTGTTATAAAGTATGCAGTATATGACTTCAACACATTGTTGTATTTTGACATTTAAGAAATATTAAGAGAAAAAAATGTAAAAGAAAAATGGTGCAGAATCATTAGTAAAGGCATTTTCTTCAAGGAATCGAAAAAAAATGCCAAATAAATTAAAAAAAAAAAACATTACGTCTAGGCAAACCAATGAATACCATGATAGAACTTTTTGAAAGCGTTGCGTTTTTTTTTTTTGTGAATTCATTGATCGACCAAATTGTGATATTTTGAAATAAAGCTCACTTAAATGGACTTAACTGAAATTAAAGGGACTGTTGGGAAATATTTGTTGTAAACCTGTAATAACTATCATGCAGATAGGATAAGTATAATAACTACCATGCAGATTGGATAAGTATAATAATAATCATACAGATAGGATAAATATAATAAGCGTCTTAATTAGAAGAACATCTTTTGTAGATTATACGTTGATACTGGAATTCATTGTCAATTTGGAGGAAACTAGGGGAGCACCATCTTTAAATAATCAAAATATTTACCACTAGGAGGTACTGGGCTAGAACGATTTACAAATACGGAACCCACATGACGTAATTTCAAGCTTAGCTATATTTGTCCCTTGTTCTCCCCAGTGAACATGATTTTGTTTTAATTACTGTTTTAAATTTATGAACATTTACCAAGTTGTGACAAAGTTAATGATGCCGAAATCTCGAATTTAATAAGGAATACTTTCTAGGGCGATGTCGAGGGCACCCGCTGAGGATTCACAGACAGACGACTATCTGGAGTGGTGCGGATACTGCAAGAAGCCAATCAGACTTGCAGGTAATGAGATGTTGAACCTCGAGAAACTGCGGTTAAATTCCCCGCTATAGAAATGACCTCTAATTGTTCTTCCTGGTACCTTTTTTTACTTTAGGGGGAATTTAATTTTACAGGTTTATCCTTATGTTTCAGATTTTACGTTCGTGATTTACAGAGATCGAGTCTGATTTACTTAAATATGACGAAAACCTCTGTTTGGGGAATGGGAGTTGATTTGGGAAATTGGAAGGTTGATTAAGAGAATGGGGAGGGGGGGCGCTGATTTGGGGAATGGGGATTTATTTGGGACTGGCGGGTTGATTTGGGGAACGGGGGTTGATTTGGGGAATAGGGGTTGATTTTGGGAATGGGGTGGGGGGAGTTATCTTGGGAATGGGGGGGGGGAGGAGGTTGATCTATCTCTACATATACATGGCATTGCCCCACGTAATATTTCTGAGTTGATCGATCCTTGACCATGCTTCCATTTAACCCTTGCGTAGGAAGCTTGATTTTACATTTGAATCTCTTTTGGCATAACTCACAGCAGCCCTAGACAGCCGTACCTGACTTATTCTTTATATGCTCAATGCATTTTATTGCTAGCAGTCCGTGTATTAGCGTGATATTAATACAAGTTTTCCTTACGATCAAGTACATGGAATGCTCTAGTTGTTATACACAAGAAATACATGTATTTAACTCAACTTTAGTGCTTATTTTTGCAAATTTAAACATAGAATCGGTTAAAATATATTTCAACTTCAAAAAAATAAACATTTAGATAAGACAAGAGATATAATGGTTGGACATTTAGATATGGAAGCCTTTTGTCTCGTATCTCCCACTGACAGTCACAATCCTGATCTTGCAGGATGTATATGGCAATCCTTATGAAATATTTATGAATATGCAATTGGCTTCATTGCTCTGTCATATTTATAAGGGTACCGCTACTACAAGTCTGATCATCTTTCAACTCAAAAACATATGCTGGATAGAAACTCCCTTCCAGGAACCCCTGGGTCCAAGCGTGGACTCCTCTCTCCCATCACACCTTGTGGTCCCTACGGCAGCATAACTTTTCTACTGAACTTAATAAGTTCAACCCCGCCCACCCCCAGTCAAAACGACACCAACCTTCTCTCTCTTTGCGAGCCAAGAAATTTTACAAGATCTTATCTGAGGCCTATTAGAAGCATTAAAAACTTCTCATTTTACGTCTCATTTTACTTCTTGTGCGTGCCGTGTGCAAAATGAAACGCTACTTAAAACTTTTTTACTGGGCCAACACGACTCAGAACTAAACATTACTTTTCGAATAATAATATACGTGGAGTATTCAGTGTACTGGTGTAATTAGTCATGTTCCCGAATTTCTTCTACACATGGTAAATGTCTTGATCACTTTTGAATTAGAAAATTTAGGTGTAAATTCAGGATGAATTTGCATACATCTACTTTCTTCGGACTGATCAAACATAGCTTCGATTCGTTGTTAAGACTTGGGTAACTGTTTCAAATTACCTCACGTTTGAAATAAGAACGTAACATAATATTAATTCACATTACTTTTTAAAGATATGGCAAACATTTGCTCGTTTTTGTTGACAAGGAATTTTATTTCTTGCAAAATACTTTTCGCTAAAAGATTTTACGTCGCTTTTCCGAAGTCTTCTCAGACGTGAAAAATGAAGTTAATTTCTTGCAAAAGGTCTCTATTGTCTCGGAGCTTCTGGCTCAGTATATTTGTTACTTTCACGGCCACTGAAGCAGAAAGGTGCAAATAGCCAGTACGTCACATGCCACAGTGGTATAACGTCACGGCTGCCACGTGACCTCGTTACAGGATACACCCATTTTCCATCTGGTCAAAGCTACTTGAGGCAATACCAAAGGTGACTGGGGACTGTTCTCGGTCTTGATGGGGTTTAATAAAGCAGCAAGGGCGGAAAGCAAAATGGAGTGTCCCTTTGAGTATAGAGGAAAGAACCACCACAGAAACCGGACCACCTCACAAACAGATCCACTTTTCAATAGTCACCTTCTTGGTACCTTCGCGCAAAGATCGCAAAAATCTTTGCTTCAACTATGAAGAGCCCCACAAAGTACAAAAAAAAACATGGCGCGGGGAACCTGTTACGACGTCCAAAGCAATATTTAAGAAATAAGCCAATGTTGTCAATGGAGATGTTTCGGCTACATTTTTTACAAATTATAAAGGAATGATACGGGGAAAATATCAAGACTATTTTTTTTAACATGCACGCTTTCAAATTTAAAAAGCCATCACATGATCTTTTAAAAAAATATTTTACATATTACGTTGCCCCTTTTATAGCCAGTTTGCTTGTAGCACAATAGAATTGAATAGTTTTGCTAGTTTTTTTCTGTCATTTCTTTATACCAACCTCATTCGGTCGAAAGGCAAAAACCTTGCAGCACCTTGAATCGCCAAAAATTCATTCTTCAGCCACTTAGCAGATCGACGGTAAAAGACACAAGACTTTAAAAGAGGTCCGCATTTTTACCCCCTCCCCTCCTACCCCTCTCCTCCCCCCTCTCTCTTCATCGAACCCCACCACTGTAGCAAATGCCTTATCAATCATATCTGAATTCCATTTAACCATTGCTCATGACCGCAGAGGGGTTGAACTCCAAACTACAGCTGAGAGCGGATGGCGAGGGATAACCGAGAAAGGGAAATTATGTGGTTCTCAGGAAATTGACTAGAGGAATAACGTGATGATATCATTTAGAACAGGGCATTACACATTGATCAGAGCGATTTGTTTCCGGCTGATTAAATATGATTGTCCAAGGAGGCAATATTGTAAAGCTTTAGATCATTTGAATTGTTTCAATTTTGTTTTGTTTGTAGAATTGAATTAAAATATCTAACTGAGTTTTCGAAGCAGCCTCTAAAAAGCATGAAAACGGACCGTTGGAAATGCGGGAAATAGGAGAAATATCTTTAATTATTTTAGTATTAACAACTTTAATAATTACTTACGTTTCAATTTGCTTTTTGTTTTCGCAATATATTGCTGTTTTAGTTTATAATTTTGATGACATATATTCTTTTAAAATAAGCCGACGATTTCCCTGTTTGCTCTCAATCAGTTCTTTATGTTTGAGTTGAGTAAAAACTGAAGACATATTTTCTTAGCTTTGGCCGAATCTTTAAGATTAAGACAAGTTCGTTTTTTTTCATGGTCAATCAAATCCTGCACAAAACTGGGGAGGACTTTTTATCTTTTAGTTTTGTTTTTTTTAATGGATCAAGGCCTCTGTGCCTTAGTGGAGTTTGGGAGGCTGAACTCTAGTCCTCACGTCGCTCCGAAGAGCATCCCCCGCCCCCTCTCCCCTCCCCCGTCCACTCACCATCCATGGCGAAGTCCGCTTGACATAAGATTCTCCCCTCGTGATAAAAGTAGAAGACTATCAGCTTCTGAATGCTGTCTGTGTCTGTTGACACGGTTAGATAAGTGCGTCCAATGGCATCTCCGGTATGTGACAGTCACGTCACAATAACATTTCCATCACGTCACCACGATGTCACCATCACATGACCATCACGTCACCATCACGACAACATATCATGTCCAGCGTTGATCGCAACCGTGATTGATAAGTTTAGGCACAAATACAATTTTAATTAAATTGATTGTGATATCATCATTTTGCCAATGTTTGCTCTTGATAACAAGATCAGTGTGTCAACATATCTCCTGAAAATCACGAATAAATGAGAAAAGAAGTCTTATTTCAATATTGTTTGAATCAATTTATTGGGAACATATGGTTCTGAACCACATAAAAAGGAAGAACTATCTGTTTCTCGAAACAACTGCAATTAGCTTGCTGGCAGCATTTTTCACGCGGCTTGTTGGCAACATAGAACAGAATCAGTCTTTAATTATAAACATTTGGGAGGAATAACAATGTGTCGTGTGAGCTTTGTCAAAATTCTAGCTGCACAATAAAAATTAAAATTTTGGCTAGTTGGATGCCGTTATTTTTAGAAAATCAGATCCTCGTGTTGATTTGGCACTCGACGGCAAGTCAATGTCGGGTTTTGGTTGTTTGTGGATGTCGAACATCTACCCTCTGACGTTGGATTGACGTTGTGCAAAGTTTGGAAGTTTATCTCCCGACGTCGTCCAGATGTTTGGAAAGCGTTGGCATAATATTAATCTAGGATCGCCGTCAAAAGTACTAAATCATAGCATGATCACCCTCAGTCACAGCACCCCACCCTCTGGTCATCCTGTCACGTGGGAAACATATGAAGCCGATTTTCATGAATATTTGTAAAAAGTAGGCGGGAACAAAATTTGCGCGCTCGTGAAATTCTCATATTTTATGTCCTCGTACAAATTGACCTGTCATAACTACCATTTCCGGAGAGCGATGACGCAAGGAGTTTGTTTTTTTTTTTGGATGTTAGTCCAACGCCTATCAAACGTCAATTTTCAACGTTCTCTTCAACGTTGCACCAAAGACGCTGATTAGACATCGGAGAAAGTTGTTTTTTGGTTGCCACCAAAAGCAACTTCTAAGCAACATTCCTTACCTAAAGTCTATTCAACGTTGCATCAAAGACGCTAGATGTGTGGTCGCGACTAATCACAACTAACCTCAAATCGATGTTGGATCGACTTTAGAATGTTTATTGTGGGCATTCTGCAAAATTAAGCAACTCACAAGATTTTATGTTCCAGTGTAACATTTATGGTGAAAATACTTTTCTATGCCTAATTCATTTCAGTCTTCAAAAATTTTATGGGTTAAGTTCCAGTTCCAGTTACAAAATATTTTTTGCAGAAAGATAAAAAATAAATCGCGAAAATGTATCACAAAAAGAAACCGTCAATGCAAGGAAAACAAAAAATCCTCTCGATTGATATTCATATTGAAGGAATGTCCCTGCCATTAATTCTTTTTACACTTATAAACTACCAACGGATCCGAAAATGCCGCTGTTTTTTTTTCGGGGGGGGGGGGAATCTGCTGGGTGAACATGCAACGTAGTAAAGACGGAGAGACGTTGGGCAGATGCATCGGTCCGACGTCTGATCTGCTTCGGGATTTGATTGTATATGACAACGTTATATAGCCTTGCTGTGACCAGTGTTGGATTGACGTTAGAGAATGACATCGTATAGGCGTCCATCGAAAGATCGCTGCATAGACATAGGGAAAGCGACACAGTCGAGATAAAATGGCCGCCCTTCCATCACAGCACCACTCCCACTCAAACGCAGCTGTGTTATAATATGTCTTGACGTTGAATTAACGTTGTTCCAAAGACGTTGTCTAGACGTCTGAAAAGTAACAGTTTGGTTACGGCAAGCAACGACGTCTATCAACGTTTGTTATTTGGTCGCTACGATATAACGGCCAACTGGAACTTTTTTCAAACGTTAGAAATTGCTCGATAGATGACGCGACTTCAAACAGACGTTTGGTAGATCCCAATGTTTACAGGGATGGGAAGCCAGTCTGCTGACCTAAAACAGCACTAAACATATCCCAAAATGCACCAGTAAATTTAGCAGCGGGACGCAACTGAAACAAAAATTGTTCTAAAAATACATCAATGTTTACTAGTCTCAGGTCACACAATTTCTATACTGGTTAAACAGATACTACCTGGATAAGCCTAGAGGATTAACATCGTGTAAACCTGAGATTAACAATAGTCGAAAAGCCACCTGAGCTTACGTACGCTATTCGAGATACTTTGGCTAAGCATCTTGGTGAGATTTTACAATCAAATCAGCAAAGTTGCGATGCCAATTAAGTGCTAAAACCCTGTTTAAGACAATTTCATTGTGGAATTTTCCATCCGAACGAGCCTTGAATAAATAATCTTTAAAATGCAACTTTTTTAACTAAATCATAAATATTTACATAATAATATGCCATAATCGGCACTACTTTAAGTGAGTTGTTGGTTTTTGACTATATTGAATATATTTCCATATCCAACGTGGTAATATACATGACAGGCTTTATTAGTTATTATATCTGAACTGTTTCAAGAGCGTTGCAGCTTCAACTATCGCTCAACACATTACCCAACTCCAAAAGGCAATTTCAACGCATAGACCAGTTTAATACTTCATTTCCCCCTTAGAAGAGTTACATCAAAAGGATTATTCAAAGGAGGGACTCTTGACGTGCCTATTGCCCGGCGCCCTAAGCCCTCGGGTCCCCGCCCGGACATACGCGGACAACGGGCGACTGTCACACGTCTGTCCATTCTCCGCCGGATTTCGAGATCTTAAGCAAGAGACAAACCGCTGCGTTAATTTGCCACGTGACACTCTCATCATTTGACAGAGATGTATTGTTGTATAGTCGATAACAATATACTGCCAAACAGATAACATGTAAGTTAATAAAACTGAATGTCGTCACTCATACGACGAAGTTGTTAAAAAAGAAACATCTAATACTTTGTATGTGGACTTCTCCTCAGGAGAGCCACTGTCTGGTTTGCAAGCCATCTTTGACCGGCGGACGGAGGGGGGAGGGGGGTGATGAAGCGCGGGGACGTCTGCACAACGTCGGACGTTTGCAACCTTTACGCAATGCTGATTGAGCGTCGGATAACTATGGCGGTATAACTGTATCAAAACTGCACGACATTCGCGCTGCCAGTTTTTTTTTTATCGTATTGGAATTTATGTATAATTAATAGACCAGAAAAATTTTAATTCTGTCCCGAACTACTTTTTGTGCCATATTAGACACTGTCATTTTCTGCGCGTGGCGTTTATTATTCTAAAAATGAATTACAGAATTTACATTGACATCTATTTCGTTAATACATTGACATTGACATCTATTTCGCTCTAAAATTAAGACATAAAATAGCTAACAATCACAGGTAACAATCATGAGGTTTTGCAAACTCCTGATAGATCTCACGATTACAAGCACAGCCTTCACGTTTATTTGTGCTGCGCGAACAAAAACATGGTAAATTACAGAGCACGAGCAAACAGTAATCGAAATTGTGTGAAATATAAATGTTGCGATGTATTGGAAATTGTCACGAGGCCATTTAAATGATCGCAAGAAAACATAAAATATACAACATGTAAACTATGCTTTGCTTTTTAAAAATTTTTTTAATATACCGCCATAGATAAGCGACGTCTATGCAACGTCGGAAGGTAGATGTTGTTTCGACTTCCGGAAAACGACCCAAACCCGACATTGATCCGACGTCTGGTTCGGGGCCTATTCAACGTTGATGTAAAGTTAAAATGTTTGCTGTGTGATTTGGGTTCTAGGCCTAAAACATGTACAATATCTCGTAGGTGAGTATTGTTAACGTATTGTTAACGTTTGCGGTTACCATATTGTAGTACGTGTTGGGGCTATAAATTTGTTGATCATAGCGTCTCAATGTTTACGCTGTGGCGATAAAATCATTAATTTCCCGATTGCCAGTGCGTGTACCCCAGTGGGGGGGGGGGGGGGGGGGGAGGGGGGTCACTCAAGCACCAAATGGTTACCATGTGTGTCCGTAACTTTTTAAAACGACCCCTAAACACGGAGTGCTAAGCTAGAAATAATACTCCTTTTTTAATAATACCGTTTTCTAACCAAGCGCGGAATATAGTTCTGAAAGAACCCCCCCCCCCCACCCCACCCATTTTTGGGTAACGCGGAGTACTGAATGAAAATCCCCCCCCCCCCCACTTTTAACGAAATGCCACTCCTTGCTGACCTCATCCGGCCTCAATATTACCCCCACCCCTTTCTCTGCGTTTTTTTTTTTGGACAAGCATGATTAACACATGTGATACCAGTTGCCCCTTCTCCCCCCCCCCCCCACCCTTAACTGGGCCGCGTACAAAGGAAACAGTAGTGTTTTGTTTGCTAGATGCGCCCGGTAGTGCGACCGTAGTACCCGTTCTTCCAGCATCGAAAACGTCACGCTAGGCACTACTGAAAGACTACTGAAAGTGTGTGCTTGACAACGTCACAACAACATAACAACGGGACAGAAAGCATCGCAGAGGAATGCAAAAAAAAAAAAAGTAATTTATACGAGAATAGATATGCACCAAAAAATCACAAAGTAAAAATAAAACCACATTCGCGTTTGGTCTGACCCAAACACCCTCCCTTAGCCTTTGGGCACTGTTCGCATTGGGCCATTAGGCCCGTACTACTTGGGTCTGCCGTGGTTTTATTACTGCTTAACCTGTAATAATAAATTTAAAAAATATATCATTTCGCGGTGTGGTAACCATTTGTCACCATATGCAAGGTAATCATCTTTCATCATATGACAAATATCAGTTAACTTTGTTGTTTTGACACATTTTAGATGTGACCAAGTGGTGAACACATGAAGATATGTAAGCACATAATAAGTATGCAATAACCATATGGTTCGACCTAACCATGTGGTAAGACCTGCCACCAACCAGTGTCTATGACTCATTACTTGTCTTCCTTATGTACATATGACGTCACGATATGGTTTATTGGATGTAGTTGTCACATTTAATGCCGTAGTTTAGAGTCAAAGGGGCACACAAATATCTTAAGAGAAATTTTGGATAACTTTACAATGCGTAATATTTTGGATCTGTCTCAAAGAATTTCAGATATCGGTTTGAAGTATCTGGACTAAATAAGACAACATTGAAAATTAAAAACTGATATCGATATCTAACATTGAATTATTCGGACATGCGCTTTGTTAAAAGTCAACCATTTAAATATTGCAGATCTAAAATTGGGAAGGGATAAAAAGAATTGCTAAGCGATAATTGAATCGGAATGGAGATGACCAGACTACCAGATAAATATGCCCATGCATTTTGTGCAGTCCAAATTAACATGAGGCATCACCTAAATCAGTAATCACATGCAAATTGCATAAAACTTGGAAAACGCCACAGTTATATTGTTCCCACTTGCAAACTTCGTTTGCAAATGGGAATAAGTTTGTAGTTTTTCCCGAAATTTCTGCCCTTTTTTTTTTCCTTTTTTTTTTCTCTTTTTTTTTTTTCCGTCACGGAGGTTTCCAGAAAACTCCTCCTACGCTATTTGACGTAGGACGACGAAATTTGGCACAGTGATAGAGGGTGACGAGATGTCGTCAAATCCGCAAAATTTTTTGACCTTGACCTTGAAGGTCAAGGTCAAATTTGAGGTCAAAGTTTTTCTGACCTCAAAGTGGTTTCCAGAAAACTCCTCCTACAGGGTTTGTCGTAAAAAGACGGCACGTGGCAGAGACATAGAGAGTAATGAGTTGTCGTCAAATCCGTAAAATTTTTTGACCTTGCACCCCAGAGGTCAAGGTCAAATTGAGGTCAAAATATTTTTGAAAACACCTATTAATCAAGAAAAGTAGCCAACAAGGTGCTCAAATCCCAGTGTCAATGCATAAAACGTACTAAGTAAAGGGTAAACTTTCATCACTAACCTTGACCTTGAGGGTCAAGGTCAAAGGTCACGTGACTTCACGCGTCCTTAACGACAGGCCGACTCATCTCGAAAACGGTTAGAGATAGAGCGATTTTGAGCTTATTTTCGACCCTTTGGGCCTAAACAACGTAACACAAGAGGAACCTCGGTGACCTTGACCTTCTGGGTCACGGTCAAGGTCAAAAACCGGAAGTTGACTATTATCTCGAAAACGGTTAGAGATAGAGCGATTTTGAGCTCATTTTCGACCCTTTGGGCCTAAACAACGTTACATATGAGGTACCTCGGTGACCTTGACCTTCTGGGTCACGGTCAAGGTCAAAAACCGGAAGTTGACTATTATCTCGAAAACGGTTAGAGATAGAGCGATTTTGAGCTCATTTTCGACCCTTTGGGCCTAAACAACGTTACATATGAGGTACCTCGGTGACCTTGACCTTCTGGGTCACGGTCAAGGTCAAAAACCGGAAGTTGACTATTATCTCGAAAACGGTTAGAGATAGAGCGATTTTGAGCTCATTTTCGACCCTTTGGGCCTAAACAACGTTACATCAGAGGTACCTCGGTGACCTTGACCTTCTGGGTCACGGTCAAGGTCAAAAACCGGAAGTTGACTATTATCTCGAAAACGGTTAGAGATAGAGCGATTTTGAGCTCATTTTCGACCCTTTGGGCCTAAACAACGTTACATCAGAGGTACCTCGGTGACCTTGACCTTCTGGGTCACGGTCAAGGTCAAAAACCGGAAGTTGACTATTATCTCCAAAAATGGTTAGAAATAGAGCGATTTTGAGCTCATTTTCGACCTTTTGGGCCTAAACAACGTTACATAAGAGGTACCTCGGTGACCTTGACCTTCTGGGTCACGGTCAAGGTCAAAAACCGGAAGTTGACTATTATCTCGAAAATGGTTAGAGATAGAGCGATTCTGAGCTCATTTTCGACCCTTTGGGCCTAAACAACGTTACATAAGAGGTACCTCGGTGACCTTGACCTTCTGGGTCACGGTCAAGGTCAAAAACCGGAAGTTGACTATTTTCTCGAAAACGGTTAGAGATAGAGCGATTTTGAGCTCATTTTCGACCCTTTGGCCCTAAACAACGTTACATAGGAGGTACCTCGGTGACCTTGACCTTCTGGGTCACGGTCAAGGTCAAAAACCGGAAGTTGACTATTTTCTCGAAAACGGTTAGAGATAGAGCGATTTTGAGCTCATTTTCGACCCTTTGGGCCTAAACAACGTTGCATATGAGGTACCTCGGTGACCTTGACCTTCTGGGTCACGGTCAAGGTCAAAAAACCGGAAGTTGACTATTTTCTCGAAAACGGTTAGAGATAGAGCGATTTTGAGCTCATTTTCGACCCTTTGGGCCTAAACAACGTTACATAAGAGGTACCTCGGTGACCTTGACCTTCTGGGTCACAGTCAAGGTCAAAAACCGGAAGTTGACTATTATCTCGAAAACGGTTAGAGATAGAGCGATTTTGAGCTCATTTTCGACCCTTTGGGCCTAAACAACGTTACATAAGAGGTACCTCGGTGACCTTGACCTTCTGGGTCACGGTCAAGGTCAAAAACCGGAAGTTGACTATTATCTCGAAAACGGTTAGAGATAGAGCGATTTTGAGCTCATTTTCGCCCCTCTGGACCTAAACAACGTTACATAAGAGGTACCTCGGTGACCTTGACCTTCTGGGTCACGGTCAAGGTCAAAAACCGGAAGTTGACTATTTTCTCGAAAACGGTTAGAGATAGAGCGATTTTGAGCTCATTTTCGACCCTCTGGGCCTAAACAACGTTACATAAGAGGTACCTCGGTGACCTTGACCTTCTGGGTCACGGTCAAGGTAAAAAAACCGGAAGTTTACTATTTTCTCGAAAACGGTTAGAGATAGAGCGATTTTGAGCTCATTTTCGACCCTTTGGGCCTAAACAACGTTACATAAGAGGTACCTCGGTGACCTTGACCTTCTGGGTCACGGTCAAGGTCAAAAACCGGAAGTTGACTATGATCTCGAAAACGGTTAGAGATAGAGCGATTTTGAGCTCATTTTCGACCCTTTGGGCCTAAACAACGTTACACATGTGGTACCTCGGTGACCTTGACCTTCTGGGTCACGGTCAAGATCAAAAACCGGAAGTTGACTATGATCTCGAAAACGGTTAGAGATAGAGCGATTTTGAGCTCATTTTCGACCCTTTGGGCCTAAACAACGTTACATCAGAGGTACCTCGGTGACCTTGACCTTCTGGGTCACGGTCAAGGTCAAAAACCAGAAGTTGACTATTATCTCGAAAACGGTTAGAGATAGAGCGATTTTGAGCTCATTTTCGACCCTTTGGGCCTAAACAACGTTACATCAGAGGTACCTCGGTGACCTTGACCTTCTGGGTCACGGTCAAGGTCAAAAACCGGAAGTTGACTATTATCTCGAAAACGGTTAGAGATAGAGCGATTTTGAGCTCATTTTCGACCCTTTGGGCCTAAACAACGTTACATCAGAGGTACCTCGGTGACCTTGACCTTCTGGGTCACGGTCAAGGTCAAAAACCGGAAGTTGACTATTATCTCGAAAACGGTTAGAGATAGAGCGATTTTGAGCTCATTTTCGACCCTTTGGGCCTAAACAACGTTACATCAGAGGTACCTCGGTGACCTTGACCTTCTGGGTCACGGTCAAGGTCAAAAACCGGAAGTTGACTATTATCTCGAAGACGGTTAGAGATAGAGCGATTTTGAGCTCATTTTCGACCCTTTGGGCCTAAACAACGTTACATCAGAGGTACCTCGGTGACCTTGACCTTCTGGGTCACGGTCAAGGTCAAAAACCGGAAGTTGACTATTATCTCGAAGACGGTTAGAGATAGAGCGATTTTGAGCTCATTTTCGACCCTTTGGGCCTAAACAACGTCACATCAGAGGTACCTCGGTGACCTTGACCTTCTGGGTCACGGTCAAGGTCAAAAACCGGAAGTTGACTATTATCTCGAAAACGGTTAGAGATAGAGCGATTTTGAGCTCATTTTCGACCCTTTGGGCCTAAACAACGTTACATCAGAGGTACCTCGGTGACCTTGACCTTCTGGGTCACGGTCAAGGTCAAAAACCGGAAGTTGACTATTATCTCGAAAACGGTTAGAGATAGAGCGATTTTGAGCTCATTTTCGACCCTTTGGGCCTAAACAACGTTACCTATGAGGTACCTCGGTGACCTTGACCTTCTGGGTCACGGTCAAGGTCAAAAACCGGAAGTTGACTATTATCTCGAAAACGGTTAGAGATAGAGCGATTTTGAGCTCATTTTCGACCCTTTGGGCCTAAACAACGTTACATAAGAGGTACCTCGGTGACCTTGACCTTCTGGGTCACGGTCAAGGTCAAAAACCGGAAGTTGACTATTATCTCGAAAACGGTTAGAGATAGAGCGATTTTGAGCTCATTTTCGACCCTTTGGGCCTAAACAACGTTACATAAGAGGGACCTCGGTGATCTTGACCTTCTTGGTCACGGTCAAGGTCAAAAACTGGAAGTTGACTATTATCTCGAAAACGGTTACAGATAGAGCGATTTTGAGCTCATTTTCGACCCTTTGGGCCTAAACAACGTTACACAAGAGGTACCTCGGTGACCTTGACCTTCTGGGTCACGGTCAAGGTCAAAAACCGGAAGTTGACTATTATCTCGAAAACGGTTAGAGATAGAGCGATTTTGAGCTCATTTTCGACCCTTTGGGCCTAAACAACGTTACACATGAGGTACCTCGGTGACCTTGACCTTCTGGGTCACGGTCAAGGTCAAAAACCAGAAGTTGACTATTATCTCGAAAACGGTTAGAGATAGAGCGATTTTGAGCTCATTTTCGACCCTTTGGGCCTAAACAACGTTACATAAGAGGTACCTCGGTGACCTTGACCTTCTGGGTCACGGTCAAGGTCAAAAACCGGAAGTTGACTATTATCTCGAAAACGGTTAGAGATAGAGCGACTTTGAGCTCATTTTCGACCCTTTGGGCCAAAAAGACGTTATATAAGAGGTACCTCGGTGATCTTGACCTCCTCCGTCATGGTCAAGGTCAAAAACTGTAAGTTGACCAGTATCTCAACAACGGTTAGAAAATTGAATTTGATTTATTTGTGCCCAAATGAGGTTACATTATATTCATTTCGATGGCCTCGTTCAAGATAATAATCCGGAAGCTGACAATTATGTCGAAACACTGAAAATTGTGTGTTCGATTAAATATATTGTGTCTCTGCCCTTGCAAGTGGGTGCTATTTCGCTACGTGTAGCGAAATTCGGTCTAGTTAATTATGTGTCTGGATATGATCCCGTTTTACGTGGGCTGTGCAAAGGAAAGAGCCTACAAAACCATTATTAACTGCGTAAGAAGCTGTGGTGTTACATACTTGTTACCCGGCTTGTTATTCCTTTAAAAAATTGAAACAAAGGACAACAGAAACACGTGTGTCGCTTCATCCCCGACGGCCTCACCGTTATCATTTCTCTGATATAGAGTTGTAATATCTTGGAGATACTGCACTTGTTATCTCGAATAAACAAAGTCACAAGCAGAAGAAACATTTTCAAATTTGATGTATGTCTTACATGCTAAGGACTCTCCCGGACAGATAATACAATCAAGTGTAATCGCAATTTTCAAGTGGGCGATAATTTAAGAACCTGTCATGTAAACAACGCCATGTTTATTCAGCGCACCTGCAATACACTTTGCAAACGATCTTTTCGCAATCGAGCCGTCTGCAATTAAAACGTCTCAGAAAACGGAACATTGACCGCGTAATAATATTGATACCTTTGATACAGTAATGCGTCCTTATTACGACACGATAAGAAGTCCCCAAAACACTAGACTCGGCTTAATTAAAAGAAGACGCGAAACGATAATTGCCAGTGTATACATGAGTGTGCACTCAAGAGTTGTTTACTCAGCTGATGTGCCCTTCAAAACATCCCAACAAACGGACTATTGTTTTCTCTGTTTTTGACCTTATTTTTAATAGAAGAAAATTTAAATAACATATCGCGTACAAAAGAAACCGAGATTGTCATTGTAAGGTCAGCGTTGTAATAAAGCTGGGTCTTCTAAATTTGTTTATCCAAAGCTGAGTGTGAGGTGTATCATAAAATTGCCATGTGTAGTTTGTTTTCAACCACAAATTGTTAAATAACGAAAAATAATGACATCTCTAAAATATTTATTTGGTTAAAAATTAATTTTAAGTGTCCCTAATAGGGAACTTTTTGGCTTATATTATAACTAGAATTTTGAATTACAATCCCACCGGTTTAATATGAGCTAGTCTCTTGAATACACAGAACTTTTCACTGTACTGCATAAAAATGTGTCCCTTTTTTTTAAATTATTATTATTATTTTTTAATTTTTATTTAATTTTACTTAAAGGTTTATATCATGAGCTGAGATGTAGATTATGGCCCATTCTAGAAGCATCGATCTCTCACTGGATAAAGTTATTGTGCTCTATTTTTCTGTTTCAACTTTTTTGGGCAATATACTGGTCATACTGACTCCTTACTCGAGATATAACTGATTTATTTTTCCATAAGTTATGTTTTATTATTAAACATCCCTCTAACTGCAGTCCGCGGGGAACAACCATACTTTATTGCTAATTGAATCTCAAGTATGTCATTTTTAGCCGAGTGGATTTGCCGAGCTTAAAGTTAAGAAGAGGTAAGAATTAAAAGACTTCTTAATAGCCGCTTGCAGCTTTAGTAAGAAATCCCATGAATCCGCAGTTAACTGGTAATAGGCCTTATGGCCGATTCTTATCGCTGGCCTATTAATACCTTTATAAACCACCAGAGCATTCAAAAGAGAGTCTTTATGACAGCTCTCGATTATTTTGGGTTGAACTGGGATTACCACACTTTACTTTGAGAAATTCCTATGTAACCAAAAGCAGATGTAATTGCTTCTTCGACTGGGGGAAGCATCATGAACCCAGTGGACAGTCAATTCACGGAAAATTTTAAACTTGATAAAGATATAAAAAGTAGAAAAAAGAGATGAATTCTTCCCATTATTTCTTTAGAGCTGTTTTAAAAGGAAAGGAATTGGTTCTTTCAACGTATTTTAAGACTATCACGTTACCAAAATATGACAGAAAATGAGGTTACGCCAAAAAGCATCTTTCCTAGAAGCCAAGAAAGAAAATCTGATTGGTTGGCATTCACGACCTGCCATTAACATTATGTGGAAAGCACGAAAAGGACCGAATTTGATTGGTTCAGAGGAGGAATTGGGCATGAGGGACAACAACCAATGCTGAGTCCATGAGAGCCATGAGCAATGGCTGCCAAACTGTTCAACAAGAAATATTCTAAGCCACGGGATGACGCCCATCTCTCTATAGCTATTTTTGTGGAGCCTGTCTCGATGTCTTAACGTCCAGTTTGAGGCAATATATAGCGACATTCTAGTGTGATTGATGAGGCGACGCTTTCGCCTATAAAATCCCAAGCAAACACCATCTTTGGGAAAAGGAAAAAGCAGTTGTGCTATTTCATAAAGCCAGAGAATAAAATCAAATCCATACCGGACTTAGTTTGATAAGAGGTCTCTTGCTGCGAGTTAAGAGGACAAATCCCACAGATACAGCAATCTGAGAAGCCTTAGGTCTTAGGAGGCCTTAACCAGAGCTATCCTATGGATTTTAGCCCGTGTGCGCTCGTAATACGCTTCTGATCCTTGCGATTTTCAAGTGACTTATATACGAGATTAAATAGATGGACTCCTTAAATGATAATCTGTGTTTGGAGCAGTTTGTTGGAGGAAGCCACATGACGGTTGAGGGCTATGCTGGGCGCACGCACAGTGCACTATCCGGTTCGAACACTGGACTTGTAGGGATAGCGGTGTCGGCTACGTCGCCGCATCACGTGATTACGCATGACGTCACACATGGCTCACAGACGCGGATTAAAGAAGAACAGCCAGATAATTTGGATAGCAGTATCGATCATAAAGGTAACACTATTTTTTTTCATTAACATTTTGCCTTGTTTTATGAAGCACCGTTCTATTGGCTGCCGAGATGCAAAGTCTGAGACAAGAATGTGTTCAGTGACCACTTGAATAAAATATCTTTTTCAAGGAGGGTTAAGTTACTAAAGTTTAGAACTTTAAAAACATTTAAAAAAACGCATTAAAATGACTTGGAAACCCTAGTTAATAAAATACATGTGCAAGATAGAACATTATTGGGGAAATATGACGAAAAGAAGAGATGGGGTATTAATTTATAAGTTTCGGCTACCGATGCCTTTGTAACGTGCAAACAGTCCAGATCATGAATCGACTGTGCATTTAGTGAATTTATCACTTGTTTTCACTATTCTGGAACCGATCTGAAAGGCATATCAAGCATGTTAAAAATGCCTGATGTTCAGATCAGACAACAGTTTATATCTTCGATATACAGGTGATTTTTTGTGATTAAAAACACAATAAAATCAATATTTAGGTTTTATTTAAAATATGCCAACAAGCCGCGAAAACCCTTACTAACAATCGGTGCTCGGTCAAAAAAATAAAATCGTTGTCCTTATAACTATTTCAGAGATATTTGGACAGGGATACCTTTTTTAAAAAAATAAGTACAGTCTATCAAGGATTGGGAGTCAGTGTGTAAAGCTTGAGAAGCCATTCCATTCTTTTTCTTTTATTTATATGTTTCATAAAAATTACCATTGGAATACACAGTGTCAAAGCAGTTTCAGCATAAATATAAGAAACACGACTGCAGGTTCAGATATATGTACCCCCCCAAATTAAACCAAAGAAAAAAAAGGGATTAATATTGTTATAATGCAGTATATTGACATATTCGGTGGAATGTAAAACGGGCATTTGTACTCTTGTACATAAGTTTGCCAACGGGAAATCAAAGATTAAATTACATGTCATCTTTTGTGATACACCGAGGGGACGTACCAAGTCAGAATTTATCCTATGGGCTTTCTATCAAATGTTTTGAGATAAAGGGTTTTGCTTTCTATTGTTGTGTAGGCTCGAAACTATCATTTGTCTTCGTATTTGACCCCCAATTTGTCCCACACCCGTCCCTACCTATTGTGGGCAATATTGAACACTTATTTCAAACTCAATTTGTCATCGTCTTTTTATCAATTGTATTTATATTGCTATGCATAAAGAGCTACTTCAAACATTAGGGTAACATGTGGAAAGGGGTTTTCCCGTGTTGAATAATTCTAGGCGACTACACTCAAGCAAATGCGAAAAATGTTGCTTTTTTACGAGCAGTACTCAAACAGCTCTAAACACGCAGTTTTAGGTGCTCAGTTTCCCGGTGCTGTAGATCAGTGGGTCGTGTTTCAGTCATCTTATTTATCGCATCTTCAAGTTGTCATGTGATTTTGCCCAACGGGTCATTTTTTTTCGATGAGAAATTTTCCAACAACACCAAAATAAGCCTTGTGTAAATACGCTCCTGTGATTTGTTTTGTGAAGGCTGCGATAAAGGATTTGGGATAAGGTTTGAATTGCCCACCCCCTCACCCCATCAGTCGAGTAAACTTTTATCTGGATAAACCTCACTCTGCCACCTCCAGTTTGAGTCCATCTCCAAGCGGTGCAAAATTATTAATAAAAATAATATTAAGTTCATTGTGAAAAAAGACTGCGGAGAACCGAAAAAAAACTGCTTAAAAGAATTTAGATTTTTGTAGCGCCTTCGAAAAATTGAATACATAAAGATAACATAACAATATTTGAAAAATTAAACATATTCTCCGCGTTTTAAACGTTTTTCTGATTAAAATCATCTTAGTTTCACAAAAACATTTTAGTAATGAAACCAAAATAGAACATATTTAAAGCTGATTTATTTTATCAAATCCACTTATTCTTTTTGAGATAAAAGTGTAAGTGTATATTGATAATATTATGCCTGATAGGATGAGGATTTAATAAAATGTTCTTGAAATTTAAAAAAAAAAAAAACTAATCAATTCCTTATTGAAAGTAAACATTTGTAAAAATCATACCTAATTTTGTTAAAGTAAATAAAAACTAACTGAAAAAAACTGTTATCGGACAATTGAACTGTATTTTTTTTTTATAAATTAGCTATTTTTGTTGTTGTTGATTTTTATGGTATTTAGCTATTTGTTTTTATCAGTATATGTATGTTTTGTTTACAAGTAATGCCTCGGTCGACGGGTAGACCCACATTTACACAGTAAACAATGTAGAAATATCGATGTCGATCTCAGACTGTTAAATGCATCGCCCTCATGGAGAAATATTGTCAAAAAACTATTGGTCAGGATTCAAGTTTTCATATATCTTGTTCATTTTATGGGGATGTGAGTTTCTTCGGCCAGTGTTAAGTGTTATTACTACTAAATTTCAAGTACAAATGAGTAAATGGATCCACATTTTGTAATCAAAATACTTTTATGTCTCGTTATTCAAACTTTAAAAAAGTAATATTTTAAAAGAAAATGAATTTTTCGAAAGATGTTGTTTCACCGCAGAATCAGTTAGTTACGGGTTAAATAAGCTATTTTATTGTTGTATTTTTTTTCATAAAAATATCCTCTTTATAAGTATGCAGTCATACGAAACAAAAACTCACTGTTGAACATAAAGCAGAGCATTGTATTTTTTTATACATTGTAATCAATCTCTTGACATCTACTTTAGTAATTTATTTATAAAACTTTTTGCCTTATTTCTTGTAATGAGTACTTTATCAGCAAAGACCTAAGTGTTTTCTAGCTCTCGTTGTTTTTGTATCATAGAAATGCCATTAATATCACCTGTGTGGGCGGCTAATGTTAAAAGGTAAAAACAGAGATTGCCAAAAGGCTTAACTGAAACAACCAACCCACATTTTTTAATATTTCACTATATAAAAAACGAAGGTTGGTTTAAAAATAATGGTTTCGGTTTCAGGCGAAAGAATTTGAGAAATTCCTACGAAAAAATAAATAAGAAGCAATATTTTTAAAAACTACCAATAATCTCGTGGTTATTAATGCAGCATAAAAAATATCTCGCAATTTTAAAAATCTTGTTAAATTTATAATATTTTTCATTGATATGTTAAACAACAACGAGCCAAATTAGGAAAGGTTAGTCACTTTTAAAATATATTCAGTATAAAGGAAAGGAACTTTAAAATGCATGATGTCGAGCGTGTTGATTCCCCACCTCGGCCACGTTTACCTTAGCGCAGCTGAATCGAGTTCGAAGAGTCAACGGACATTTTATAGGCAATAATTTTATGCAATGTCCGAATCTGATACTATCGTATTCCACGTTATAAAAATATTGACCTTATTACGACGAAGACGGATTGGTTAATTTCCTACTGACCATTACACATATGTAAATACTCAATGCGTATGTCTACTGGAAATTTAGTCTTCGCTTTATTTTTCCAAAGCATTACTTCTTGAATAAATTTTGACATGACTCCCCTAGCTAAACGGAAAAGAGGCTGATAATCCTTGAAATAAACACGCTTTCCCCTTGTTCTGAGCGAATTAACTTCTATTCTTATGTCAACACTTATACCCTCATTATACATGTTGGTTTTGACTGGCAAAGGACTCGATTTTTGGTTGGGTAAGATATATATTTCTTGATGCAATAAGAGTTTTTACAAGCAGAGATGAAATTAATACAATCGTTTGTGTAAACCTAGACAAAATCGTTTTAAAAAAAATCATAATGAAATTTTAAAGCTGGTAGCACGGACTGCGGCATTTCCGACATAAAATCATGAGAAAGGAAAAAAAAAATAACAAAATATTTTAAAAATGCGAATTGGAGACATATTGATACAAAGTTGCACCTATTGCCGTCTAAACTGGATTAACTTTGGATCAAAGGGACTACAGGAATACGTTCATGATCGCTAGTTTATATGAACGCAAATTCCACGGTATCACGGTTCACATTTTGCAACACTTGACTGACCTCCCTCAGCAGAGCGACATCTATGAGGGGCTGTACAACGTCGCTTGTTAATAACATATAAAGCAGCGTGAATTTACCAGTGCTGACTTTTGATTCGTTATTTGATGCTATTAAATTCAATGCTAATGATAAAATTGAAGTTTTTGCACCTTAATAAGTGCGCTTGTTACACAATCAACCATCCAATCAGGCTAGGGACAATTGCAACATTTCAAGTAGTCACAGATAAATTGTTACTGTACAAGGCACAGGCGACTTTTTGGTTTATCTTGTTAAGTCCCCCTCCGCAGCTATAAGTGTTAAACAGCGATTTGTTTCTAATCAACTAAAACCCTGCATAAATCCCCCCCTCTTTGGAAAACCAAGTGTATTTGCAGTTTTATTGCTGATTTTAATACGACAAAACGTTGCGACTGTCCAGGTGCCTCTTGACCAGGCCTTAGCTTCAAAATGAACAATATATTTCAAGATTGGCAATGCTATAACAGTACTTGAATTACACCACCAATTAAACAGTCACAAAGCTATATTTGCCAATAAAAGATTTTGGCAGTTCAAACCCAGACCATGTCTCATTATATTTGATAGGAAAATGACAGGCACATTCAATACTGGAATACGCATTCTTTGAAGTAGCGTTAATTTTGCATCTCAAAAGGTGCTTATATTAATATATTCTTGTCTGGTAGCCTTACATGGAGCTTAGTGGATTAACAAGTCACACGGCTGTATTTATTTTCGGCATATTTGTATAATAATATATATAAAAACATTGTTTACTTTTTAAAAATATCAACAACTTATTTTGCAATTTGTGCTGCTGCTATCGGATAATATTAAAATACAAAAAGTCTATTAAAGGAAAAGTGCCCAATTTTGAATTTAGTTTTCAAATTTGAAACAAAAGGTGATAGCATATTTGAGCAGGCACCCAGCCATGGGTAAGTAAATTGTTTTTAGTCTATATATGAATTACATAATCATAAATTAGATATGCGCGTGTGAAATAGGTGGTAAATGGTATTGGTGGATGTTATATTTGAAGTATTTTTTAAATTTTATATCTGCCCGACGCTGGTATATTATGTTGGGTTATGCTGCCATGCTGAGTCGTAATTCTAATTTAATTTTAAACTATGTATTAAATTTTAATGAATACCATTTCACTCTAAAATTTTCAGAATATTCTCACTCAAAAATATTTAATCATCTTATTTGTTTATTATTTTTTAATCCTGAAGCAGGAGATGTTTTTAAATAATTTTAATAATGTATAAAACGATAATTGTCAAATTATATAGTAAGCAATTTTAGTAAAAAAAAAAGCTACAATAATGAGAAAGTGATAAGTAAATTCACTTGGTGAATTCCTGCCTTGACACATTTACAGTAAATCTTGCAACTACAAATTATGGAAAGTAAATTTATAAATGAAATATTATTATTTTTAACTCTAACGGATTTTCAAACTTTATGTTATGAAATATATATATACGTGAAGTAGTACCCTGCAACAATTCAACGTCCTTTTTGTGAAAAATTCATGTACAATTTGCTCTGTTCTGTTGACAAAGCAGTGCTGCTATCGTAAATAAAAAATACTAAACTTAAATAAATATAAAAATAATAAAAAGCACGCTTTCTGGTATTCCGAGAACTGAAACAGATTTAAATACACCAGTTTAAGTTTAATACGCCAGTTTGCGTTTTGTTTACGTTTGTGTTGTGCTTATTCCTCCTTAAATCGGCGAAAAATTCTGCACACCTCAAATATGTAGTTATTTGATGAAAAGAATTGAATTTAATATAAAAAAAAACAGTTTAAAACGTAATATACAAGCCAGTTTAAATAAAAGCTAGGAAAGAATTAGCAACACATAAAATATTAAAATTATAACCTCTCTAACAACGAATACAACGTTTCTTTCTTTAACTGAGAATTTAATTTGGTGTTTTAAGGCTTAAAAACTCAGACCTTCTCTTAGTCAACAGCTTTAAGCATTAGAATGATCTGGGTATACGTGTCACTCACAATATTAGAATCCATGGAATGTGTAGATGATTGTCTTTTTTTCTCATGCAAAGAGCTAAACGACTTATGACTTGTACATCGCCTTTTTTCGTACGTGTATTTAAACACTTTGTTTACGTTCTTTTCATAGATTTGTAAGGAAACTTTTCATTGGCCGATAGTGTATATAATGGTTAATGGTTAAAGCATTCGTATTCAGCGATGCGAATCTGATAGCAGTGGAATTCTGTTCGTTGGGTCTCTTGTTTTGAATGAACGCACCTGTTTTTAGGGAGCTTTTGAGATTCGCCTGAATTTACGTGTTTAATTCAGGCAAACACAAATATACCTCCTGTCACTTGTCACGAGCTCACTGAAATTGACACAAGAATATACCAAACAATAATGTGGCGATATGTGGGGTTAAAATATTTCCAGTGCATTGCGGGAGTTATTTTGTAGCATGTGCAACGACCAAAAATACTATTCATTTTAACAGTTTTCACACTATTCATTTTCATAGCTGTGGTGTGTAGCAGTACATTGTGCTCTGTTTGTTTCAATCTTAAAAAGCAATAATAGATGTATTTTTTAAAATTATTTTTCACTTTTTGTTTACTTAGATCAAATTCAATTTTTTCCACATTCAGTCAATGAATAGGAAATAAATATTATTTCTAAAATAACATTATGAAATTAATTGCTACAGTTGCAAGCTGTATTGATAGAATACACTGTATATTGCAACCATTCCATTTAACGCTTTATAACGAATAACAAGAGTGTAAATTCCGGTTGACTTGTTGCTCTAATATTAAACAATTATTTATGACTATTGCAATCTTGTGTCTATACTAATACTCGAATGTGATAATTTGAATTTACTTTTATTTTTTTTTTTTGCAAATACAACCAAAGAAAAAAATAAAAAATTGTAAATAAATATTAATGCTAATAGGGATAGTAGTAGAAGTAGTAAAAGTAGTAGTAGTTGTTGTAGTAGTAGTAATGAAAGGAATAATAAAGAGACCAGATTATTAAAAACAAAAATCTAGTATTCAGTTCGTACTTTAAATATTACATTTTTCCATTAAATTGATTTGTCAGATGACTGTGACGTCACAAAGAGTCCGAAATCTGGCGATGAAGGAACCGGGAGTGACCGAGATTGCAAAAATGGAAAGAGGCAGCGCCGACAGCGCACGCACTTTACAAGTCAACAACTTCAGGAGTTAGAGGCCATGTTTGCCAGGAACAGATATCCGGATATGGCCACAAGAGAGGAGATATCTGCATGGACTAATCTCACAGAAGCACGAGTCCGCGTAAGTCCTCATAATATTATTTGAGTGGATTAGGCGAATCATGTGGACCTTCTCCATCCTGGCAAGAACTCCATATGATCGCTGAAGCAACCGTCTACCCTTATCCCTACACAATCATAGCTGTTTTTGTTTAGAAATATGCCAAGATTTTGCTTTTAAAAACATTCATTTCGTGCACCAATTCTTTATTTTTACTATTAAAATCGTTTAACTAAAAGTCCGTTACGGGTACACTGAATAAAGAAGAAATAAAAGAATGGTTGGAAAGCAAATTAGATTGACCCTGTCTACTGGCTGGGGGGGGGGGGGGGGGTAAACAATCTATTGGAGGGTTCAAAGTAGGGAGGGGTGGGGATGAGGGGAGTGCACAGGCCTGCCTTTGTCTCATATAAGGCAGGCTATGTTATTAGCCCGAGTATTTTCCAGGCCATTATTTGTCATTGTCCGAACGAATCTCATTACACTATCCTCCCCCTCCCCTCTTTGTCGGACTACAGGACAGCTTATTCAACATCAGAAAAGTCAGGAACTATACTTAAACAGTTAAGTTTTCAGTTAAAAAATAAGTTTGGAAAACAAGAGAAATTTTAACACTTACGGAAAAAAACCAAAGAAATTCAGTGAATGACACATTTTTCGCTATGAACGGGCTGATGTCGACAGAAAGGTTCCACTGTAGATGCATAAATTGTGGAAGAGATTCAAGAAGAAGTCATTAAGTAAGCTTGATGGCCGTGTGGTAATCCGGGGGAAAGCCCTTGGCATTAATTTCTCAACATTAATTCTACAGTTTAGATGGAACTTGATTGTAGCTCAATCATGGGCCGGATTAAGGCCAGTCAAGTTTATTTCGTCTTTAGAAAATCCCAACTCTTCTTGTCCTAATTTATTAACGGGGAGATGGATAAGCCAGGGGCAAAGTTTTTATTCCGCTTTTTTTCAAGCAAGGTTTGGATATTCACACAGAAAGTGGTTCTCCAAGCATAAAAAATAACAGAAATTTTCTTTGAACTAAAAACTTAAAACAGTACGTGTCTTCTTAATATGCAGTGCAAAAGTTTAATTCCATAATACTTTTAAAAAGTTCAGCAAAAAGCATACTATTTTATGTCAACACCTATCGTCAATTATTGACTTTCACACCAACTCTATCGAAACCACTAAACAAACTACTTTTAGACTTAAACCAAGTGCACAAATACTCGATTTTAAGAAGAGTTTGTTTGTTTGTTTATGTTGTTTTTTTTAATTATTGAAAAGATCGTAGCTACACTCGATAAAAAAAAAGCGATCGCGTCATCATTTTTCGGAGAAGCGCCTCAGTGCGTGTGTAACATAAAGCCGTTTGAAAATACATAGCCTGTTGCATGTATTGGATTCAGGTTTTTTTTTTCGATAACAGCCATAAATAAATTCTAAATTATCTGGAATACTTATATCCACATTTAAAAATAATTTTATGACAGAAAATACCTAAACAGATGTTTGGATAATTCTTATTTATATTAAAAAATGCCCCCCCCCCCCAGGGCTTTTAATTACGTCTACATATATGTTTAATATCTCTTTATCAAATACCCATGTAAACAAAAATAAAAAAAGTATAGTTCAGAAAATTAGACTCTCTTTGATTGGCATTAAAGGAATGAACGAGAGATCAGATTTTAAAAGAATCATTGAGATTCGTAATACTAATAATAATAATAAGAATAGTTTTAGTAGTAAAAGCAATAATAATAATATTTATAATTATAAAAATAATAATTAACTAAAACGTTGTCATATATTAAACATTTACTGGCATTTTTTTTTATTTACATATATTTCATATTTGTGCCACGCCCAAACAAACAGAATTTCTACAATATTTGCCGAGTTATTTGTCGTAAAACGCTATACCATACTCCACGTGGCAAAGATAAAATTTGTTTCACCCCACTTTTCAAAATAAATCTTTTAGAGGCAAATCTTATGGGTCTAAATTTATTTTCTCTTGATAAAATTACAAAAAAACTTTGACTGAAATATCGGAATAGAAATAATAATATTAGCAATATATATCTGCATAAATGAATAAATAAATAAAATATATATATGCGTTTATATCTGTGTGTGTGTATGTATGTTTATGTGTGTGCATGCATGTATGTACGTATGTATGTATGTATGTATGATTTCTATGTGTGCCAATCTGTCCTACTCTCGATTTGTAGACTTTTTGTCCCTTCAAGTTCTTCTAGGACAGTTGTAAAATTTTCTTTACAACTTTGGCATGAATAGAGTATTCGCGATATTCGGCTCTAAAATTTAAATATTAAATAGAGAATTATTTACAATGTCAAACTTCTGAGCAGAAATTATAGTTTTGCTTTAAAAAGGACCCTTCGAGAACACAGATATTTGTTGCAGCAAACGGAGAGAACTTATGACGTCATTGCCCCAATGTCGATGACAAATTGTGGGTTATTTCTCATACAAATTGCCCTGACAGTTTTGCTAATGGACTTGTGAGAATGAATTAGGTAAAATCGTGAACAACAAATTTCTTCACAAACCAATTCATTTATTGTCACAGCAGTCGGTGGAGTTGAGCCAGTTTTAGTGCTCCATTTGAGACAATTTATTTGACAAATTATTCCGCAAGGTGGTGCTTATATCGAACACGTGTCTAATTATTATTCACAAATGTTTGTTAAGCTGCCCAAATTGAGGCTTTCAGTGTTAAATATTGTATGTTGCTATATTAACTGTATAGTTCATGAAAGAAAGACTCCTTTGCACAACCACTTGCAAATGGGCGTGTCAATTACAAACTTGGTTTGTTGTCTTCGTATCCATAGAGCTTTTGTAATTTGCAAGTGGAGCTGAAACCAATTGCATACATTTTTAACATTTTTTTAAAGACAAATTGAACTAAATTCTAACACCCTAGCATTCTTTCTCCTGTACAGCTCTTCTGCCTTGAGACAATCTGCAGGAATCTGTAGGAAATTGCCCAATTTGGAATGTAACACGGCGTTCACTATTCGGCGTCATTGAGCTTTCATAGTATAAATCCTGATGGATTAAAACCGCGATTTAAAGATCAGAGAACATAAAGTCAGGTGGGGGAAGATATAGTCAAGTTTATCGGGGTAAAGGAATTATTCCCATTGCATTCTCACTCCTGTCAAAATATTATATGACGCTTTTACCTCTACAGTATTTTATATTTTTAGATACCTCAGGATTAATCCTGAATTGTTTAACTGCTTCCAATTACAAACGTTTCCATGCTTATATTATATTTAACTTTTCCCTTTCGAAGTTTCTATTTCACCCTCGAGTGAATAGTCTCGAACTTGGCTTATTACTTAGTGTAGATTTAACTCTTTATTGACGTTACTCTGTATGGGTTGAACTCCGGAGCTGGTCTGAACTCCGGAGTAGTGTTTGAACTCCGGAGTAGTGTTTGGCTGCAGCAGAGTGAACGTGGGGCAAGTCTCGAACTCCGCTCTTTTGCATATAATGTATAAACAATAAGTACGTCATTTCAATAACTGCAAAGCATAAACTATAAGAAAGTAAATATTCTACATAGTTTTTAATTTGGCTTTAAGCGTCAAATACTATAGTATGGTAATAATACTGTATAATACTATTACTATGTGGTAAAAATGTAATATAATATTCTTACCCCTCCAGGTAATATATCTAATGTTTCGTGACAGCAGTGTGTGTGTAGGGGGGGGGGGGTACTGCAAGACAGACTGCTACAGGGGCAGATTTCTCTGTCCCCATCTATTGGTGCTGCCACCACATTAAGCAATCAACCCACATGTTTCAGTATCCTACACGAATGACATGTTCTATCACAAGTATAACATCCAATCAAATTAGAAATCTATCATGGTTTCTTTTTGATTTCGGTAGCTTCTCTTACTTAAATAGAGTTACAGCGCCCCCTACTTTAGTTTATGAAACATTTCGCGTTCATGTTCAAAGTTTTCAAAGTTAATTTCGCATTTCTGCTCTTACTAAAAATAAATTTAATAAAAACACTTTGATGAATATTTTAAAAAGTTATTAAACATTTTAATTTCTGTTTTGAATTTTTGTTTTAGGTATGGTTTAAAAACAGAAGAGCAAAATGGCGGAAGAGAGAAAGAAATATGGAGTCATTAAAGAACGGATTCGGCCAACAGTTTAATGGTTTTGGTTTTGACAGTGGATTGTACACTGGATACGCTCCTTCTTATCCCACATGGGACACGAAAATCCCCAGCCCCCTGGGAACAAAAAGCTTTCCATGGGGGTTGAATCCTTCAGTGAATCCTTTACCATCGGTTGTGACGTCACAACCGATGTGCTTTTCTACACCCGGAAGTAGCATGACGTCATCCATGGTGCCGAGTATGAACATGCACAATATGGCGAATATGACGAATACAATGGGGAGTGCAGGTGCACCGTGCCCTTACGCCAGCCCTACCACCCCATATCTCTACTCAAACCGAGACTCCTGTTCAAGTAGTATCGCCTCTTTAAGATTAAAAGCCAAGCACCATTCTTCAAGCTTGGGTTATCCTGGTGTAACCAATAGACAACCATCACTATCGGCGTGTCAGTATGCTAGTGCTGTTGGAAACGGGGCATCACCGCCTGTTCCATTATGAGATAGGTGATAGACTCCATAGTTGAAATTTAGTGTTTTTTTTTTTTTAGATTATAAAACCAATATGACGGGATCTAGCGTTTTGATTAAGAGCAGAGTTACATTCGTCATGAAGTCACGTGGCCAGTCTATTGCAGCCAATGATCTGTATTTGACGGATGCGTGTACGACAACCTTAAGACAAGTTCTGTTCGGTTTTTAACCGACAAGTTTCTAGAAAGTTTACAGTGTCACAAGGTAGTTTCACTTATAGGACAAAGTTGTTCTACGATACCCTCAATCCTCATGAACGTTTTATCGTTTACGACACAAAGTTGGGTCACAATATTATGGCATGATTTTAATTATAGTTTTGCCTTTAAATAAACCAAACACAAGCGTAAAGTATAGTTAATACCGATTCTGTCCTAAGCAGATTTTAGAAACAGCTTAATTAATTTGAGAATGAAGATTTCTATGGAACAACACAGAATAATTAGTTGCAGCTAATCAAGTTACCCTCGGTGGGGAGGGGGGGGGGGGGGGCAGGCTGGGAGCATCTGGTCATCATGCCTGTGTATGACCTTTTAAAACGACCCCTAAACGGAGAATGTTAATTTTGAAATAATTCCTCTTTTTTAACTAAAATGCAGTGTGCACCTCTGAAGGAACCCCCGTTTGTGAAAAATGAAAACCACTCCCTTTTAAACGAAATTGGCAATCCGCGCGAACCCCGTCCGAACTCAGTTTTACTTCTCTCCTTTTCTCTGTGTTTTTGGACACGTGTGATAACACAAATACTACCAAGTGACTCCCCCCCCCCCCCTTCTCCGCAGGGATGTTACTCATATGATGACAAAGATCCTGAGTGGATTCTTACCTCTGAGCGTAACTGAAACATGAATACCAATAAATCCATTGGGTCTTTTCCATGTGAAAATTCTGCTTTGATAATATACCTGTGGTTATATTACAGAAACCAACGTTGGAACTGGTAGTTGCAATCGAACATTGGTCATTTACAACCAAAACTTTCTGGCTAAAAAGTTATTGCTAAAAATCTTTGTTATTCTGTTGTACGCCTCTTTTCGTGCGCTTAACTTTATGGTTAACCCCAAAACTGTTAAAAATATTTGTAAAATAACATTATACTAAAGAGATATATTACAACAGAAAAAGGTAAATAAAATAAGAGCTGGCTATAAAAAAGAAGGAGATATTAAGAAAACATTCAAGAATACCTTACATACAATGGAAGGATGTCTAAAAACCTAAACTGAAAACGTCTAATTAAATGGTTGATTGCCTATTTTATTTATATTAGGATGAAAGTGAAACTGCAGGATGAAAGTAAAACTGTGAGATCGAGAAATGTCTCAAACATTTTGACGATATTCCGGAAGGAATGCCATATCTCCAGTATTGTCATATATCTTTAACAATTAACAATATCTACAACATTGAGAAAAAATATAAATAATTAGAGGTGTATTTAAAGAATGTAGATGTAAAATATCTGCATTGAAGACAAGGTTTGGAAAATATGTTCAGTCTGTAATTGATTTGGTGATCTCAAAATTGGTGTTTAAAATATTTCTGTCAACACATAGTTTTTTTAATTTATATAGACATATTTCTATTCAAGAATCTGCCCATAGCATGTCCATTTTAAATAATCAGAAACATTTCTAAAACGATTCCAAATATCATTAATAAAAGTAAAAGCCATAGAGCATATTTTGTAAGTGTGCCATATTAACTGAATAAAAAAAGCAAACAAACGTAGGGGCAGAAAACAAGAAAATTAGTGAACCCGTTTTCCAGGCAAAGCACGATCCAGAATTAACATACGGATCCTTTTTCAGTAGCAACAGATCCTATTCGGTTTGCAAGCTAACTAAGCAAATCCGCTAAGTGGTGTCAAAAAAATAGAGCCTAGAGATTTTTAGAATTTAAAAAAGTTTAACAATAAACCTGCTCTGAAACAGAAGAAAGAGACAACATCATGCGTGTAAGAACTGTGGGTAGCTTTCTGGTTTATATAATAGAGTATCTTCCAATGAAATCTTACTGAAGTTGTTATATACTTGTATTACAATTAGAAAAAATTCTGGTGAAAAAATAGACTTTGACATCGTTATCCCAATGTATAGAATTGTTTTGTTTGTGTCATGATACACATGCAAATGTCAAACAAGCTATAACTATTTTACAGGTAACTTTATGCTCTCAGTACCAAAACGAAGGATCCTCCTGATTTTTTATTATTGTCTTGGTGTGATGATTGCTACCTCTTATTTTATCATAGCATTTGATAGTAAGTTTTTTTTTTAAATTAATTCCTCAGTATATTGAAGGTAAGGTACCTACAGGCGAACTTGTGAGCATACTAGTCTTGCTGCAATGTAAATCATCCTACATCGATATCAAAATAGAAAATAAAATAAAAATCATTAAATAAATAAAACAATAAAATACAAATGTGTAAAAAAATGTTCCAAGATTCGTGTAAATTTGGTTGTGATGTTTTGTTTCATTAAGCGTTATTATATTGCTTACTACAATCCAGAAAAATTGCCGGGTTTGATGAGGCGATAGATGGCGCCTTGCGTTATTGGTTTTGATCTTTGTGGCATTTTTATATTGTTTACATATTGTAAACTTTCTATGTTCTAGTTACGGTAATAGGTAGAAAATGTTTCTATTTGTAGTGCTCATAATTTACTTTTATTTGGTGTATTATATTAAATCAACATTTACTGAAATACCAGTCGTGATCTCAGACAATGTACTGCGTAACGTAAGCGCTGTACGTAAGTTTAATTTTTCATAGCTGGTTTTTAATTAAGCATTAGATCATAAATAGATAAGATTCTTATTGTAAAGGCAGTGTTATGAGTAATATCATGACAACATTCTGTCACGTTTTAACATCTGCCTGACCTCCACATGTTGTTTTTTCTTTTCGACCTCTTAAGACTGTTGTATAATTTGTTTTAACATACAATAATGCATTATATATCTTTTAAAATATCAAGTAAATTATTGGCTGGCTAAAAATATCATAAGAATACTTGTTCTTTTTTCAGTTTTGAGTTTAATTTGTGTTTGTTAAAACATAATGTTTATTACTTTGCCTAAAACTACAAAAACACTATTATAAAAATAATTTTTCTTTGGATATTTGTTTTCATAATAACTGGGTCAAACGTAACCTGGGGCATGTCAGATTTAAACTTAAGTTTAAAAATATCGCTCTGTTGGACGATTTTCGTCAACATGCATTATTGCGGTATATAAAATAATTCCTACTTCCTTGCATTGACGGCTACAACGAACTGTAATAAATATATTAAATATAGGCAATGTATGACGTTATTTACATTTTAAAAATGTAAAATAAAACCAAAAAAACAGCAAAAAGATCAACGAACATGTACTTTCAGATATATTCCATTACTTATCGAAACGTCATAAAGCTCTAAACAATATTAAGCCGGTCTATTGACGGTTACTACATAAAACTACAATAAATAAAAAGAGAGTAGAAAAGTTATATGCTCCTACACACAGGAAAAAGAGGTAAATGTTTATAATGCTTTTTTACAATTTATTGGGAAGACATAGCTGTAAAATTTCGTTATCTTCTTGTTGTTTCTACAATTTGTTGTTTCCATTTTCATGAATGAAAACCCAAATAAACCCCATAAACTTCATTTGTATGCTATATTGTTCAAACTGTGGCTGAATATTTGCAAATAAGAATAATTATGTTAAACGCAGATATTTTTATTGTATTTGTAACTTACTCTAGTCGTAAAACTCCCTGAGATTTGTTTTGTTTTGGAATGTGCAACCTTTGCGAAATAGCTGAAAGCATTGTCCTAAGACAAGAGAAACTGTGGTGGATACTGTCGTCCGTCACTCCCGAGGAATGAACTACTTAATCAACGTTTTCTGTCTTCACGTGTGGTCTTGTAATAAAGCTAATATAAACCAATGAAGGAAAGCTAAGACACAGGTAACCAGGCCCACATACGGTACATTTGTATAACACTGCCGTCAGCGCATTTACAATGTTTCTGTCGGCAGTGCTTAACATTTGCGCCAGTCTGTAGTCATTAAGATAACACATAAATTATAAAAGTATAGAAAAACCTCTAAATGTCTAAACTTGTGCTTTAATATACAGGTGGATAGGGCACTGTAAAGGTTTTTAATATATGTTGGTATACCTACACTACTGGGGATTATTTATTAGCATTGCCGTAAATGTGTTAGTCTTTTTCATAGTGACATTGCAGTATTTTCACTAAAACACAGATTTACTAAAGATTTTTAAAGTAGGTTCTTATCTGCAGTTGATTACGTTTTCCGTCTAAAATATACATTTTAACCAAAAAGGCGGTCGAACTGAATCTTTCACCCAACTTTTAACACTGGCTTAATTGAAAAACCTCTTATACTTTGTATCTAAGCTAGTGTGATTAGCAAGTCAATTTAGCTCTTACCGATCTTATGAAAAGTCATTTATTTTCTGCTATCTTGAGCGTGATTCTCACCCTACTGTTAATTAGTTAAGAAAAAATATCCAATCAGCGTATAATTTGAAGTTTCTGAAGTACACTTAGAGATAGGTTCTATTTGAACGGATGTTGATTAATGTCCTTCGATAGACACTCGGCGGAACATGGTCGAATAATTTGTAAACTGAATTATGAAATTAAGACTTCAATGAAACAATATATTGTAATACATAGCAAAACGTTCCGATTGTGTAAAATATTGTTCAGGCTAAAAATAAAATGAATTATATGATATTCGACTTCATGTGGATTCATACAAATGGTTTCATTGAGGAACCTGAAAAAGAGAGCTTAGTCAGTGGCGAAGCAGACACATTACAAATAAGAGTAAAGCATAAAGAGGGTCGATATGGGTGAAAATACATAAACGTTCTGATATTTCTTTACAGATTCATGTTATTCTGATCACCAGAAGTGTAGCTTTGGACTGCAATAGAGGAGCAGTGAAATAACATAGAATATATGATATAAAATTATTAACTATCAGTTAAGTTACAAGCTTATCATCGAGTTTTGCTCGACGGACATTGAAGACTCCACTGCAAATACTCCAACACTGCAAAGTCATACACTAATTTGTGCATTATAAAACTACTTGAAAGAAAACACGAATTAATCAGTGAATGCTAACGGAAAAAGTGGGAGTAAGATTCAACAATTCAGTTCCTAGTAAAAACGCAGTTAGGAAAAACAATAGTTAATAGAATAATAAAGTATCCATTCCATTCCTTGAATACATAGACATCAAACAACACTCCGATCACTCATGTAGTCAGTGATTCTGTATACAATGATTAGCATACCTAGATTGCATCAATAAATAAACTACATTTTGTGTTTAAAAGGCCCAAAAGTATACTCCTATAGATTCCAAATGCAACAAAAATTGCTTTATAGTCTCTCATTGTGGAACAATTTCTTGCATTTGTGTCACATATGGTGATAGTGTTTTAAACTAAATTTTGTTTTTATTCCCGCTGCAGCACAACAATAATCTACTACTTCTCCTGCATAATATCTCTTCATTTTACAATACATCTGCTTTCATGCTTTGCTTTTTTTGTCTTTTGAAAATCTGTTCAATGTGTTTAAAGGGATGGTCAAAAGACTCAAAGGGTGTTAATATTGAATTCCATGATAGATGCAAGATTTAAAGAGAACATCAATAACCTAATTTTCAGTTAAAAGACCTTGTTTAGTTAAATTAAGTTAAACACTGTGTACCGGCATCCTTTACATTATTAAATTACGAAAACATATACATTGGCGAATCGTGTCAAGTCTATGGCCTTTTACACCAGTAACAATGTAAAATTCATATGTGGACACATTGATCAATTTTTTTGCAGAGAGTATGTCGCGTCTAAGACATGTACTACCTGGACATATGCCACCGATGTAGTGTTTTCGGACCCCCTTCAAGTATACCCCCATTGAACTTGAAAATATTTTCAGATTCCCCCGGGGAACTTCAAAATATTTTTAAGTTCCTTCTCTCATTTTCAAGTCCCCCCTTAACATTATTTCATCATTTTTGCAAGCCGATATTTTTACTTTAAACTAATTCGGTGTACCATCATTTTCACGGAGATCAAAAGTAGTCGTACTCAAGAACAATAGAAGTCCAATATGTTTCCCTCTGCCTTACTCAAAAACAAAGAGAAATCCACAACATTTCACTGTTTGTCTAAACTGTCATGCTTTCGCCTTGTTTTGCCTGAATATAATCCCCAAACTGCATTGAATCCGGCTTAAAGTATCTTCTTCGGATCCGACAAAGTTTAAGCAAAAATTAATGTAATAATTATCCTTCTACTTGGGTAACTGTATATAAGCTGCTGCTATTCATTCCACAAATTATCAAATAAAATTTTCACAATCAAGATTAGGAAGATAATAAAACAATAAAAAATGGACACACGTAATGATTCTAATAGCGCAATTCAAAGCCGCTTTGACAAAAAGGGAAATTAGGAATGAAGATGCTGTTCAATCGTTCAAAACTGACATGGATATTATTTTCAATTATGTTGTTAACAATCAGTATCCAGAAGGGTTAGCAAAAACACGTTTTTTATTGGAAGGAGAACTTGAGTTCGGAGGTAGAACTTGAAAATGTTTTCAGATTCCCCAGGGGGAAATCAGAAAATATTTCAAGTTCAAGGCGTAAAAGTATATTTAGCCCCTATACAGCTTCCCCCTGGGGGAAGATAGATTAGGCTATCCCCCGGGAGGAAAGCTAAACTAGTCTATCTTCCCCACCTGGTATTTTTGCCCCCTGTTCAGCTTCCCCCTACCAAGGCTAGCTTCCCCCACCCCCGTATTTCTTTTTTTCGTCTTTTTCTTTCTGTCCCCTGTTCACCTTCCCCCAGCTATTCTAGCTTTCTCCTATTTTTCTCCATTTATCTGACTTTTTGCTGCTGACTCAAAGCCATAATTGCAACCCGTCTTTATCCTCGTTGTAATATCCGACTCTGTGATAACCAAAATTAGCAAGGTTAATCTGATTGCTTAATCTCTGTTGCATTTACCAATTGCAATCACATCGCCACATAAGATTTAGTCTTGACTATAAGTATAAACTGGAAGCTTTTTCACCCCTGGAATAACTTTCTAAATAAATAACAGAACTAAGAAATTTTACACCAAAAACTACTCTGAGGTGAGATTTTACTCCTCACAGGTAAGTATAAATAGGTAGTATTTCATCTTGAAATTTATAATTCAAAATGGAATCGATAGCTCAGCAAACGACACAGTGCTTTTTGGTAGGCGACCCAACCTACAAAGTGTCTGACCTATGCTAAGAGCGCTTGAAAATCCATTCCAATGATTTACATTGCGAACATTCACCATCACTATACTCCCGTTTATAACCTTTAACCTTTGTAGAAATTGGACATTGCATTTTTTAAATTGCATAAATGGGTTATTATTGTTACAAATTGAGCATTTATCAAATAGAAGAGTTTTAACGTTTAGTTTTTGTGGCATTTGTTGAGTTTTGTAGGGAGGGGGCAAAATATCCCAGAGAAGAAAGATAGCCTAGCCTAGCTAGCCCCCCTGGGTCGGGGGGAAGCAGTACAGTTGGGGGGGGGGGGGGTAAGCTAGCCTGTTACACTGGGGGGAGGGACTTGAAAACTTTACACCGGAACAACTGCTATCTAAACAAGTGCTCCAGGAGGACATGTAACATCCGAAAACCGCCACATAGGTAGTTGCCATCCAAAAAAAGTTTGAAAAATACATCTAAAGAATGAATTTTCTTAATATTAATGATTTAATTCTACCTTTTTATGTGGCCTCTTTTCTACATTTCCCAGTAATATGTTTTTGTGGTGGATTAGCTTATTGAAGTAGGGAGTAATTGCAATTCTTCCTGCAAGCTGAAAACCACCTACTCCACATAAAATGCTTCACAGGACCACCCAATGTCTACCTGATTGCATTGCATTTAAACATAATTGCATATCAGTACCGCAACGTACTGTAAAGTAACCTATACAGTTGAATAGGTATAATTCCAAGTGTTTGCATGCGATGAGTAACGCGTTAATGTTTCAAAGATACTCTGAATAATCAATTTCTAACATTAGATTTATTTTGTTTTATTTAATCTTATTTTCTAAATCTTTATGTGTTAAAAGACAAATCTGGTTTTAGAGTAGCATGTCGTTTTAATGTTCTCAGAGCAAAAGACACTTGAAAGGTTTGGGTTATACTTGGACTAGTTTCAAGTTTCAAATGGAAGCGGATGGAACACATCTCATTGCCTAAGTCAATGCGGTACTGCAGGTTTTTAGACAAACATGGTATTGATGTCTTTATTTATGATCCTGAGATGTTGATGATTACGTTTTCTTCCCATTCACAAATATCCATTAATCCTACAACAAAACAAGTACAGTTAATATTTATGTTGACTGCATTAAGTTAAAATTGAATTAAATTGAATTAAAACGATAGTTTATTCATTTTATATGCAGTTCAAAGTTTTATACAAGTGGGACAAGTCAACCCACGACCAACTCAACCAACTTTGGTCAAGTCAACACATCTTGCCCAGGTGAACTCAACCCACCCTACATACCGACTCAACCCACCCCGAAAGTCAACTCAACCAACCACAAAACAACTCAACCCAACTGCATTAAATCGTTTTAATGTGAAAAAATGAAACAAAAGTGAATATAAATTTCAATTTGAAATGGGTTTAGTTAAAATTCGAGAAAATTCCCAAAAATTTGATCTTCTCTGTTATCCATTGTCAATTCAAAACCACAGGAAACATCTGAAGTGAAGAGGGGTATTTTATCGTGTGCAATCAGGAATGACACGCTGAGTAGGGATTTAGTCTGATGTCGAGGTAGGGGGGTTAGCATTACGAGTTGATTCCAAATCGCAATTGGGATAAAGGCGTGTTCTCTGGTAATTCAAATAGCGAATAAATGCAAAAATTCAATGGGGTGAGTTTCCAGTTTCCAATTCCAATTTACGAGTCTTGAGAGGATGGTCTGAAATTTTGTTTGGACAAATTTAATTAATCAAACCTTTGAAATGTCGGATAAATACACTAAATGTAAACAGGACTTAAAGTTTCGACACTAAATTGTAAAATGTGTGGATTGTTCTGGTTTGCAACATCGGATATGTGGATCGGGTATCTCACAAAGAGAGTACCAACGCGGAAAAAAGGGTAAATTTGTGCATTTTTGTGTAGAAAACAACGAAACTGCATGCACCAAATGTGTAGAAAAAAACCGAAAGTCAAACTCTGGTGAAAAAGATCCCTATGAAAAGGATGTTTTTTATGGTGAGTAAAATGTGGTGTGTAAAATGTGGACTGCACAACACCTCCTTTGCAGTATTTCAGCCGCTTAGGAATGTTAACGTTTAGCTGTTTACATTATATACGTATTTTTAACAACAAATAAAATTTGGCAGCAATTACAAATAAATAAAATATATTTAGTATGCATTACTGCATCAGTAAAATTACAAAGCTCAAGGTTTAGTGTCAGAAAAACAAATATGTTAAATAAATCATTGCTTTAAGGTACGTGTTTTTCTTTTATTTAGGCCTTAGGGACAAGAGGTGAACACGGAAGAAATAAAATTAAAAAAATGGGTGGGTTGAGTTGACTTTCAGGGTGGGTTGAGTTGGTATGAAAAGGTGGGTTGACTTGACTTTCAGGGTGGGTTGAGTTTGCTAGGGTTGACTTGGTCGTGGGTTGACTTGACCCAAGACCAAGTGATACTATTCGGTTTTGTAGTAAAACGCTAAACATACCTTGAAATTATGGACAGCTGCTTAAGCCGGTGTAACAGGATATCTTGGCCCCCGGACAAGTTATCCTAGTATATCTTTGCCCCCAGATAATAGAAAATTAAAACAAATGCCTATTTATATATTTTATTTCTCATTACACTAAACTTTACACTAAATGTGACAACCATCGTACCCGATCAAAAGAAAATATAAATCGCAACAGAGTGGAAGATGGAGGCTCCAAAACAGAGGCATGAATCAAAAGAGAGAATAATCCCACACAGGACAGCGAAAGTATTCACATAGTGTATCTATTCGACAGAACTGTAATCAAGATAAACGCTGTTTAGATTAAATGTGGATTTAAGGATGAGGTCTAATGCAATTAAAAGCGCTATTCATCCTTGAAAGACTATTGCTTGATTGCTCATGCATACATAAATCAACATGAAACAGTAATTCACATTTCTTTCAACTATTGACATGGTGTATGCCATCGACTGGATTGCAATCAAGATGAACCCTGTTTAGATTGAATGTGGATTCGAAGAGGAGGTCAAATGCAATAAAAATGCTACTCATTCTTAAAGAACTATTGATTGATCACACATACATCAATCATACATGAAACTCTAACTAACATTTCTTTCAAGTGAAGTTTTCATGGAAAATTATTTAAGAGGGGCCAAGATATCCTAGTATATCTTGGCCGCTCTAGGGGGGCCAAGATATCCTAAAGGAGGCCAAGATATACTAGAATATCTTGTCCGGGGACAAGATATAAGGAGGCCAAGATATCCTAGGACACCGGGCAAAACATTTAAATCCCTTTCAAGACTCTATTCATTTCGTTATGTCCAGACACTACACATCCCGAACACCTGTAAATCTGGAGATTTGTAAAATATAATAGATCAAGGGTTAGGATCCAACTTGGATGTGTTATGCCCCCAAATTGATTTGACTTGATTAACGCACATCACCGACTGTCTTATGTAAAGATAGGAATGTCGTACTTTTAAAACACATTGGCCTGAACTGTTGTTTATTCATTTTATTGTTGACCTGATATACAGCTTTTAGGAGTAGAAATGTGAAATCATGAAATAAGCAGCAATATAATGCACTGTTGAAATTTTTCACTACCATTATTATTACAAATTGTAAGGATAGAACCTTAAGCTTAGAAATAATGTTTAACGAAGCCTAGATGTATATTTATAACTAAGTACGAATATTTTAGGATAAAACAGCTCGATATTATGCGTATGATACTTGACTTGTGATCTGAGGTGTATGCCCGGTGTCGAAGCATTTTAATTCACCAGCTTTAGTACAGATCCATTGTGGTAAGGGTAAACACGACTACAATTCTGATTTTTCCTAATGCCCCTACTTTAAAAAAATATTCATGACCATTGACTTCCTGTTTAAGATGCAGTCAAAATATACAAAAACATGCCGCATTCACATATTCCCAAAGTGGGCGCCGTGTAGATACGAGCTCGGGGTACCATTAATTTAATGTAGAATTTAATTTCCCATCGAAAAATTGTGAACGTTTCACACAACGAAGAGCACCGTGTGAGCTCATCCTTCAAATGTTATTCCTTTATTAAACCCAGACTCTGCAGCAAATGAAAAACAAAAGCCGATAATGAGGATTTTGATCATCTCGCTAGTAAACCTACAGGATAGATCCTTTTTAACATATGCAACAGCTTATTGTGTCAGAGACAGCTAACAAATTTCTAGCTTATTTAAGGTACATCAGCAACAAATGTGTCATATTCCGAACTAGCCAGTAAAAAAGGGAAACTGTCTGTTTCTGAAGGCAGCAAACTTGCTAGCTAGTAAAAATTTTCAAGTCATTAGCTAGTAAAATGAAGAAATGTTGTTTTAACAAAATACTTTGTTATGTTGGATAAACGTTGTATAGACGTCGCACACAATCTTGGATTAACGTCGGATTTAGATCGATTACGAATGTCAAAACAACGTTTACCTAATGACCTTGGAAAGACAGCAGTTACCAGTCTAATAACGTTGTGAACAGCTTGCAAATGAACGTCAAAACAACATCTGCATTGGGAAAGCGGTGTTTTATAGGCGTTGGGAAAATTATGATCTAGAATAATCTATACAGTGACAATATCCACCTTTTCGTCAATTTTCGAAGCCACGTGTCATGGCTTCCAGTTCCAGTGAACGATAACATGATGAGTTTGTTGTTTGGCTGTGACCCCGACATCTATACTACATCGATTTTTCGACGTCTATAAAACGTCGATAAATAGATGTTGTTTCAACTTCGATCTGCAGCATATTCGCCGCGTTGATTAGACGATGGATAATCGATAATCTATACAATGTCAATTTTCAGACGTCTATCCGACGTTGCACAAAAGACGTAGAGAAAGTAGGGTTTTGGAAGCCGGAGAAAGTAGGGTTTTGTTTGCAACCACAAGCAACGCCTAAACAACGTCATTATATGTTCAAAGACGTTGATTAGGCGTTGATCTATGGTTGCAACCAATCACAGTCAAATTATAACCACATTTAACGTTATGGTTTGGTCAGCCGCAATTTTAAATCGAAGTTCGAATGTTTACTAGGTAGTAATAAGGCAAATAAGCAATTTTAACTTTTCTGCGTCTTGGGTTCCCTTCTCTAATGATTGTGTAAGTGGAGTCTTTTTGAAGTTGATTGTCTTGCCGTTTGTACACCACACGGTATCTTTAATTTCAGGGTAAGTATACTTACACTGAAAATTTTCAGCGTAAGTATACTTACACTGAAAATTAGGCCTGAAAAAATTAAAGATACCCTGAAATGAATGTTAACCATGAAGATGAGCAAATATTGAACACCAAGAAAGTTTTCAACTTTTATTAACCAAGCCGACTTTGTCGGGCTGGGCTAGTCGTATCACTATAGGGAGCTTAAATGTGTGTGCGTATGTTAAACTTTTTCTTTAAAATGCTACATGATATTAAAGATTGTGAATAACATTTTATTCGATATGAACTCTACCATTAATAACAAAACATTCACAAAAGTAATAGATGTTTTTCATCAATATAACATTGTTCAACATCTCATTCAATTGCAATTGACTAAGCCCTGCTGTAATTACCTTTACAATCTTAACATCTTATTTAGTTGCAATTATTCAATTGCTTTTGCAACTAAGTTTTGTTACCACATGTCAGACTTGAATGGCAGCTCGAGTTACACATCACATTTGCTTTGCAGCATTAATAACGCTTTGTTCTGCAGTTCTACAGGGAAGGGAACGAAAAGTTCAACTCCGGTTCCATTCATTACAAAGTTATCACAAGCTAGTTATTTAAATTAAATGCCTTCAATGAATCTTCAATTGCAATTATTTACTTGTGATTTAATAATTAAAGACTGTAGTACAAAATTCAATAAGCAATTGCAATGTGCCTTCAATAGCTGTTTTGTTACAATAAAATACCTGTGATGTGATAAGTACAGATCAGGTGAGGACATTTCATGTATAATTGCAATTTATAGTAACGTGCCTTCAATGGGTGTTTAGTTACAATAAACCACCTGTGATGTGATAATTACAGCAATTGTCCCGAACGTTGCTCATCACGATGTTCAACATTCATTTCAGGGTATCTTTAATTTTTTCAGGCCTAATTTTCAGTGTAAGTATACTTACACTGAATTTTTTCAGTGTAAGTATACTTACCCTAACCATGTCAGGGCAAGTATACTTGCACTAGTGTAAGTATACTTACCCTGAAATTAAAGATACCCTGTAACATATGCATATGTAATTTATTGGCAGACATATTAGGCATTAGGCTATCCAAAATATATACATGTGCAAAATGTTTATGTCTTCCATCACAACACACCATCCGCCTAAAAATAGACGGCAGAGAATCTAAATAAACATAAAAAGAAGGCAATTCCTTTGTCTGTGTAATAAAGGGTTGGGAAAAACCTACACAACAGTCCAAAAAGAGATTTAAACAATGATCATCTTGTTCTTGTTGATGCCTTTTATGCCTGGAATCTTCTTTTTAAATACGCTTAAAAAGTAAGTCAGTTAAACGAACTGTTAAATTAAAGAATACGACTCTATTTCTGTAATAAATTTTATTTGAAATTTCCGACTTTTTCATTGTAAACGGTTGTCGTTATTTTTAAAACAGTAATAGTCAAATAAAAAATTATAAACTAAATCATTGAATATTCACGATTGTATATTACACAATGTGTGACATACAAACAATAGACGGAGCGGCCACATTAATATGTTTTGTATGTCTTGTAAGATTCTGGCGAACGTCGGCAGTAAAAGAAGCGAATAAAAACGGTAAAATCTTTGCACGACGCAATGTTCTCTCTCGCATTCGCAGAGGTCACTTGAAAAATGGCTTTTCTCGATTATTACGAGTTTGACGCATTGGTTTTGCACCATCCTTCTATTTCGTCTCTTGGCTTTCAACAAGGAAGAATGGCATCATTTATCTTGGGATTAAATGGGATTTAGACAAATCCCGTAAGCTAATAGGAACAGTGCAGCAATTTCTTGCGTCCCTGGTGTTGTTCGCAAAAAGTCCATCTATTGTGTTTGTTTGGAGCATCTACTGTTCCTTTGCTGTTGATTTATTTATATACATACTGGTTGTACATAGGATCCCAGTGTATCAGTTTTTTTCTGTTTTCTGGAACATTTGGATCACATCAACTGGTCCCAACATTTTAAAATATTTTAGCTGATAGTGAAAATACAGCGAAAGGTATCCCGACAGTTCATCTGGCAACAATTCAACTATCGACAATGCACCTAATGACAATTCATCCAGCGATGAAATTTTTAAATAAGGGGAGTGCGGCAATTCATCTAAATTTTATATAACTGCATTTTCTTTAATTCAAAGAACAATTTTTAACTGAAACCTAGAGGGTTGAAAACAAAGTAAATGAGGTGGCCTATATATTATAGTTTGATATCAGTCGTTGTGAAATATATTGTGAAAGATATAAAACCAGCTAAAGTGAAATGTGAACAGAGGCTATTGGTTCCGCCCTGTCTGCACCAGAAAAGCTTGATGGGTAACGGGGCTACAACACACAGCCACACAAACCAGAAGGCACTTGCACCCCGAAATAATAGTGTTGAAATTGTGAGTAGATAAAGAAAAAAAATACTAGAAAACACACAGCACCCTATGAAAATAGAAGGGGAAGAGCGGAGGAAGGATGGGGCGTGTCTCCCCCCCACAGCCCCGCACCCCCGCACCCCCCTCAACCCCCCATGTGAGTAGATCCCCCGCAACACACCTGTATATGAGAACAAACATTTGACGGCTTCCTGTCGCCTCTCTTTGGGACAGGGTGCGAATCTACTTATGTAAAATATATGTAAAGATGACAAAAGGCTCTTGAGTGTCAGCTGAGGTTGGGACCCTTGAAACACGTGAAGAGAACTTGACAATTGGCGCAATCGTGCTACAACAAATTTGATTGGCTCATTTTCTTATGGCAGAGGCTTGAGTTACATATCACCGTCCGTACCATTTATGAACTTGAAAAAAAGAAGTTGACTGCTTATATTTAGAGCTTGAGATTTGTTGGGGGCACGGATGGCGGTGGGGGGGGGGGGTGGGGGGGCGAGGGTGAGTAATTCACCTACCTGAAGGATCTGCACACCTAGCAGAGACAATCCTTAACATAGCTTTAGGTTTCCCTTAGGATAAACAAGAATGATTTCTTTCGCAAAAAAAAAGAAAAGAAAAAAAAAGAGTTCTCGGTGTGTAAGGGTTTGCCGACATTTTGTCGATTGTGAATTGTTTGAGAAATGTTATGTTTTATGTGGAGGTCGAGGGTAAAACACTCAGACGTTTCTCAGACACCTTTTAAGGCATCTAAGGTCATCATAAAAACGGGTCAACTGTAGTTTCGTTCACTTTTTTGGACTAAATGTCGGACCACATATAATGGATACATGTTATGTTTTCAAATTAGTTTACTATTATTATTATTATTATTATTATTATTATTACTGTAATATTTTTTGGTAATTCTTATAAGAAAACTGACACCTGAAGTGTTCACTGGTCAGTTATCTCAAATGGCGATCATAAATCGTATATCGCTAATTCACGTCGACCTTTCGAAAAATGTTGACCTAACTGATGAACATGTCCTGAAGTTAACTCGTTGCTATAAAACAACTGACCTCTGAGAAGCTTTATCTGTTGCGCATAAACACAGAGCGGATGGATATTTTAAAAGTAGTTCCTCTAATTTATGAGTACTATTTTCGCGGAATCCCCAGCGAATCGGTGGAGTAAGAAGGTGTTATATACCCCACTGACGGAACCGCGGTGAAGGTTAGCTGTTGGACAACAGCAAAAGTCGACTCGAATTAAATCTGTGTATCGGCTTGGTAGCGCTCAACGACCGCAATCGTTTTCGGCGGAATGTCAAACCAAGAAGCATTGTCAGCGAATTGTGGCTCGATTTAATATAACCTGAAAGTTATGCCGCCTCCTCACTTTTCTCCCACCCTCCCCTCCGTTTAGATTGAATCGTATAACAGTAAAACAGAAAGTCACAGAGGGTTCAGGTGAGAAACTGAGCTAGTTCTAGATAACAATGTGCACATATACGCCTTCAAAATATAGATTATATTGAGTAAAAGAATATTGAAAATGCTAAAATAATGAATTTTCTTTGGTATACTATTATGTACCAAATTGTTTTTGATTGGGTAAAGTCAACATATGAGTTTTTTTCAGTTAGATGAATGTGATAAGTTTTACTGTGTAACAGTATATTTTGAGCCCCATACAGCCCTTTATATTTAGCATCCCCCTCGAACGTTTTTGCGTGTCAATATAATAATTGACAATATTTGTTCATGAGAATAAATGGACTCAAGTAAACCGAACAAAAACTATCTCGAACTACTTTATTGACTAAATTCAACATAATTCAAACAAAATATAATAAGGCATCCTTGGTCAGAAAGTTCTTTATTTTTCTCTTAATATCCTTTTTTAGCATTTTAGGGTGCCCAGGGATACTTCTGATCGATAAGATTATCGTAAATAACATCCACATTATCCAAGAACCGCTTTCTTGTATGTTCAACTTCATCTTCCTTTGAGAAAGTGATACCAATAGGGGCCAAAAATACCAGGATGAGGGAGGGGGGAAGACAGCCTAGTCTATGTTCCCCCGGGGGGGGGGGGGGTGTACGGGGAGCAAGATATGCTGTTACACCGGAATTGCTAATTTAAAGATACGACTGAAGTGTATTACTGTTGCCCACCAGACATCTGTGGAGTGTTAAACTACTCGCCGTGGGCCACTCGCGTTCCAATCGGCTACCATGCGTGTTCAATACTTTTTAAAACTACCCCCAAAACGCGGAGTTCTAATTTGCCCCCTTCTCAATCGGATGTAGGAAAAATGGTTAGGGATACAGCGGTAAACTGAAAAATGGTAAAGTGCTAAAAGCAGAAAAAATCCGCGCCAATCCGCCATAATGTACACGCAGGGATCGCAAAATCGATCCTGACAGACCGCACAACGCCGCTCATCTTGTGGCATGTATGGCACTGAGTGGACTTCTTCAATGCTGAGTAAGCATGCAAGGTATTTTTATTTTAACTTAAATTAACCCCCCCCCCCCTCCTTGAACGAAATTGGCACTCCGGGCGAAACCACTTCTGGCCTCAAAATTACCCCATTTCTCTCTTTAAGAGGGCAATCATATGGTACCAAGTGGAGAACCATCCCCCTCCCTCCCCGATGGGAATGATGCCCAAAAGATTGTTGCCACCAGTCATTTGCCTACTACATGAAGAAAACAAGTGGTCAGTTGGGGTGTAGGACAAAATACCACCGGACATAATAGCACCGGACAAAATACCACCGAACATAATACCACCAAGGAAATGAAAACTAGGACAAAATGCCACCACAATCTTTTATTGCTTTCTCTGATCACCGGAGCTATTCATAACTGAATCCCAGTTAGCATAATTTTTCGTCCCACGTATAAAGCGCGTTGTTTTTAGGTGGGATTTACGTGGGAATGTGGGACGTTGGCAGGGCCACATAGAAAACATGTGTAATATACGTGGACATTCCCACGGTGTGATTTCCGTGTAAACTCTACATATAATATACAGAAGCTTTCCCACGTATAAAATGCACGGGTAGATACACGCGTAAACTGCATGGTTTTTCCCGCGTAATGCCCACCGTGGGCATTCCACAGTATAATATACGTAAAATTGCCCACTTCTAAAATGCGTGGGTAATTAACGCATATTATATGTATATTATACTTTTGAATCCCCACGTAAAATTTCATTAGAAGTCATTTGTATATTACACGTATATTTTACGTGGGATTTCCCATATGGGCATTCCCATGTAAAATACACGTTTATTATGCGCAGTCTGGCAATGTGGGCTTATTATCGCAGACCGGAAACAGCCGCCATTGAGCGATAATAAATTTAAATTTTGCTACATTCTGCATATTTTGGTGGAGGGCTGCCTTTTTTCTAAGTATAATAGAAAGTTAGACATGGAAATACCAATTTCACTAAAATTTTTATGCTTAAAATTCCTTTAAGGAGTACTTTATAAATGAACTATAGTTATAAAGGTACATGTCTGTGTATTCGATGGAGTTATCGTGTATGTCCAGGGTGGGTCGTCCCTTTAAAATTCCATGCTTAATATGCGTGGGAATTCCCACATATAAAATGCATGGAAATATATGCGTATAAAATGCATGGGTTCACATGTACATATTACACATCGGAAAGAGTCTCAAATTCTCCTAAATCCCACGTAACTAGGTGGGAATTCCCCAACAAAATACACATTATTTATGCGTGGGTACGTGGGAATACCCACATATATTATGCATAGTCCCCATGTGGGACTGCTAACTAAAACAAACGTAAAATTACATTCACTGAAGACATTCTACTTTACTATAACTGTTCTTAAAGTCTCTACAACATATGTCCATTATGGCAAAGCTTTTGCCCGCCCTTCTGGGAGGTAATTATTTCCATTTTTTGTAGATCCTAGTTAGTTTATTGTCGTGGTTTATTGCTGTTGATATTGGTTTAAATTCTGCTCATTTTAGTGCCCTATTTATGCGAAAAATCTCGCGCTATTGTGATCCCTTATCAATACTGACATAGCAGAGTGTATACCCCTATTCTCTGCGATCTACTGCATTTGATTTTTATTATACCTAAGCCGTCTCCGTCATGCATCTCATGTTGAATCTTTTCCGCGATGACTGGATGCCACACTGTCTGGGTTGTTACGCTGCATGTTGAGCCACATGAGTATGTATCTCTTATAATCCCTAAGCCGTCTCCTTTTCGCTTCTTATTTGAGATTCTTGCATAACTGGACGCCACCGAGTCTGCGTTGTTACGTTGTATAGTAAAAAGATATCTTTGGTGGTATTTTGTCCTAGATTTCATTTCCTTGGTGGTATTATGTCCGGTGGTATTTTGTCCGGTGGTATTATGTCCGTTGGTATTATGTCCGGTGGTATTTTGTCCGGTTCCCGGTCAGTTGTACCCCCAGTCTGGATTTATAGTTTTTGTGGTATCAGTCTGTGTCCAATAAGCCAGCTGTATTTATACCCAAGAAGGTTATGAACTAAAAAAATGCATTTGTTCGAGTAGGTTTCTATTTTTCGGTTATTGTCAATTCAATTCAGTGCAAGCCTGTAAAACAAATAGAGAAATACTTCGGAATTCTACCATTTCAAAATTCAAAAAGATAAAAATAGTAACATGCTGCACAAAAGGAAAAATAAAGACTTCGGAGTTCTATCGTTGGGCTGTTTCGAAAAAGATCTTCTCCAAAGTTCTATATATTCCTGCGAGTTGAGGGCGTAAACAAAGTCATATTTCATTGCTGTCATTTGCTGCCAAAATGAAATGCTGAGACGGACAACAACAAAAAAAACTTGTGTCCCAAATGTTCAATATCATTTTTCGGACAGATATCAACAACGGACTGTTTTAAGGCAAATTGTAAACAATAAGAAACATTGACGTATCAGAAACACCTCCAAGTTTGGATGATAACGGTAGATTCTAAATAAAGCTTGTTCATTGTAGTTTGTTTGTTTTCCCAAACAGTTTCGTCGGTGTTGCGGAAATAACCCACGAAACATCACACCTGCTTGATAAAAAAAAAAGAACAAGCTATTCCGTCGTACTAATTGCAATTCATGCGTCTATTCTCATCAGAGAACATAAATACAGACAGAGAAGTGGCAAATTAGTCACTAATTTAATTTTATGTATAAACCACTTGTTTGTACATACTTTGTAACGCATTGTGTATCCTTTGTATCAAGGAGCTATGTAAACAAAGCGGCATATAGTCATTTATTAGATAGCGTCAAGACAGAGGTGGTACTTAGACAGTTATTTGTCTTATTTGTTTCTGTTTGATTTTTTTTTGTAAGATTTATCCATAATTGGTCAAAAGAGGGGGGGGGGGTCTACCCTTGGGAAATGTATTCAGAACCGTTAAGGTGCTAAATGCTCGACTTCATAATTTCAGTGGAAAAAAGTTCAAATGGAATAGATTCTTTTAGTGGATTAAAGTCAAAATCCTGACACGAAATGACCAAAACGATTGAGAAAAAAATTGAGATTGAGAGAAGAAAAAACAGAAGGCCAACAAGACATCGCAATCTCGGCTAAAGTATGACATGTCAATTGGCGTAGTAGTGCTCGTTAATTTATTTCCATCGTTTTGACACTACTCTAAAAGTATATTATCAATGCATAAAAATATAACAGTGATATCTCGACAAGGATATCCTGATAAGGTGTCTACCCCAGTATCCAGCCAAAACGTCCCCGGCCATAAAGTCCCCGACCATGAAGTCCCTGGTCATAAGGTCCTCAAATAAATTCAGGGCTAAAATGTCCATGGTGAAAATATAAATAATGGATAAGTTTTTGAACTGTATTTTTTTTATTTCATAAGAAAGAAGTCTTTAATTGGGGGAAGCGGGCGGGAGGGAGATGAAGAGACGTCGGGGGGCGATATAATAAGAATGCCGCACACCTAAACAAACACTGCTTGACAGCACGGAGTGGAATGCAAGGATTTAGAGACAGCGCAGCAACGCAGAAAGAACAGGAATTAGGATGGTTTTGAAGACAGCAAGGAGAAGGCACAGGGATCAGAAATTCCTATCCATACCAACTGAGCACCCGTTCTATTGTCCAGATGCTTGTATGCATGGATAAACTTTATGATATATAACTTGGAGGAATTCCTCATGGGAATAGTAACAGTGTGCGTTTCGAACAGCAATTTGGGAACATTTTGTGTTGGACTTTCATAGACATGCATGACAACAGTGCTGTTACTTAGAAATTGGTCGATGATAATAAATTGAATTTTTGGCCAAATGATCGGTTTTTCATTTCGTTAGTGGTCAGATGACAAGTGACATTTGTCCGGTGGTCAAATGTCCTACACCCTCTCGACAAATAGGCCCGCAACATTTAGGAGATGACATTTAGGCCATGTTGTCAAGCGTGGCATTAAGCTATTTGTCTTTGGCCTATTTCTCAGACATTCCTCGACCGATGTAACGGTATATCTTATCCTCCTGCACAGCTTCCATCCCCCCGTCCTCTTGGAAAGATAGACTAGGCTATCTGCCTCCCGGGTGTAGGACATTTGACCAAACGAAATTTGACCAACCGAAATTTGACCAACTGAAATTTGACTAACCGCAATTTGACCAACCTCTTAATGAAAAACGGACATTTGACCAACTTCATAATTTATTATTTTTCGTACCACTTATCAGTAAAACATTAGCAATCACAAGTGTTCCGACAAAAGCAACATTTAAACAGTTATAACACTACAAGTAAAAGTACTGTCCAAATGTACCGGGATGGTAGTAATCTCATATCCTCGCAAAACTTCACATAAAACACGTACCTGAGATGACACTAAAGCTTCCACCAGGTCATGGTTTGTTTGTATAACGCCTTGTATAACGCCAGATTTCGGAGATTAACGGGGCACGTGGAGCTCAACCTTATAACACTCATTGACAGAGAGGGGATTAACACAACATCTCTTTGATGCGAATGAGCACTTCTTTGAAATTACTTTTTCTTACGAAACCTCGAACTCCTAGATTTACAAGGTTATGTATATCTAAAAATGAAAGTTGGTCAAATGTCAGTTTTTCCATTAAGCGGTTGGTCAAATTGCAGTTGGTCAAATGTTTGTTGGTCAAATTGTGGTTGGTCAAATTGCGGTTGGTCAAATTGCATGTACCCCCTCCCTTCCAACCGGGGGGAAGCTAGACAAGTCTGTTACACCGGTGTAACAGGCTATCTTGCCCCCCCCCCCCTGTACAGCTTCCCCCCCGGGTGGAAGCTAGACTATGCTATCTTTTCCCCCTCTGGGATATTTTGCCCCCTCCATTAAAAAAACGAATAAATGAAACAAATACTTAACTGCAACAGAACTTTTAATGGTAAATGATCTCTATACAGTACAATTTCTTCTGTGCTTGAAAGTTGTCAAGTTTTTGCGCAATTCAACAGTCATTTACACAGTTCACTGCAGTTCACTGCGCTTTTGGTCCAACCAGGTCAATGCCAATTTATTTTCATTTATTTTTATTTATATTCATTCACTACTTCTTTTCAATATTTCCTCTACTGATCAAGTAATTAATTTACAATCAAAATAAAAAAATGAAATGCTCATACCCTTTTGCATACCCTTTTAAATTTCTCAATTCGGAGTAAACTTCTGCCGCAAAATCCATGTCCCTGAGATTGTTTGTACTGTTATGCATTATTGTCGAATACAATTGATCAATCAAAATGGATTATAAAAAGAGATGTGGTTTTATTGCAGTCAACTCTGAATCCCCCGATAACTGTGAATAGAGAGCGAGTATACAGACGGATTACCCTTTATGTAGACTAGGCTAGCTTGCCCCCGGGGGGGAAGCTATACAGGGGGCAAGATATACTGTTACATCCGGGCCGTAGTTTAAAACTACGGCCTAGTCACACCGGGTGTAGGAAAAAAATTGTAACGAAAAAATTAGTAACGGAATTAACGGTAAACGGAAAAAATGGTCGTGTTAAAGAAACAAAAACAAAAAAAATAAAATAATTTTAACACAGTTAGACAATCATCAAGATATTTAATCTTTATTTGAGGTATTATAAACCCATTTCTGCAGATCAATGACCGTTCAAGTTGAAAGTACCAGTTACGCCATATCGTCATATAACAATGTGCTGGGGCTTTACTATATAGCTGTATTTGTGACATCGTGAACAGTAAAGACCACGTTCCTGGTGGGCGGGGTAAGGAGGAGGGGGTTAGAGGAAGTATTTAGTGCGAAATCTGTAAAAGTGAATGCACGATATTTAGTTAAGTTCTGGCCAGAAATCAAACAATTCACAAAACATTATAAATTATGACTAAATGGCTAGATGTCGGCTAAATGTCGTTCAGCTAAAATTTTCGTTGGTCAAGTGTCGTGATATCGTTTTTACTCGTGTCCAAATCGGGAGGGGATAAGGGGGATGGGGAGGGGTATAGACACGGTTCCAACGGACTCTCAGTTTTTTAAGAACAGGGAAATTTCCACTGAATGCTCCGCTTTTTCCACAAAAGGGGGGTTTCTTTGGAATGGCAACTGTGTCCGACAAAAACGCTACCAACCACACCCTGGTTAAGAGGTTTTTATGAGTGGCTAGCTAAGAAAAAGAGAACCCGAATTACAGTTTTACTCCAACAAGAGGATTTTACGAAAATAAAACTTTAGTTTTACTTCGAAAAAAAAGACTGACAGCCAAGCTGGGAAAATTAAAAAAGAAATAAGCTTTTACGCGTAAAACAAACTTTCTAAAGAGGGAGAGAAAGAAAGGCAAAAAAACACTGTCAGTGTCAGTTCGTGTGTTCGAATACGCCATGAACCACCACCCTTATTTTAATAGAGTTGACAAGCAACTCTACCAAACGGTAGACCCAAAAAGTAGAGGATCAACGGGGCCCCTAAAGACCAAGCATTACCCATCTATGTACCTACTTGCCCACACCACCCCGTCCCTTCCATCCTCCAACTGGAGTGGTATTCTGCTCTGTCCTTATATTTAAGGACGTCCTTATTCTTGAGATTAGATAGTTCATCCCTAATTTTTGTCTTTATGTTTAAAGGACTTCGTTAAGTTTGAGGACAGAGCAGATCGAATAACTTTTTTATCCTTATTTTTACAAATAAGGACATCCTTAAAAATAAGGACAGAGCAGAATACCACTCCAGGATGTAGTCGAATCTTTTAGCAAGAGGACGTGAACAAACGAAAGAATCTGAATAAACGTTTATTAATTGATCGTGATCACAAACATGATCGTGATACCAAGATCACGCAACTAAAACATATGACCAGCCGCTAAAGAATTCTGCATACTGCTTGGTCACTAGATATACACACAAAGAAATCAATACTTTGGGGGTGACTAACCAATGACTGACACTTCTACCTAGACTAAGCTTGGGTTTCAAAGACTCACAACTAAACAAAAACCAGGCAGAAATAAACATATTTCTATCACTTTTCATGCTAAAATCGAGTATTAAAATGCGACAAGTAATCACATAAGACAGGGTAACTCAGGATGTACTTTACCAACTAAGTAATGTACTTTACCAACCAAGTAATGTATGTGCAGTAATTGACCACGATAGAACTTTGGACTTGGCCCTTTGTGAGACCAATTCAAGGGGTCGAAAACTGGATCAAGGGAGCGTATGGGCACGTAATACACAGGCGCACCACCCATTTCCGGGGGTTGAGAACGGAGAACAGACCCTCAAAAAACGGTGATGTGCCAGATCAGTCTTGGTGCCTACACTACAAGTAACTGAATTCACGTACATAACCACTGAGACGTACAAGCTGTTTGGTCACTGAACCAAACTAGAGCGAACATTCTGAGACACATTCAGTCTATGGGGGAGAAAGGGGTCTCCAGGCGCATGTAAGCACAACAGATAGCGTTGACCCTAGTTCTGGACCTTCTTGCCCTTGTCAGAACCTTGCCAGAATCAGGGTGAAGAAAATAGCTGTCCTTCTGCTTGGCTTTACCTTTACCTATGGTCATCGGTTCACTGCAACAGATAATGGCTAATTAGAGACCACTGACTAAGCTTCGACAAATGCTCTTAAGGAATACAGACCCAAGAGAAAAATCTTTCAGATAATATTTAATGAATGAGCTTGGAGATCGCCAATGACCGGTTTTTTTAATACATCTGACACAGGCACACTGCGCAAAATCCTAACTGCGTTGTTGCCTTACATGATGTGTTTTAACATTACACAGTTCTCTAAAATAAACTTCTGATTGAGCTTTACTATACTCAGCTAAAATGACACCTTGAATATAGTTGACAATAGTCTACTTAGACATATCTTTATTAAACTTTGGCATAAAAGAAATAATAAGAGCTTGACTGTCTTTTCTTTTTCCCCCGAAACCTGTAAGTATTTACGGTATGCTCAAATAGGACAAGGGAAGACAAACGTGGCACATTCTCTTCGTCCTGTAGCGCCGGTAATACTAACTGCTTGAATGCACAAGGCCTGCTGTGGCGATATGAGTTTTACCAATGAAACCCGCCCTAGGTTGAATGAAAACCTTTTGCCACCAACTTGTTTTGAAGATCTGAAGATCTGGGGCCAGGATTTCACCCCTTCTCTTGCCTGGTGCTTGGTCTAAAAGAAATGTGAATCTTACCGCTGCGTTCTTTGGTGTGACTGCAAGTCTTCAGAGATATAACTACTTTGTAAATAACGTAACACCGAGGAAAGATCCCACGGCGCCATGTGGTCAGAGACAGGGGAAAGTTTACTTTAAAATTTCTTAACAGCATAGATAACTCAGAATCCTCGCTTTGACCTTAACATGTAGAGGCGTAAGCTTGGAGCCAATGACAGCTCGGTACCCTTCAGGAGAAACTATCTTTAGACTCCAGACCTGAAAACATAATTTAAAAATCTGTTACCACTGTTGGGTGGGGTGGGGAGCTTGGAGCGGGTCTATTTGAGTTAGCAAACGTATTCCACTGGGATTGATATACTTTGGCTGTGGATTCTTTTGACTATTTACTTCTTTTCAGTTACTTCCTTTGAAGAGCAGGTGATTGGGCCTGAGTAGCAGGATTCTCTGAAGCACCTTTAAAATGACTGTATGGATCGTGTAATACTTCACCTTTTATCCATACACAGGTTAGTGCGTTGATCGCCCAATTCTGTAAATTTTGGCATGGAGAGACGTACCTGGGTAGCTTTGTCATTATCGAATTGGCAAACAGATCCAGCGTCATGAGGATTGTTCTGTCACCCAATCGAACCAAAGGATCACTGATCACTATACATGTGTGTGACTGCCCAACTCTGGATGAATTGGCTGCCAACGCTTTCAACTGATTTCCCAGATGACGCGCAGATATCTGCAAGTCTTCTTCTAGGGCTGGTGACACAATAGTGCTGGTTTCCTGAGTGAGTTACACAGACTTAGAAATCCCTGTTAATTTGTGTAAGTATGGAGATGTCTAAATGAAACTCTAAACAATTGGCATTCAGTTGCTTGATTAATTAGTTTATCGCACAACCAGACTATCTGCAGTTCCCACCAGTTTTATGTAACGATTTTTAACAGATTTGAATAAGAATTATGCCAAATTCTGAAAGTGAATCCCCCACCTCAACAGACATTTGTATCTCTAGTTATCGTAAAAGTGTTTAGAAAACCATAAATTCATTTATAATCCATAGGACTGCCGAATCAAACCAGAGCCTGGTAGGATTTCTCTGATTCCGTGGCCACGATCTTAGGCTGCTTCCGTAGTCTGAAAGCTCGTCTGATCTCGGATTAAAGTTGTTGGTAGAGCAGCTTGCCCAGGAGAACTGTCTTCACTGTTGCTATCAAGTACCCAGTTACAGGTGCAACAACCTCGCATCTGGGTTTAATTGCGCCGCCGGCGCACAAACACTGGCCGCGGTGAGGTAGATCGCAAGGTTCACTACGTCTCTCGTCGATAGGGAACACACTGAAGAGAATTGGTATCTACAGTGTCGAAGAGAGGTAGATCTTCTCATCTCGTCTTAAGAGCACTGAGAGTGTGATCTTGGAAAGACATAATGTTCAAGATCTGCATTGCCAAGCAATAACTTGCATTGGCATCCCAAGAATATCCAAGTCACAGTATGTGCTCAAGGGTATTAGATCAAACTGCACTGCTGTTTTACCCTGAAGTGCTAGGAGGGGTGAAATCTGGAAATCACTTTGTCGGCTTGCATTCCCTACAGTGGACTGAGAGCACGTTGCCTAGCCTCCGCTTGTACTGACAGCGATGAAGGAAATGGATTGTGATGATGCTTTCTGAGATGGCATACTGAACTTAACTCAATGCGGATGGTGTGAGTACAGGACACCAGCCTACTGCTGTTGTGTCCCTCTCTGGGCATTGAACTTTGCCTGAAGAGAGGATGGGATCGATCTCTCGTAGGGGAGCTGTAAAGAAGGAGTTATCGAGTCTCGGAGTAATCTTCTGAGTACTTTCTGTCAGGGACCCTGGATTGTCCGAGCTGCGTTCCTCCCTACGTGACGGGTCTGGCTCAGTCCGTGACTTCAGATCGCTTGTAGGGGCATCAACAGCCTTCTCTTTATCACTTGTGGTTGAAGCCAGTTGAAAAGCATTTATTTCAAACAATTGTTCCTCTTCAACGGGCTACGTTAGGGAGGTCTGGGTCAAGGGAGTGAAGCTCGATGACTCACTTTCACTGACCTCGATGTCTTCCGGGTTGAGCTTTCACTTATGTGGTGGGAGAGAGTACAGAACATGCGGTAGACAAATCCATGGGTAGCGACACACAGGAAGCGCAGCTGGCAGGTCCTATTGGCGTGGAATGGTGGTTGACGGCGTGTTTTTGCAGTTTTGGCTTATCATGATGAACATGGCCTTCTGCAATTCTTGAACATGTCCCTGAAAATGGGTATGCATAAAGAGAAAGGCCATAACGTTCAGAGTCTCAGTTTGTGAAAGAATCGGTAGGTCAAGGACCAAGGATGAAGATGTATCCTATCAAAATTGGAATACCGAACTCACCAATGGATCAGTAAAGCGCTCGCCCCACTCTTGGTGAGTGATGGTTACCCCTTCTTTTTCTAACATTAGCGACTCCGGTGACACAAACTCACACTCTTCCGACAGTACTTGTCCCTTGTCTGGTCTAGAGTTGCTAAAGCCTTGTCTAAGATTGAACATTCCTCTCCCAATTGGAGGTCCATTTCAGCGACTGTATTCAATGTTGCCCTTAGCTTAGGCATCTTGGGTTTAAGAGCTGACTCCGTTCCCCTATCGAAGTGTACTGTGGAGGATTGTCCAATATCTGGGTCTAGAGAATATTTGTTCTAAGAGTTACGCGAAAAACCTAAATTCAGAAGTTTTGTGAAGTAGAAGGCATGAATGGTTCTTAAATGATCTTTTGAAACAACTTGAGACAACTTGAAAAGAATATAACAGGCCAGCACTGTTTCTGAAAAGGTATTTGAACATATTTAAGCAGATTGTTACTGAAATTACTACCATAATGGAGAGGGATTTGACTGACTGAGGGGTGCTTTAGATCAAACCTTCAAAATGGATGAGTTTTTGATTGGAGAGGACCGGCTTTGCGCAGGATGGGATGTTGGGAGGGGTGCTTTAGACCTACAATCGATCAAACTGGCTGCCATGTTTCTACTTTGTAAAAGCTAACGCTTATCTCCATCTTTATATGGGATTTCCCTCATTTGCGGTATCAAGGCATAAACTGTGAATTGAACTTTTCTACACGTGGAGGTTATCACGTCAACAAACATGTTCAAAAATTGCCTTATAAGGGCATATCAGAAACATCCGGTTGTATAAAACTGAGTGACATCCGATTACCCATCATTCTCTTTTATACGCGGAACAAACAAGACGGATTTTTGGAAAAGAATCTTGGAATATTTTCCTACAATTTTCCAGGACAGAAGGTGCTTATTTAGTCTTTGGATACATTTATACTCTCTTGTGTATCGGGTTTTCTGCTCGGACGGGAGTTTTGATGGTGTTTTGAATGCAGAGCTAAAATAGCACAGGGAATCGTAGTGTTGGCCTCGAGAAAACAAACTCGGTCTTCGCAACCGTAACGTGTTTCTCGGTTCTTTCTCCACCGGTCAGCAGATTCAATCTCACATGAAGCCACTTGGAGGTAGGTCAATCGGACTGTCTGCAGGGGTTTTAGTGTCAGGCACGGAGACAGGCGGTGGCCCTGGTAGGTTCTCTCGTTGCCTTACCTGCACAACGCTCCATATAATCCCAGTGCCGCTGGCTTGCCATGGCTGCTGAGGAGTTTGAAGTAGCAGATTGTCGCTCAGGGTTATACGAGTCTAGCTAGATTCACAAGGTTACAGCCATTCCCGTTGCCATGATGGGCTTACCGAGATTTTAAGTGGCACTACCCACCTGGGTAGAGGCACCGATTCGATAGAGCAGCGCCAAGTTGCTCTTCCCACTTCGAGAGCAAGGTGCAAAAGAGGGTATTCCCTTGTGTCTCGAAACACGTGGCTCTTCCGACGTGAGTTATTCCTCTTGTCCATGGCCCTCCTGAAGTCGTGCCTCCCTCCCCGAGCCTGGGTCTAGTTAGGTGAAAGGTGGATTAGGGGTAATCTGTCAAGGGTTGTTCCATGATTACTCACCACAACTTTATGTTTCAGGAATGGCAGAGACAGAGATGTCAATGCAAAAAGCAGAGTGCTGGCACCCATCTTTCGCAGGCAACCCCAACAAGTGATAAGTGTACAGCCGCAGAGGGGCTAGCCCCTTGCGATGAGCAAAACAGTGTGGAGAATGTGAGCACCTCACCCAGGCAGAGTTGAAAGCGATAGAAATGAATCACACGAAGAATCAGCGACGCAAGGAGCTGCGTAAGGAACGAAGGAGACAGAAGGTTCTTTCAGAGTTGAAAGAGGCGCCACTAGCCGAATCCTCTCCAGCTTTATCTTGGAAACCCAACAAGGGTCTCTTTCATCAAACAGAAAAAGGAAAAATTTAAAGTAACCGCTCTGTATCCCCCGAAACGGTAGCAGAACTGGATACAGAAGACAGAGAGGTCCTGAGAGATAGATGGCTATCCAAATCGTCAGCCCACTGCCAGGAGTACAACACTCAAACGTGAGGCTGTATCAGTTAAAAGAATTAGCCGCAGCAGTTCAGCAGTGTCGACCGTACAGGAGGGAAAATTAGGCATCCCCCTATCACAAAACTTGGAGCTACAAACATCCGCCTCTTCGAGCGCCATCGGGAAATCCAATCAGAGGGTAGCTCCGGAACCCTGATGGGTGAAGGAAATAGCTAGTATGAGAACTTTGCAAGAGCAAAGTCAGCCTCCCTACCAGCTCTCATTACACTTACCGTCCCTTCGGCGAAGGGGACATCCTCAAAACCTCAACCCAGTGAGACACAAGCCAGTGATGAGGATTCGACAGGTATTCTCCCATCATGCTGTGGCCTACTCTAAATTCCCGGGATTCAGATTTACAGTCACAAACCAGCTCCCCTATCCAAGCCTCTTCCAGAGACAGGGATAATTTTCTTCAAGTAGCAGTCTCCGTACACAACTATTCAACATTTAGCAAATATTGACTTATGTTAATTAACAATGATATACTATTGATGAGATAGATATCGTGGACCTTTTGGTCAGTTTTTGTAAGTGGTCAATACTATTTTCATGGTGAACCGATCTAAGTGGGTAAGCGGAACAGACCCCCACCCCCGGAACAGACCCCCCTTTTTTGCAGTAGTAGGAACAGACCCCCCCCCCCCCCCATTGTTTCATTATTATTATTTATTGGGTGTTTGTTTTGACAGAGAGGTTTTGATTGCATTTGAATTCTGTTGATCTGACAATCTCACAATCATTTATTGCTGTTAACTTTGTGCGGATTGAATCTCCGTTAATTGGGATCGCCGATTCTGTGTGTCCTGGTTGTCGTAAACAAGGAAAGGCTGTGGGTCGTTGCCACCGGTAGTGGTGTACTCCTCGGGTAGGTCGATGTCGGCGGCCGAGGACGGCTCTTTAGAAAGTGCGCCCCGTTTCAGCTTTCGGATGTGGCGACGCATGGATTCGGTTGACGGAAGATGTGCTCGAACGTCGGCGTTGGCATTGAGGAGGGCATTTGCTCGCGGCTTGATGTCGCTCGATCTTTAAGCGCCTGTTTTGTCTTTGCCAGTTCCATACTGTGTAGGTCATGGCAGTGGTCTGTAGACGTCCTCACGTTTTCCAAGGCGATGTCCGTTGTGAAAGACACCTTGCAACTGTAGCGACCTCTGTTCGAGCATTCCCATCGGATTGACGTCTTTTTCTTGTTCTTCCTTGTGTCTGTATAGCCTTGGTAGCAGAGTGTTTCTCCCCCTTTCAGGTTCTTGATGAATTCCATGTTGTTAAAAATTATTCGTTAAACGAATGATATGAACTCCCATGTTTCGAGGGTTTATTTATATACTTGAAGGATTCCCAGAAAATTGCAATCGACCGTAATTGCAATCAAATTGCAATTGCGCTCGCTCTTTGATCCAGATGAAACAACATCAATACATACTTTTATTCCTTTTATCCATTTGCAAGGACCACAATGGCAATGAAATTGCAATTGCGCTAGCTCTTTGATCCAGATGAAACAACAATACATGCTTTTATTCCTTTTATCTAATCAAATTGCAATGCGCTCGCTTTTTAATCCGATGAAACAACATCGATATATGCTTTTATTCCTTTTATCCATTCGAAAGGACCGCAATTGCAATCAAGTTGCAATTGCAATCACTCTTTGATCCAGATGAAACAACATCAATGCATCTTTTAATCCCTTTCATCCTGATGAAAGGGCATTGGCACATATTTTCATCGTGATGAAAAGGTTTTATATCAATAATAAACACGAAATTTAAAATAACAATTTAAAATTGTATCAAAAAATAATTCAAAAAATATATCTCAGGACATAATATATATATAAAATAAGAGGGGGGTCAGCTCCGGGGGGATCTGTTCCTACCAAAGAAAGGGGGGTCTGTTCCTGCATTCATCTAAGTGATATAAGCTTTGTCACATGACTTAACAGGCTTGTTAATTGCAGTTAACTGCACTGTCTTTTTACATGTGCTTCAAAGTCAAAAAAAGTTATTGATTTTGGAAATTGACTAAACAAATCACCCAAAATAATGTAACAATGTTATTTAATCAGTGTTCCTTTTTTGTTTTGCTAATATGTTAAAGCAAAAACACAGATATTTCAAAACTCTTTATTATAAAAGCCTTAAGGACCCGACACCTTCTCGGAAAGGAGGTATTATTACCGCAACGGCTTTCTAACGTTCTACTCACCGAACAACGGTCAACTGACAACCGGTTTAAAACATCAATATTTCCAACATCAACATTTTTGGGAGCAATCATTTGCATGCTACGAGACCGCAAACCCTCAGCTTTCTTAACTGAGACCCCTCCCCCATCTTACGGGCAAGGGTTTGTTCTATTCCATACCAAAACTAATGCATCTGCTCAACAGAATAGGAACACCTTTCTCAACATAACCAGGACAGCGTCAAGCCTCAGTTCGAGCTTAATTAAAAACAAACCTTTCTTTTTATTATCTTTTGTCTTGGATGACCAGTAGTATATAATAAATAAAATCAAAACAGGTTTAACTATTTTGCTCTAAACCGCTGTGGTTGTGGTCCCCAGTGATTAGGAATCTCTAGTGATCATGGTCCGGGGGAGACCGTATTCACTGGGGGACCACCGTCACTGTCACACCGGTGACTACGTGGAATACGGCTATCCTTTTCACAGTGTTATAGTGCGCTCGTGCCGTGCATGATACTGAAACTCTTGACGTGCGCATTTTACCACTGCTCACTTGTTCAACAATATTTGAGTCAATGTTATCAATACGCTCGAATGTCACGCCACGAAACCTCTCCCCCCACCCCCCCCCCCGGGGGGGGCACTTGATAGCACATCTGTTACCAAGTGTGCTGAAAACAAAAAGAAAGAAGAGCGGAGAAAGACGGGGGACGGGGGGAATTTTGAGCGTAGATGCGATCCTCGCGGAGTACCAATTATTATTCAATAGATCACGTTTTCAAAATTGGGTAAGGAGGGTTCTTTCATAATTAAACTCTGCTTTAGGTTGAGAAGGGAGTATTATTTAAAAATTAGCAGTTACAAGTCACGAAGATACATGGTAACCAAATGGTACGTGAGTGCCGCTCACCCCTCGCCCCCTCAAAAATAAGTATTTTTCCTTTTTGTTTATGTTTTGCTAAAATATTGTAATTAGCTGTATTTTAGTTCACAGACAGACACAATCAGCAGAATTTCTCCTGAACGGAGGGTTGATTTTCGCGGGGATTTGTTTGCATAGAGCACCGCCGATACAGCGGGGTCAGGGATAAAATTTTACGGTGGGTGGAGAAAACCCTGCAAAATATCTCGTTTTTTCCAATAGCCAGCCAAACCCCCCCCCCCCCCACCACGATTTTTTCCATACCACGAATAAACATACAAACTGTGCAAAGATTCCCCCTAGCAGCCCCCCCCCCCCCCCAGCATAGAACTGGCGAATATATAGCATACATATTAAGGGCATCCAAATATTATACTGAAGTTTGTTGTTTGATGGAAGTACTTCTGTTAAAAAGAAAACTGTGCCACGGATTCCGGTGAGGTTTTATATCATCTACATCATCTTCCATTGGTAATTCTTTTTGTCTGTTTCTCTTCTTCTAGTTTTACATATGATATATATTACACAAAAACCCCCACAAAAACACTTAACATAAAAGTATGACGGAGAGAGGGGGGATGCAAAGTGAGGGGGTGCTTTTCATCGAGTATGTGTAATCTAGGAAGGGTATCATATTGTTACATAATTACTTTTTTCTTTATATACTAAACAACAAAATAAACGCTGGGTGTTTAGCGCAAAGTTAAATGCACAGTAAAGTCTAAGGTTTTTGCTAGATAAAATACATTAAAATATTGAAAAGTCCTCAACTGATTATAATGCCGTGGCTGTCACAAGTTTATCGAGCGTGCGCGGTGGGAATACTGGCGAGCAAGATTGATGTTGGGAGGTACTTTGGTGTCAACGAAACGGCTATTCGACGCCTATCGCGCTCATTTAAACATCGGGTAAGGGCTTCTCAAGAAAACCAACACATTTTTTTCACCCCCCCCCCCCAGAAACAGGTTTGAACCTGCGGCTTGTATTGCCAATGCACATCCCAGACGTTGCGGTAACCGAATAAATGCACAAACTGTAAGAACGTGTCTTCACCAGCACGGTATTCGATCCCACCGTGCGTACGGAATGCCATCAACTGTGACCAGACACCGTGCAGGGGGTGCAATCGGGCAGCCAGTAACGATGGTTGGAGACGAATTGAAGGAATTCTTTTTTTTTCTGACGAATCATGTTTTGGTCTCGGTTTCTTTGATTGATGCTTACGCAATCGGCATAAGCAATCGGCAAGGTGAACGCTTTATCTACGCCTGCGTTCATGAGCACGATCGATACTTAGGCCATAAGGAGGAATTATTTTCGGATAAAGGACTGAACTCCGTTCCCTCAACGAAAGTCTGGCAGCCCTATAATAGCGAGAGCAAATCCTGAAACACTAAGTTTAACCCACAGTTCGTAAAATAGACTAAAACGAGTACGTAAAATATGAGAATTAATGGAAATCGATTTCATATGCATCCTACAACGTGGGGTTTCTGTGAGGTGACCATTTGTAGATTTAATTGTCTTTACGGCGATTTTAGATATATACTTTTTCGAAGTCTAGATGACTTAGATAAACAACTAAAACCGACATCAATCCGACGTTGCATGCGACGTCTATTCAACGTTGATGAACGTCGCAGTGCTTACTGGGATACTGAAGTCCCACTTGTTGTCCTCTTTCTTGAGTTCCATTGTATTTTTATACACTCGCTGAACACTTTTGAGACTTTTTTCCCTATTTATATTCGCCATGCTCGTGAAACCGAAGCCACGAGCAGAAATCACAGACATAATAGAAAACTTTTGCAAGAAGTTAATTTTCAAATTTTACGTCTGAGAATTTTTCAGCAGGATAACGCGCCTCCTTATGCGGCAAGAGAGTACATGGATTACATTCAAGCAAGTGGAACGACATTTTGCGGTGACGTGCGTTTTCGCATGGTGGAAAAGTATGGCATTTATTCTCTGTGACATTTGTTCCAAGTGGTATTTTGTCCAACATTAAATTTTTAAGCGGAAATGTTGAAAGGACGGTTAAAAAGGTTTGCGATGTTCTTACATATTTCCCACTTGAAAACTTCATTTCCAAATGGATATCTTTTACTAGCTAGATATGCCGAATGTTTTATTTCCTTTTTTCCCTTCTGTAATGGTTTCCAGAAAACTCCTCCCAGGCTATTTGGAGCAGCAATATGAAATCTGGCATACACGCAGAGAATGAGACGTTGCGAAATCCACAGTTTCGTTTACCTTGACCTTCAGATTAAAATATTGTTAACTTCAAATGGTTTCCGGACAACTCCGCGTAGACTTTTTGACATAGGAAGATTGTGTTTAGCACAGCATAGGGTTTGGTAAGATCTCGTTGCAATAGAAAATGGACAAGGTCATGGTCAAACCGAGGGCAAACAATTTTTTTAGAAATCTTGTTTATCATGGAAATGGTTAGAAATAGGGCCCAAATACATGTTCGAACACATATACAGTTTGAGTATGGAGTAACCTCGCAACTTGAATCTTGATCTTGACAGTAAAGATCAAAGATCACGTGACCTTTGCATCGCGTAACCCGTTAGGAATGGGATGATTCATCTCGCAAACTGCTAGAGATTTTTCGCTCATTTTCGACCCTTCGGGTTCAAACGATGTTACATAAGAGATATCTCGGTGACTTTGACCTTCACATAACATAATACATAATTTTTTGTGTGGTTTATCCAAGTGGGTCATTCCGCTATCTATTATGCGGTATCATTAGTCTTCCTTGAAGGCAATTTATGTATCGAATTGCATAAATGAATAAATAAAAAACAGAAAATATATAGATGTTTACTGATATAACAAAAGTGGATGATATGGAGGGGGTGGAAGAATAAACCATGAAAAGTATGAACCTATTCATGCCGGGATGGGGGAGGGGGAGGGAGGAGGTGAGGTGGGAATCGGGTGTAACCAGTTATAACGGCAATGTGGGTTAATGGAACTTTATTTCACAAACAGAGAGAACTCTTATTTTTTACAAGATTCACAAAAAAGGTATCGTAACTTAATTTACAGTCTTTATGTTCAATATTAACGATTCACATTGATATATACAGTAGCACCCCGACATGGAACCATCCAACAAACGGAACCCAATAAAATAGGACCATATCGCGTAAACAGTCAAACGTCGATACAACATCGAACTGAGGTTGTGGCGTAAAATTTAAAAAGTGTTTGGTCGCGACCATAGATCAACGTCTTACCAACGTCTTTGACACAACGTTGAAAAAAAGTTGGGTTAGCAATATTGAACAGACTTTGGATAGGAAATGTTGTTTAGACGTTGCTTTTGGTCGCAACCAAAGCATAACTTTCATTGATATCGTTGGATTGCAGTCGAAAAATCGACGTTTTATAGATTCAAAACCACAATTAACGGGACTCACAACCACAACACAATCTGCTTGTATTATTGCTCACCGGAAATGGTAGCCATAACAGATCACTTCGAAAATAGACTAAAACGAGTACGTAAAATATGAGAATCTGAACAGTTTCCCCCATATACTTTTAAAAATTATTAATGGAAATCGACTTCATATGCATCCTACGCTACCGGATGACCCAAGGGTGGGCGTTCTGTGAGGCGACCATTTGTAGATTGTCATTGTCTTTACGGCGATTTTAGATAAATACTTTTTCGACGTCTAGACGACTTCTATACAACCAAAACCGACGTCAATCCGACGTCGCATGAGACGTCTTTTCAACGTTGTTGAACGTCGCAGTGCTTACTGGAATACTGAATAGTCCTGCAATCAGGACCACCCCTGAAATCGGCTCATGTCAGTCCCACTTGTGGTCCTCTTTCTTGAGTTCCATTGTATTTTTATACATTCGCTGAACACTTTTGATACTTTTTTTTCGTTATTTATATTCGCCATGCTCGTGAAACCGAAGCCACGAGCAGAAGTCACAGACATAATAAAAAACTTTTGCAAGGAGTTAATTTTCAAATTTTACGTCTGAGAAGACTTCTGAAATGAAAAGTAAAATCTTTTGATAAAGCGTATTTTGCAAGAAGTGAAATTTATTTTCAATAAAAACGAGCAAATATTCACCGTCTTTTTATAAAGAAGTATGGATAGGATTATATTACGTTCTTATTTCAAGCGTGAGTTAATTTGAATCTGTTACCAAAACCCTAAAATGAAACGAAGCTTTGTTTCAATCAGTCGAAAGGAAGTATGTGTAGTCAAATTCATGAGGGATTTTACGTCGTAGTTTACAGCTAAGTTTTCTAATTCGAACGTGAATAGAACATTTAACCTGCGTCGAGGGATGCAGCAGCGATTAATTAAACTAAATAATCGATTGCAAAAACATATTATTCGAGAAGTAATGTTTACTTCTAAATCGTGTTTGCCAAGTTTGAAAATTTTCAAGAAACGTTTCATTTTGCACACGGCCCACAAAAGACGTGAACTTTGACGTAAATGAGAAGTTTTTACTTCTTGGAAAAGGTCTCTAAACTGTCGGTTGATTTCAAGTTGGTAGCATGGCTATTCGAGGGGGTAATTGCTACCCCTGACGGCTTTCAGCTTTTATGTACCGTTTTGCTCGGTTTTTCTGCCGGTGCCACTTTGGCGTTTTGCCAGGCTTGTACAGATTGTGTGCATGCTTTTTGTCGGCCGGGTAAGTCAATGACAATAGCCTCTGCGTTCTGAAATGTAAAACACAGACACACAAATTAAAGAAATTAAAACCAGAGTTTTGCATTGCGTCGCCTTAACCCAAACTCTAACAGTTACCAAGAACTGGTTGTAAACTTGAAAATAATATTTAAAACGCATGTCCTCAGATATAGATTTTCCACAAAAAATCACATTCATGTCATAAAATCCGCCCCAACCGCCCACCGCCCACCGCCCACCGTCACCCCCCCCCCCCCCCCCCCCGCGGTATGCCTTACTTACTCTAACATCTTAAATACGCGCTCACCTCGTCAAGATGATCACAGGCGAGACAGACTTTATGTGACAAATAGGAGAGCAGCAGAAACGCCGTGAAAATGACCGCAGCTATTGTAATGAGCAAACATCCTGTGATTTTGTACGCCAAGCGACTGCAAATCAAAACACCTTTAATTGGATTTTGAAATATACTTAAACAAGGCTATTGAAATTATCCGTAATTTTTTTTATAAATATTTTATTTTTCTGCAAATAAAAGCATGAATTAAATTTGCATTTGACAAAATAGTCAGGCATTTCAAAGTTCAGTAGACATTTACCATACAAATTTGGTATTGGAATATCTCTTATCTAGAAAAGCTGCACACTGGAACATTTTTTCAGATTTTCAGATATCTCTCATGCAATTAAAACTCTCGGAAATTGAAATAGAGATCAACTTCAGAGTCCTAAGCTAAAATATTAACGAAAGCAAGTCTTTGGATCCCCTGAAAATTCAAATTTTGTCTTACAAAATAAAGAAGAGCAACAATAAGAACTGAGCATAACATACTTACTTATTCACTTGTGTTTTATCAACCCAACCCATGACTATGAGGGCTATTCCAGCATATAAAAAAATCAAACCAAAAATAAATCCAAGTCTACGGAATTCGCCTGCGCGCTTCTGGAGAATTAAACTTTTGTAACATGTTTTTTTTTGTGTGACCGGGAATTTTCTATTTCCCACATCCATATTTTCTATTTTGAAATAACCATAGCTTTATTTTCTGAAATCTTTCTTCAAGTTTTACAAATTTTTATTAAATCACAGATATCGCATAACCTTCTGATTGTATTCAAAATAACGTAAACTAATATAATTATTCAATATTTCCAGCCGTCGTATTTAGTCGTCAATTAACTCCATAATTGGGTAACTCGAACATTGTTGCTTAGTAATATTTCATTTGATCTTTCTGGCTGAAATAAGCCCTACCTCATTAAGTCTTTTAGCATATCCCTTTGTTATTGTTAATCCAGAATGGCTAATCACCAAAGTTAATGCTTGTATTGAATAAGTGGGGTCTCTTCGGTTTCCGGTGAGGATATGGCGGTTGCTTCAATAAGGTGAATTGAATACGGCATTATATATATATTTTGTTAATTACAAACATTTATTCAAACTCGGGAAATAAACATAAAACAAGAAGATCCAGTTCAACAATAACCGATTTTTAACCGGATTTTTTTTTTTTTACATTTTCGGTGTCGTATTTCTTTACTCCGAAAATTTGGATTTCTGGACAGAGAAATCAATATACAGGCTATTTTCCGTTCGTCTGCCTCTACAGCCACAAAGGTCAGTTTTAATATTCACGACAATCAAGTTTTTTATAATAAATGTCATAGCTTAACAATTAAAATGGAAATTAAACTGCAGAACATAAACTGCACGGGGGGGGGGGGGGGGGGAGGGAGAAGCGGGGGTGAGGGGGAAGCCCGTGCTTTTGAGGGAAGTCAGCCTGGCGCTTTGTATGAAATGTGTTACCTTGGGTGTAGAAAAAATCGTGGAGAGAGGCGGGGGGGGGGGGGGTAATTTTGAGGCCAGACGCTGTCCGTGCAAGGTATCTACATATGTTCATTCAGTACTCAGCGTTTTCTACAAAAGTTGGGGGCGTGAGGATTTATTTCTGAATTTCAAAATGAGTACTCCTCTTTTAGGGGTCGTTTTGAAAAGTCCTGCACACGCATGACAACCAGCTGGTACGTAAGTGCCTCCCCCTCCCCCCGGGTATGATCTAGCTGGGCATGGAGATAAGTGGAGTGCTGGGGCAAATGCATTTTTTGTATACCTTATTCCTGAAGTATGCAAGTTGTTTTTTTTGCTTTTTCGCGTGTTTAGTCTTATCCCATATTATTTAGCAGAAAAAAGGAAACCGAAACGAAGACGTAAAATATTGGAATATCATAAGCGCGCAATTTTTTTCACCTTCTTTAAAAAAAAAAAATGTTCATGAAAATCAATGTATCCTGCGCAATTGGATTACCCAAAGGTGAAGGTATATATGGCGGAGCGTGAACACACTATTGCTGTTTTGACGCGAGTCTAGATTAATACCTTCTCGACGCCTATACAACGTCGCTTTCTCGACATCTGAACGACGTCGGGAGATAAACCTGGTTTCGACTTCCATTGACACCCTTTACGCAACGTTGATTAAACACTGAATAATCGATGTCTAGCCAATGTCGGGATGCAGACGTTGTTTCGACTTCTATAAACAACCAAACCCGACGTTGATCCGCCGTCGGATGTTCATTTATCCAATGTTGACTGAACGTTGCAATGCCTAGTGGACATCTTTTCGGAACGTAACCACACGACGAAAAATAAAGTGCTTGATACCCAGATTGATTCTCTCTACAAATGTTACTCAAAAGGCAGGGAGAGGGATTGAAATTGCCCTCGACTTTCCTAACATGACCAAAAGGAAATCGTCCAACTGGTGGTTTGGGATGAGTTGGGAAGGGATGGGGGGGGGGGGGGGGGGGCTCTGACAAAGGGTGATATGGGATAGAGTGAGAGGGAAAGTGACATTTCTGGTACAAACGAGGTGCCCTGTCCTGTCACCAATATAAAACGACATGGGCTGCCCGAAATTTAATAAAAACACGCGAGTAGGGTATAAATGACATTTCTGGGCCAAGCCTAGAGCATAGAACGACTACCAAGCTACCCCCCCCCCCCTCCCCCAGGCGACTATATGCGATCATGGGAGAGTTTTATGTTTCAGATAATTTTGATAATTTTTCATTTTCGGACCCCCTCCCCCCCGACCAAATTGGACTGTCTATCTAGTTGCTGAGCCGCCGCCGTCTTGAAATGTGTGTATGCAGTGATAATGTACCAAGTGCAGCCATATGCTGTTATGAGGCAGCTGTGTGGCCCTGTCATCCATGCCAAATGACACGGTAGAATGTCTTGAATTGACTCACGTTTGGTACCTGTTTGGTACTATGTTAAGCTAAAAAAAGAGAGCCTGTTTGTCTATCCGTCTGAACCTGCAGTCCGCTGTTGTCATCGGCAAGAGTGACTCAGATGTCCGGGCTCTTTTTCTACTACAGGAAACCTGCAAGTAGGGTAGAAATGGGCGCCTCATATCACCTATATAATGGGCGCCTCATATCACCAATTATCACGAAATCATTAATACATCGCTCCGTAGCACGTTCCCGAACAACCTAAAACAAGCAATAGTTACACCAATTATAAAAAAACCTATTTTGGAAAAAATTCCTAAAAACTATCGCCCTGTCTCAAACTTGTCGTATGTGTCGAAATTGATAGAAAAAGCAGCTTCAATTCAGATTCGAGATCACATTACAACCCATGCACTGAGCGAGCCCATGCAATCTGCGTATAACAAAGGCCACAGCACGGAAACCGCTCTCGTACGTATTTTTGATGAAATTTTGATGGCTATGGATAAGCGACGTGTTGTGTTTCTGTGCCTAATAGACCTATCAGCCGCATTTGATGCGGTCGACTATTCCATACTTATAAAAAGATTGAAGTTAACTTATTGTATCGATGCACAGGCTCTACACTGGCTCGAATCCTACTTTCAAAACCGGCAGCAGAGAGTGAAAATAGATGATGTACTGTCGGATATCATTGAATTAACATGTGGTGCCCCCCAAGGATCTATCTACGGTCCGGAAGCATATGAACAATACACGCGACCGGTTGGACGAGCAATTAGTCCTTTTGATATCTTCTACAGTTTTTACGCAGATGATAGTCAGCTACTAGACTCTACTGATCCAAAGTCAATAAACGACCAAAAAGCCAAACTAGACAATATTTCGAACGCAATATCATCAGTCAGCTCGTGGATGTTCCAAAACAAACTGAACTGAATGAAACGAAAACAGAATTTATAGTTTTCGGCGCACAGAAATACGTAGACCTCTGTAAAATCGACAATTTGGTATTGGGCAATGAGACTATACCTAAGTCATTATCGGCAAAAAACTTAGGAGTTACTATGGACCAAATCCTGAGCCTTTCAGAACACATCGACAATATCTGTCGATCATGCTATAACAGCCTACGCATCATTTTCCGCGTAAGAAAGTATTTAACTGAGGACGCGGCAAAGTCTTTGGTACACGCATTGGTTATATAAAAACTGGACTATTGCAATGCGTTATTTTTTGGTATAAATACAAAAGAACTGAACAAACTTCAACGGGTTATGAACTCACCGCTAGGATTATTACCTATACCCATCCACATAAACATATTACCCGGCCCTAGTCTCCCTACATTGGCTTCGAGTAAAAGAACGTTGTGAATTCAAGATTGCAACTCTAACTTTCAAAGCTTTGCACGGAACGGCACCGTCATACCTGTGTAACCTTATAACACCGTATACACCTTCCCGCACACTCCGCTCTGAGAACCTTTTCCTATCGAGGCAACCTAAGTATAATTTAAAAAGATGTGGATACCGTGCTTTTTTTTACAGTTTCTGCTCCAACAGTATGGAACTCTCTGCCATTAGAAATAAGACGTGCAGAAAACTTTCAAAGATTCAAGAAATCTCTAAGGACACACCTTTTCAAGAAATCGCATGGCGAACATTCCGATGTACAGCGACATGGATGGCAGACAGACGGTCAGACGCGGGCAGACGCGGGCAGACGCGGGGAAACGGACAGCCGGACAGCCGGGCAGACGACAATGTTTTTAGGCATTTCCCACACTCTCATGCATACACAGACATACTATGCCACAGGACAGGTGGTAAAAATCAAGAAATGAAAAAGCTCACAGCGTGAGAAACAATTCCACTAGGAGAGGTGGCAAAAATCAAGAGATGAAAGAGCTCACAGCGTGAGAAACAATTAAAGTAAGAGGCAAACCGTGAGACTTTTTCACAAGGAGAGAGAGAGGCAGCAAGTAGCAGGCACAGAGTAAGTCGACCTCCCCCCCCCTCCCCCACCCCCCACCCCCCCCCCCAGGAGAGCAAAATTTTACAAAATCTCGTCAAATGAACCATGGTATACATGTTATCATTTAGTAACTAGGGTGGGTCAAACCTCAACCGACACCCCCCCCCTCCCCGGGATCGAATTTGTGATTTTTGCATATTTATCCCTTTCAGACAATTCTAAACATTATTGCTTTTTGTTTACTTTTGTGACTCTGTAACATTATGTGACAACATGTGACTGTGACATCATGCGACTCTGTGACATTATGTGACTCTATGACTTTTTTTGTCTTTTTACATAGTAACTACATTTCTATGTCTATTTTCACTGATAATATTTAATTAGTCATATTTCAATGGTTCCACTACAATAACCACACACAGAGCTTAGGAATAAGTATATGAAGGTCTCAGAGTGTGGGGAGGAAACCGATCGATAAATTTCAGAGTGCACTCGTTCAGAGTGTGGGAGGAAACCGATCGATAAATTTCAGAATGCACTCGTTCAGAGCGTGGGAACGATCAATAAATTTGAGAAGGAATGGGATTTTCCCTACGTTAAGCCCAATGTTATGTTTTATGTTATAGTAGTTGGAAAATGACACTTCTAAAGCACATTTAACAAATGTAGTTTTTGGAAAACATATAATGTATAAAATAAGTTTTAACATTTTACCAAGCTACTTATTCGAATGTTCTAAAGTTATAGTAGTGCAAAAATGGTATTTCGAACCAAATTTAACAAATTTAGTTTTTAACAACATATAATATATAAAATAAGTTTGAACATTTTAGCATGCTACTTATTCGAATGTTCTAAAGTTATAGTAGTAGGAAAATGGTGGTTCTAGACCAAATTTAACAAATTTAGTTTTTGACAAGCCCCATTCGAAACACCTGTTTCATTTATTTTTTGAAACATATTACGTTATAGTATACGTTTTGAACAAGTTCAACAAATTGTTCAACAAGTTGTTCAACATGTTCAGCAAGTTGTTGTTCAACAAGTTTTATATAAAGCAATGTTTAAAGACTTTCTCATCATTTCAATAGGGTATGTTCAACTGAAAGAATGTATAAATGTGACATTTGTTCGAAATCTTACAATTGGCCACTAAGTCTTAAAAGACACTTAAAGGTTGCTCACGCTTCAGAAATGGATGAAAAATCGGATATGGAAAACCCTGTAAAACTACCTTTCACGGAAACTTTAGATGAGTCTTCTATGGAATGTCAAAGCGTCAATAGAGCTGAAAAGAGTGCACATGCTTGTACAGAATGTGGTGCATTATACAACAGCGAAGAAGCTTTGCTCAAACATAGAGGTGTGGTAAAGATGTTGATGACAGTAGTTCTGAAAGTGAGTCAGAAACAGACTCTGAAAGTGAGTCAGAAATGGACTCTGTTTGGCATGATATGGTTCAAGAAGTCTACGATGACTATGATGACAAACGTGCCTTTGAATATACAATTTTAACAGTATGACTATGAAATGAATTAACATTATCGATGTTGATGTAAAGTCAGATTTTATAACATTTGTAAACTTATCAATTTAAGTTCTTATGAGTAGGTACATGTATTAGCATAATATGCATTTGAAATAGTTTTGTTTTTATCATAATTGTAAATATTTGTAATATTTAATGAAAAAAACACATATGATGCTTTTCAACTTATTTATTTTTCTTATACAATACTTGGATATAATACATAATAATAAAATACTTGAATATAATACATAATGATACAATACTTGAATATAATACACAATAATACAAAATTAATTATAATTCTTCTGCATCTGTTTCACCCTGTTGCACCTCACTGTCCATGTCACTTTCTTCGACACTGCTACCATCCTCCTCCTCCTCCATATCTAGTAGCTCTTCAAAGAATGTATTGTTTTTCCTTATAGCCGCCTTTAGTGCCTTTGAATACTTATAATGTTTTTCATTAACAATTTCAAGACACTGCTACCATCCTCCTCCTCCATATCTAGTAGCTCTTCAAAGAATGTATTGTTTTTCCTTATAGCCGCCTTTAGTGCCTTTGAATACTTAAAATGTTTTTCATTAACAAAGTAATTAAAGTCCTCTAAAATCTTTTGATTATGTTGGCTTTGTTCTAAACGCTGGGTATAGTTGAACAGTCTCATAAACAGTTGTTTTAGTCCATGCTTATAAATGGGTCGAAGGTCATAACTTGCTATTTCACGCGCATCTTCAAGTCCTCGTTCTTCATATTCTAAAACCTTTTCTTGAAATTTGTCATCATAGTCATCGTAGACTTCTTGAACCATATCATGCCAAACAGAGTCCATTTCTGACTCACTTTCAGAGTCTGTTTCTGACTCACTTTCAGAACTACTGTCATCAACATCTTTACCACACCTCTCCATATGTTTGAGCAAAGCTTCTTCGCTGTTGTATAATGCACCACATTCTGTACAAGCAAGTGCATTCTTTTCAGCTCTATTGACGCTTTGACTTTCCATAGAAGACTCATCTAAAGTTTCCGTGAAAAGTAGTTTTACAGGGTTTTCCATATCCGATTCTTCATCCACTTCTGAAGTGTGAGCAACCTTTAAGTGTCTTTTAAGACTTTGTGGCCAATTGTAAGATTTCGAACAAATGTCACATTTATGCATCCTTTCAGTTCAACCTACACTATTGAAATGATGAGAAAGTCTTTAAACATTGCTTAATATACAACTTGCTGAACAACTTGCTGAACAACAACTTGCTGGACATGTTGAACATGTTGAACATTTTGAACATGTTGAACATGTTGAACTTGTTGAACATGTTGAACATTTTGAACATGTTGAACATGTTGAACAACTTGTTGAACAATTTGTTGAACTTGTTCAAAACGTATACTATAACGTAATATGTTTCAAAAAATAAATGAAACAGGTGTTTCGAATGGGGCTTGTCAAAAACTAAATTTGTTAAATTTGGTCTAGAACCACCATTTTCCTACTACTATAACTTTAGAACATTCGAATAAGTAGCATGCTAAAATGTTCAAACTTATTTTATATATTATATGTTGTTAAAAACTAAATTTGTTAAATTTGGTTTCGAAATACCATTTTCGCACTACTATAACTTTAGAACATTCGAATAAGTAGCTTGGTAAAATGTTAAAACTTATTTTATACATTATATGTTTTCCAAAAACTACACTTGTTAAATGTGCTTTAGAAGTGTCATTTTCCAACTACTATAACATAAAACATAACATTGGGCTTAACGTAGGGAAAATCCCATTCCTTCTCAAATTTATTGGTAGTTCCCACGCTCTGAACGAGTGCATTCTGAAATTTATCGATCGGTTTTCTCCCCACACTCTGAACGAGTGCACTCTGAAATTTATCGATCGGTTTCCTCCCCACACTCTGAGACCTTTCATATACTTATTCCTATGCTGTGTGTGTGGTTATTGTAATGGAACCATTGAAATATGACTAATTAAATATTATCAGTGAAAATAGACATAGAAATGTAGTTACTGTGTAAAAAAAAAACAAAAAAAAGTCATAGAGTCACATAATGTCACAGAGTCACATGATGTCACAGTCACATGTTGCCACATAATGTTACAGAGTCACAAACGTGAACAAAACCCAAAAATGTTTAGAACTGTCTGAAAGGGATAAATACTCAAAAATCACAAATTCGATCCCGGCGGGGAGGCGGGGGTAGGGGTCGGTTGAGGTTTGACCAACCCTAGTTACTAAATGATAACATGTATACCATGGTTCATTTGACGAGATTTTGTAAAATTTTGCTCTCCTGCGGGGGGGGGGGGTGGGGTTCGACTTACTCTGTGCCTGATACTTGCTGCCTCTCTCTCTCCTTGTGAAAAAGTCTCACGGTTTGCCTCTTACTTTAATTGTTTCTCACGCTGTGAGCTCTTTCATCTCTTGATTTTTGCCACCTGTCCTGGTGGAATTGTTTCTCACGCTGTGAGCTTTTTCATTTCTTGATTTTTACCACCTGTCCTGTGGCATTGTATTTCTGTGTATGCATGAGAGTGTGGGAAATGCTTAAAAAAGATTGTCGTCTGCCCGGCTGTCCAGCTGTCAGTCTGCCCGCGTCTGACCGTCTGTCTGCCATCCATGTGACGTCATTATAACGTCGCTGTTTTAATATGCTCATGGGCGTTCTAAAATAGTCGTGATGTCATTTTAACGTCACTGTTTTAATACGCCCATTATGTAGTGATATGAGGCGCCCATTATTTAGGTGATATGAGGCGCCCATTATATCGGTGATATGAGGCGCCCATTATATAGGTGATATGAGGCGCCCATTATATAGGTGATATGAGGTGCCCATTTCTACCCTACTCCTGCAATAAGGTTAAGACGCTTGAACCCCGCTTGCTGCCACGGACTTAAAAATTTAAAAAATAGAAATCCAGAAGTATCCTTCCCCATCTAATAATGCTGGACTAACGTTGGACAGATATGCAGCCCCAGATAGGTGAAATGTTAGGTTTTGTATGATTAAAAATGATATGCATCACAATTCATTTATGGCATTTCGTTAAATATCAAATACACTGAGCTTTCTAGATCTCAGTTGTAATTTTAAAAAAAATCCGTTTTGTGCTTTATGATAATAATATTTAGCCGTTATTTCATACGAGTTGTTGGTCCTAATCTTTCTTTGGAAAGTAAGCATTAAGAAACGTGCTTTATTGTAACATCTTTCGCTGCAAGCGAAAGATGCGACACCTGCTTGCTGCAAGCGACAACTATTCAATGGGAATGAGAAAATGTGTATGGTTATTCTCACTGTTCCGACTGCCAGGCCGGGAGGAAGGTACGGTGGAAGGTACCCATTCTTTGGGTATCTATGTGGGCTTTTCCCATAAAGCCGGTCCTGGAGGTAAGGGAGGCCTTTCGCCACTCGTATCTCTCCTTGAACTGTCGGTCTAAGGCATGGCTTCCCCTCTGCTCTTGCCCGATGTTATGCATTTTTGGGAAGATGACGCCTCCAACCCCCGAAGAAACCAGGGGTTTGCAGGTAACGTAACATCTCCGGCGGTGGTAGCGGGCTTTTTGGAGTACCTGTTCTCAGATTACATGGAGTGGTATAGAGCTGCCTATAGGCTCTAAGCTCAAATCATCCACGGTGTGAGATACGGCTCCGTCTCTAATACTCAGGCATTTCAAGGCCAATGCTCACCCTCGGAATCAAACGCAGCCCAATGCGATCAGACTGGTCAGGCATCAAAGGTGTAGGTTCAATAGTTGAGGGTCTGGGTGGAAATGTTGCCAATGGGGTTGGAATAGAATTTATTTGTAGCATGGGATTGGAGTCGTTTTGACTATCTTGCATCTGAGAAGCAGGGCAAACCAAGGGGCTTCCGGCATCCGTGGGAGTACTAGTAGTAAGGCCAGTGTGTTCAGATCCAATATCCGTTGTAGTACCTGTGAGGGGATTGCCTGTGGAATAAAGGCGTAGAGCACTTCTTGTAGAGGCCATGGGCAGTTGAGGGCATCTATTGCCCACGCCGCTTGATCTGAGCATCGGGAGACATACCTGAGTAGTTCTGTTGTTACCGCGATGGCAAACAGATCTGACGTAGGAGGACTCCACGGTGACTGGTTTGTAACCCACTAAAAAGATTGGGGGCTAGGCACCACCCTGTGTGGATCACTTGCCCTATTCTGGACTGTAATCGGCCAGAACATCGAGTTTCGCCTCTAGATGTCGCGCCGTTAGGGTGATTTGAGATTGACGGGCTAGGGACAAGATTTTGTAGGTCAGTATTGATAGAGTGAGGGATCTGGTCCCCCTTGTCTGCCTAGGTATGCCACGGCTGTTAAATTGTCTAGGAGAAAAGAACACTTCTGCCCTGGAGACGGCCGGACAGCTTGTTCAGTGCTTTCCACACGACTCGTAGTTCCAGCCAATTGATGTGGTACTTTCTGAAAGAAAGGGGCCATTTGCCCTTCCACATCTGGCGATGTGTACCCCATCCCCCTTGGGATGCATCTGTCTGGAGCTGTATTTCCGGGGGTAGGGGTGGAAGGGTATGCCCTCATTTAAGATCTGCGGGTTGGTCCACCAGGAGAGGGAGGCCAGGGCACCTTGGAACACGGTCATTTTGGCCTGAGAGGACCTCCCCTGTTTGAGGGCCTTCCTTACCTGTCTTTGGAATGGTCTGTAGTGCAGAAGGCCCAGGGGACTGTACGATCTGTGGCTACTAAAAGTCCTAGTAGGGACTCCATGAGACGCAGTCTTACCTTTTTCCCGCGTGAATCCCTTGTATGAATCTGTTGTTTCATCTGACTCCTCTCCCTCAGACTCTTGATCCTCGGAGTCCCGTCCACTATCCTCTTCTGGTCGCTCTGCGTTTTGGCCGGGCGGTACCTCTCCTGACGGCGTGTGGATTTCCCGTTCTCTGTTGAGAGGGACGGATAGGATTGGTGATGTGACCGACTGCAGGTCATCCTCGTCCTCTAGGATCAGCCTCGAGGCCTGCCCCGATGGTGGGATCTCTGAAGAATCCCAATCACTGGTTGTGCCCGACTCTGCCTGTGCGTCCTGTTGTGCGAGTAGAGGGGGTGGCTGCGGGGTGCAAGGGCTGTCCTTGGTGGAGGGGGAGCGAGAGACAGTGGCCGACGGCTTATGACGTTTTCTCGGCATCGGAGTGGACTCCCGGGTTTGTAGGCGCAATTGTAACTCTTGTAGTTGCTTTTGCATTTGAGTCTGTAGAGCTAAAAAGGCCGAAAATTCCCCTGGCAGGTTTGGTGTCTGGGTTGGGGAGACAGTTCAAGTTGAGCTGGGATCCCCAACTGGCCGGATGATGTTGTAAATGAAGATCCAGAAGTTACAGTCACTAGCTCAGGAGACGGGGACTTCGGCTTGGTATCCATAACTGGAGGTGTGACCATTGTGGGGGGGGGGGGGGGAAGCTGCCCAGGCTCTCCGAAGCGTTTCTGAAAAGGCCTTGGTCTTGGATTTCTTGGCCTTCTTGCTCGTTAGGACCGCGTCAGTTTCTGACCCTAAGTCTACCCTAACCGGGGTGGAGACTTGGTCCAGGATAACTGAAGTGGCTTTCCGCATTTTCTCTTCAGCAAAGCCTGGGGTGGTAAAGGGAGCAGAGCAGAGAACATGGCTGCGACCCCGTCTACGATCGTTTTGTGCCCTGTTTTTATAAATCACTTTCCAGTCGTCCGGTGTAAGATCCTGGCACTCTGGGCAGGTGTTGAGTTCGTCACAGAGGGGCAAGCCACTATTCCTCTGGCACCGATTGTAAACCGTATGAGGATTCCGAAGAGGGGTGGTTGGAGCACTGCAGCAGCTTGGGAGGCGAACGCAGAGTGGCCTCTGTCATATCTGAAAGACAAGCAGAGAAGAAGCCATAAGTGACTGCGAAAGACTTCTGCAAGTACGATTAAATGCACAGCAACACTGAAGGTACTTTTCCAAACTTAAACAAGTAACCGAGCGTTGATGGGGTAATCTGCTTTTTATATATATAATAGAACAAATACCGTCCTTTCTGACCGAAAGAAATGCTTTCAGGCGTTTCCTGGCTGTTTTTCCTGTGCAAGAACAGGCTGGAGACCATAATGGTCACAATTTGGGAGTCCCAGTACCATAATCTCGACACGAGCCTCGGTCTCGTGACCAGAACGGGTCTCGGGCAAGCAACTCCCAACGTGGGCCTCGATACTTAGTTCCTAGCCCGTAACGGTCGGTGCAGTGACCACGATGGGACTTGGAGGGCCGAAATGGCTACTGCCCGTCCCGACATCTCCCGTATCCTCAAGGCTGAAATTGGATCGGAGTACCGAGTACGGTACAGGGGTTACCATAACGGTTCCCCGGCAGTCCTAAGATGGGCTTCGACGCCAAAGACGCCGAAAAACCGCCAGAAAACGCCAAAAAGCATTTCTCTCGCCTGAACTGAGGTCACCGAAACACCAATTGCCAACAGACGTCTGACCAGTTACAAGGAGTGACAGCCGAAACCGTGACTGGCCATTCAGTGATGGAACAAACACAAGGTAAGGCTTGGAGTCTAAGCAGGCACAGCAGACTGAAAGACTCAGAAAAAAACTCCCCGGCGATGTGTGCTGGAAACTAGAGAGAAAACTCGATCCTGTAGCTTCTGGTGGAGAAGAGAGGCACACTTCTCGGGACTGGGTAAGGTGTCACCGTTCAACAACTACCTGACCGAAGTACAAGATGACAAAATTCTTGCTTGACCGTGGGCTAATTTTATTCATAGTATCACATGAGCAAAATTAGTCCTTTAGTTATAAAATAACGTTACCAAAAACAAATTCGCACCTTGAACTAGTTCTCTTTTTCCAAAAAATTGCGGAGCACGCAGAATGGCGTGTGTTGACAACGCCACATTTAAAGGGAATGATTGACATCTTCAATGACGTAGCACTTTGTGTTACATGCATTCTCATTTGTAGGCTCGATGAAAGGCGGGATAGGGTTCATTCTATATGCGAGAAAAAGTATCTTTTCTATTGTGTGGTAAATATAACCAAAGGGAAACCCATCTAAAATGGAGATAAGCGAATTCTAAGCTTTTGCGAAGTAAAAGGGTGATTAGACGTCGTAAAATCGGTATTTTTTAGCCATAATCTAGGAGACCGGTTAGAGATACCTCGGTGAACTTGAGCATCTCTGTCATGGCCAATGTCAAAAACTTGAGGTGGGCCATTATATCGAAAACGATTAGAGATGGGGCGATTTTGAGGTTATTTTCAACCCTTTGGTCTTAAAAGACGACATGTAAGAGATACCTCGGTGACTTTAGCCTCCTCGGCCATGGTCAAAGTCAAAAACAGGAAGTGAGCCATTATGTCGAAAACGTTTAGAGTTTTTGGCTGTTTTGGCCAAAAAGAGATGTAAGGGAAGAGGTACCTTGGTGGCCGTCACCTCCCCGTTCTTGGTCAATTCTGAATTTTAAGAGTTCAGAGTTTTGTGGCCCCAAGTATAATTTTCGCTACTCTGTAGCGAAAACGGTCTACTTAAATCTCTGTTTTTGTATTGCAACCTCGTATCGAAACTTAGATATTTGATCTGAATAACCACACGGGTTTTTTTCTTTATGCACTTGCGGTTAGACACCCCCTCCTCCCCCCCCCCCCAAAAAAAAAAAACTTAAAAAAAATACATTTGGGACTAAAACAAGAGCAGATAATCGTTACCTGTCATACTGGTAACAAAGTGAGTGCACTGAACTACTGTCATTAAACATTCAGTTATTATTGGTTTTCAGCTTGAGCGGAACTAGTTGATTTTCGCTTCATTTAGTTTCTCGTAATGCTGAAGATAAAACTGAAGCTTAAATAACTCCAGAGAGCATGTGTGGAAAATATTAACAGCATAAGATCATATACAACAACAAAACCTTAACCTTTCAGGTATGGTCAATAGCTCTGTTAGACGAACCGAAACGAACCGAACCGAGCCTCATGACGAACCGTATCATGTCTAGCACAGAGAAGATAACACCGTACAAGGTACAAGATACACCATACTTTGGTTCAGAGCCGCACCCCCCCCCCTCCCCCAGAGAAACTGCAGATTGGTG